>RJVU01063207.1:1371870-1431611 GCA_003731715.1 Anabarilius grahami | reverse complement strand
TTATTAATGTTATTAATTATAAATATTATTAATACATATAATGTATATACAGATATATGAATATTTATATTACATTAACA
This sequence comes from Anabarilius grahami, assembly GCA_003731715.1. Taxonomy (NCBI): domain Eukaryota; kingdom Metazoa; phylum Chordata; class Actinopteri; order Cypriniformes; family Xenocyprididae; genus Anabarilius; species Anabarilius grahami. Next base: position 1,431,531 of record RJVU01063207.1, on the reverse strand, counting down.
CAAAATTTTATTTTAGGATATATAGTTAAATATAAAATTCACTAGACAAAAGAACACAACCCTCAAAAGCCAATGTGTTTTAAGCTCATGAACACAAATAGAAGATCCTCATGGTATTCTGCACACTGTTACGCCTGCAAACCAGGAGGGAGACATCAATTACCCAGGCAGAGCTGAGAATGACATCACTCGCATGAGTAACATGCCCACGCCCAACATTTGGTCAGCACAAGCGATGTTCTACAGTCAGGACTGCAAACCAAGTCCATAAAAACACAACTTTGCCCACTGGTTAACTATACTGTGGGAAATAAATTTGAAGTCAAATCACATAAACAAAATCAATAATATCCTTTAATTAGTCGGGCACAGTAGGACCAGGAACATGTGTTAGGAAAGTATGCAGGGTCTTGATTTCACGTTGGCTTTTCTTGCTGACAGCAGAACTCACCAGATTGTGGCTCTTCGCTGAGATGATCTTTGTAACATCGGGATCCCATAGAACCAGATCAGCATCTGAGCCCACGGCAATGCGGCCCTTACGCGGGTACAAGTTGAAGATTTTAGCGGCGTTGGTGCTGGTGACGGCCACAAACTGATTTTCATCCATTTTTCCAGTTACCTACGAACAACAGGGACCACAGGGAGAGATGACTGTTTGTCGTGTTTTTGCTTGTGTCCACTTGAGTGTGCTTGTCTGTTCAGCTGGGACTGTTTAGACTCACATGACTACTCACATGACTACTGACTGATTTTGTTTATATGATTGAAGGAAGAATAGATGCTGCATTATGGCAGCTTGTGATTAAATGTCACTCCTTACTGTTTGCAGACTAGTACTTCTGTCTCACCACACATTTGTCCCAGATGATGGACATCCTTTCCTCAGTGCCATTGGTTCCTTCAGGGATGAGGGTGAAGTCATCTTTACCCACAGCTCTCTGGGCGGTGTTAAAGGTGCAGTGAGCGCTTCCTGTTACCTGCAGATCCCCACTATGAGGAGACATGTTAGGAAAAAACAAATGAGTCTACTCTACAAACAGTTATATTTATATACTTAGCAAACCTTTTACACACTCGTGTCATCTTTAAAATAAAAAATAAAACTCAGAGAAAAAATAAAATAAAAATCACAGTTTTTGGCCCTAAAAGTACCTCACAACTCATTTTGGTACATTTTAGTTGTGATCAGGTCTCAATCCACATTCTTTTTCACCATTCTCCATTTATTTTTTTGGGTGCTTTGATCACTACAGTATATTATTATTAATATATTGCTAACAATACATATTAATTTAAAGGTGCCATCGAAAGTTTTTTTACAAGATGTAATATAAGTCTAAGGTGTCCCCTGAATGTGTCTGTGAAGTTTCAGCTCAAAATACCCCATTTTTTTTTTTTTTATTAATTTTTTTAACTGCCTATTTTGGGGCATCATTAAACATGCGCCGATTCAGGCTGCGGCCCCTTTAAATCCTCGCGCTCCCTGCCCCCCCGAGCTCTCGACTATAATACAGTGCATAAACAAAGTTCACACAGCTAATATAACCCTCAAATGGATCTTTACAAAATGTTCGTCATGCATACTGCATGCATGCGTCGGATCATGTGAGTATAGTATTTATTTGGATGTTTACATTTGATTCTGAATGAGTTTGAGGCTATGCTCCGTGGCTAAAGCTAACATTACACACTGTTGGAGAGATTTATAAAGAATGAAGTTGTGTTTATGAATTATACAGACTGCAAGTGTTTAAAAATGAAAAATAACGACATGGCTCTGGTCTCCGTGAATACAGTAATAAATGATGGTAACTTTAACCACATTTAACAGTACATTAGCAACATGCTAACGAAAGATTTAGAAAAACAATTTACAAATATAACAAAAAATATAATGGATCATGTCAGTTATTATTGCTCCATCTGCCATTTTTTGCTGTTGTCCTTGCTTGCTTACCTAGTCTGATGATTCAGCTGTGCACAGAATCACAGATCCAGACGGTAATACTGCCTGCCCTTGTGTAATGCCTTGAACATGAGCTGGCATATGCAAATATTGGGGGCGTACATATTAATGATCCCGACTGTTACGTAACAGTCGGTGTTATGTTGAGATTTGCCTGTTCTTCAGAGGTCTTTTAAACAAATGAGATTTAAACAAGAAGCAGGAAACAATGGTGTTTGAGACTCACTGTATGTCATTTCCATGTACTGAACTCTTGTTATTCAACTATGCCAAGGTAAATTCAATTTTCCATTCGATGGCACCTTTAAAAATATAAATAATAATTTAATAATAATAATAATAATANCCTGGAAAAGTGAAATTCTTGGATTGGCTTTTCAGAGATGGTGAGAGCTGAGGGATCTGAAAAAAAAGTTGTAAAAGCGACGTGGTGTTTTTATTACTCAACAAGTAAGCTATTTTATTGAACAGATAAACTGCCATATGTAGCTCTCTAACAGTCATGGAGAGCTAAAGCACAACAAAAACAATGTTCTTCCAAAAAAATGCATGCAGTTTTGATTTTAAACCACTAGAGGGCCATAGTGTATCTTTGATTAACCCTGGGGCCATGGTGGATTACTCAGTTATCTGGATTTTACTGATGTCAATTTGACATGATCAAGGATTATGTTCTTCGAAGCTCAACCCGGAGTTGCTGTCATAGCAGCTATTCCATAAACTCAAACCTGCTCGGGAGCAGGCTTATTTCATGTAAACAGGATTAGATTGCATCTTTTTAAGCAGAGGCGATACTGTGCCAGCCACTGCTACTTTCTTACAGGAGTATCCTATTGAACCAGGGAATTTAATAATTTAAAATAATAATAATAATATTAATTATAGAATAATTTTATTATTTCTTCAATTTGATGCAGCGTTAAAAGTAAACCACACTGCAGACTTAAAATTAACTGTACTCAGACCACTTCCTGAGCTGGTCTGAGTCCAGTTCACTTTAAAGTCGTCTTACATGCATTAGCCACAGTTTTTTGAACCACTCTCAGACCCCATCAATTAAGTTAATTTCTCATGGTACATTTAGGACTCCACCACCAAAACAAATCAAATCATAAATGCATACTACAAATAAACAGACATTAAATGATCTTACCATGACAGCAGTGAGTTGAGATAGTCCGGTGTGGTGGGATCTGGACTCAAGGGCGGGGATGTGACGTAGGCGGCAGCCTTGGCCCAGTTCTTGCTCCAATAGTGTGAGCCGTCTGTGCCAAGGCTTGCTGTGATTGGCTCACCATACACTACGGTGCCTAAATGGTTCAAAGATACTGAATTAGGAACAGCATATATAATTTAATTCTAATTCCCTTGCCTAATTCTGGAGCCTGACCACTATGATGTCATTTCTTGCTGTCTAGCCAAGAACAGCTGAGTCATAGCATGCTGTATTTTTTTTCTTTTGCACGACTGCAGTGCATCCCAGCTCATAAAACCTGCCTTGCTTGTCCAGACTTTTAATACCTCATTTTAATGGCGCGGAGAGAGTGTGATTAGATCAAACCACCTCAGAATGTTCTTCCATATTGGTAATTCAACCTTGAATGTTTCCACTAGGTTTGGTTGAGCTGATAACTTGATTAAATCAAAGGCAGACCTATCCTAGAGTTGCCATATTTAGTTTGCTATTGCAATATATTAATTTGTGTCTCACCTTTTTTCCTGGCCTGGGCAATGACATCAGCAGCACTCCTGCTCATCACCTTGGTGACGTAAAGAGGGCAGTTGGTCTGATTGGCCACTGTTACAGAGCGGTTGACTGCTTCCGCCTCCACCTAAATGATCGATAAAATGTTTTCTTCTACGAACTTCAGAAACAAAATACATGTCCTTCTTATGAGAAAATGGAAAATATATTTTTTCCCAGAATTCATTGCCATTCACCTCCTCTGGACGACTGAGGACATGTCCCTCTGGTCCATTGATACCCAACTCCAAAATCCTACGCTGCTCCTGTTGAAAGAACGAAAGAAAGAAAAAGAGCGGGATTGGAAGATAAGAGTAGCATGAGATCACTAAATAAATCTTTATATAAAGATGTCATAGTCTCAATATATACTGTATACATTAAAAAACAGTACATTTTATTTTTTACAACCAAACTGTCCTCATTACAAAGAGTTTGCTTATCTTCTCATGATAAATACACATAACCCTGAGCCAAAAGTCATCTGCAATTAATTATTTCGACCTCATGTAGGAATATTTGCTTTGGTTTTGCTTGCCAGTATAAAGTCTGAGTGTTCATTGTGGAACATATGTTTTTATTTAACATCTCCAAACAGTTTATTGTTGATAGTAACTTTGAGAAATGGAGCTCAGTGCTGGACTCTGAATATCTCACCTCGGCTATGATGTCTCCGTTCTCAGCATGGACCTGAGCGATGGCTCCGAGGTCCCGAATCACACTGAACACTTCGTAGATCTGCAAAGAATCACACATTTGAACTCACACACCGGGAGGCACCCAAGAAGGAACGCCAAATATGACAACAGAAGCATGGTTAAAACAAATGCAATGGTCACTGCCAGACTATTCAAGCATCATTTGTTTAAAAAACTGCCATGGGACTCTATTTAGATATATTTTTCTCCTTTTTGCGCAATTTTCATTGAGAATTAGAACATAAACACCAAACCCCAAAAAACTTGAAACTGTGCCCCCTAAAACTGTGATGTAACAGATGAGAGAAATCATGGTATTTTTTAGGTATACTGGAATATCATGCTCCAATGTACTTCAAAATATACCAAGGTTTTACTGTGGTAAATGTCCAAAATTATGGTAATACCATAGAATTTTTGTAAGTGCATAGTTAGAGTTAAACTGCAAAAGTCACATAAAAAAAATCCAATGTAATCCATAACCTTAGTAATACCATGGTATTTTTGTATTTTTGTAAGTGCATAGTCAGGTTTTTCAAAAAACAAACAAACAAAAAAAACACTAAAAGTCACATTAAACCGAATGATTGAAAAATAAAATACCATAAAAGAAATATAAAATACCTTGGTTTGACCATGGTCAATAGCGGCCTTTGCGGTTTCACCTGTTTCACTTGAAATGGGCCTCACATCAGAAGGCCTCCATTCGCATGTGCTGGAAAAAGACCCCCGCACTCCGCCATCACTAAAATAATGGGGGCTTGGGGCAAAAATGCCACCCAAAAATCAAGATATAAGGGGCAAATATGTCCCTGTATGAGTTCTTGTTTTTAATATTTATAACAGGATATAGAGTTCTGTTTTCCCGAATATCAGCATGATTGCAAATGTGATAGCCTATTGATTTTATATAACAAGTTCAATAAACAAGAAGTTACTGTTTGGTGACTTTCATTTTACACTTTGTCTGTTTTTGCTCTGCAACAAATCCACAGTAGAGCCATTGCATATCTATGGGCAACTGAATGAGTCCGCATTTTGAAGGAATCATTTGACTGAATGATTGAATGATGTAGTGTCTGGACCAATCAGACACACAATTATTCATTATATTTAATGAATAATCCAGAAAACTCTCCCTCACAAGTTCTGGGAGCACTTCCCTCAAAACTGCAACACACAGGCAGAACCAGGTGTCCTGTTACAGGACACAGGAACACTGAAAAGACTCTGACTCAATTCTTTCTGAGAAGGACAAATAAACCCTTTTAATCCTATATATTCTATATATAACCACTTGAGAAATGTATAAACATGTATCCAATTTTCCCATCTCATGATTTTCCTTTTATAGGGTTTGGCCGATGTATTAATTCTCTCTTTTGAGCTCTTTTGGTATTATTGTTTCAGAGTTGCATACTATGGTTAACCAAAATCACATGGGTAGCATGTTTGGTATCGATGGACTCCAACTTTCGTTTCCTATTTGGTAATTTATGTTACATGTTGCTAACTCTGTGACACAATAGTATTATAAAAATCTAAAAGGTTCTTCTCTCATACATCCAATCCAATGTCTTATGCTAATATCTTACTAGAGAACAAAGACTTGTAAAAAAGATCCCTCCTAAGGAACAACTCCTTATTGGCTCAGACACCTCAAGAGGGTGTGACATCTTCACTTTAAAATTACTGACCACAGGATCACAGCCCCCTTTCCTTCTTTTACTGAAAAATGCTGATGCGAAGATGATGCTGTGCTAGAAGCTTCTAAGGAACCCCAAGCTTGTGCCAGGGTTCGGCCTTGTCCTTCCATTCACCAAAGATCCTCTGAATCCAACTGGTTCTCTCTCATCAAGACAACATTAGCAAAGATCAACTGGAGCCTCAACAAATTGCATCAGGACAGTACAATTTAATGGGCGAGACATGCAAGTATCAAACTTAATTTCATTATTTGATACGTTAAGTATCCTTACTTCCCTTTAAAAAAAGGTTTTTTTAGAACTAAACTGATGGTTTTCTCAAGGCTGTTGATCTGCTGAATTTCAAACAATGCAATAACTTCTTGCTTTCCTGTATTCTGCTTCAGCTCTCTCTTTCCCTCGGTAAACTGTATGCATATATGTGTGTGAATGTTAGAGTAGTTCAAGTGTTTAGTCTAGTTAATAAAGTCTTGTTCATGTCATACGTAAAGTTGTCCTTGTTTCATGCTCATATACTGGAGTCCCTAATCATGCAGATCCTGACTACATGCTCTGAGTAGTTCTGTACATAAGATTGTTATTTCCCATAACCTGGAAATTAACATTTCTTAGAATTTATACACAAATAACACTTGTTTATTGTGTTCATTGGCCAAACAGGTTAATTGATTGTAATATTAATTTTATCACATTAAGTTAATTGTATAAACTGATCCAAATACTTATAATTAATTATAACTAGTTATGATTAATTATTCATATTTCTTTTGAGCTAATTTGCTACAATGACTCACTTGTTAAGACAATGATGTTCCCCCACCTACTGGAGATTTAGTTTCATTTTTCCCCCATTGTTTTAATTTCTATATCTTGTGCCTGCAGCTGATAAAATCATACCTGCGGTCCACTATGCTGCAAGAAAGACTGTCCACATATGCCCGGATGTCAATTGAACATGATGTTATGAGATTGCTGGATAAGGGTAAACTAGTCAGAGCTTTTGCAGCACTCCGTTATTTGAAAGCCAAGTTCTAAATGTCAAAATCAGAGTAGCCTAAGTGTACAACATTTCCTCTTCCTCGTATTCATATTGTATTAAATCACTTATCTAATCCCTGTTCTCTAATTTTTATTTCTTTGCTCTCATGGCCTGGTCATTACACTCGCTGTCCAAGGTGCTCGCTGAGGGGCTGAGAGAGTGACGAAGATTGAATGTTGATTTAGTTTTTTGGTGGTGATTGTAATGCTTGGATAGTGGTAGATAGAATGCGTTTATAAATAGACTATTAAGAGTGAAATAAGAGTTAATGTTAAATATAACAGAGATAATAAAGTAATTGCAGTTGCATTGCATGGGAGTCTCCAACTATTTGTTTGAAATGGGCCTCTGTATTGCAAAGGCCGCTATCTGACCATGGGTCATGTCCAAAACCATGGCAATACCACAGTATTTTTTGTATGTGTATAGTCAGGCAAAGTTGAATTAAACTGCAAACTTAAAAATAAATAAAATCAACAAATATATAAACAAATGTGGTTACCATGGTTACCAAAAATACCATGGTTTGACCATGGTACACGTCCAAAACCATAGTAATGCAATGGTATTTTTAAAATGCTTAGTCAGGCTTTTTATCCAGAAGAGTCATATTCAACTGCACATTTAAAAAATAAATAAATAAATACAAATACCAAAAAATAAACCAGTGTACTTCAAAAAATACCATGATTTTACCACAGAACATGTCTAAAAGCATCATATTTTTTGTAAGTGCATAGTCAGGTAAAGTCACATTACCTGCAAAAAAACAAACAAAGAAGAAAAAAAAAAAACAATTGGTTTAGGATTTTTGGGACCATTAAGATGTTTTGCATTGTGAAATTTTCATGACAATTTAGCAACACTGTCTTTATGTTCCTGTATCTTATTGGTCCAAAACTTTTTCTTATTTTTTATTTCTCTCTTTTGATTTTGTGGTTAAATATGACCTGAGTGTGTTTTTGACAGGTTTCATGAGATCCTAAGAGACAAGTAAGTAGGTGCAACTCACAGAGGAAGTCATACCTGGGAATCAGTGAGCTGGAAAACGTCTTTGTAAGCCAGGTAGACGAGGAAAGAGTTAATGCCTGCACAAAAAGACAGGGTATGAAATTACAGAGGGAAATGTTGGTGAGACATTAGGTGAAACAGCGCAGCAGCAGAATTCCTGACCGATGGAGTAAACGCTTACTCTGGTGGGTTTGTACAGCAGATACAAATGTTCACATGAGGGAATGCTAGCAGTGCTTTACCATGATCTTTGACGAGTGTCTCCATCTCCTCTTGTACACCCTTGTGCCATTCGGTGATGTCCACGTGAAGGGAATAGTCACAGCACGCTTTGCTGTCTGCCCATTCCCGCCACTGATTGAAGGCTGAGATCAAACTCGTCCCGGGTTCAGGCACCACATGATCGACTGTTCACACACACAGTGGTTAGGCAGATATTAAAGAGCTCCTACAGATTAAAAAGCACTTCAATCAGTTAAATAATGCTGCTCTGAGCTGAATTGAGGACAAACAGAGACATCAAAACAGTCCCTTGTGCTATTTAAAGCACACTGTCTCCATCCGGTCTGCCATACTGTCAGACACTAAATGATGGCTGCATCATGAAAGCGACTCAGCCAAACATTACAGCTTTGATAAGACTTACGAAAAAGTAACATAGTTGTTGGATAGCAGGTCTAACCAAAGCTTAACTGTGTTATCTTTATTAAGACCAAAGGAACCACAGGCAAACTGGAGAAAGTGAGTGGTGCTTGCAAGGGCATTACTAGATGGTTGCTATGGCACTGCCGTGGTTTCTATGGCATTTGCGTGGTTGCTAAGGCATTGCTTACTGGCCCAAGTTTCTGTGATCATTGGTCCCTGGATATTAGCGGTTGCTAAGGTGTTCTGAGTAGTGTTTAAAGCATTACTATGCATTTGCTCAGGTGTTGTGGGTGCTTTCCAGGGTGTTGCTAGGTGGTTGCTAGGCAGTGGTAGGTGGTTGCAATGGGATTGGGCCCAAGTCTCTATAATATTCTTGTCCCTAGATATTAGCGGTTGCTAAGGTGTTCTGAGTAGTGTTTAAAGCATTACTATGCATTTGCTCAGGTGTTGTGGGTGCTTGCCAGGGTGTTGCTTGGTGGTTGCTAGGTGGTTGTGGGTCATTGCTATAGGATTGGACCCAAGTCTTTATAATATTCTCGTCCCTAGATACAAGTGGTTGCTAAGGTGTTCTGAATACCCCCCGAAACCAAGGGGACAAATTCCTAATACTGAGGACAGTTTCACACATACTGATCATGGTGGTTCCTCCAGCCAGCGCAGCGCGGGTGCCTTGGTAGAAGTCATCTGCAGCAGTCATGCCCCTGTCAGGCATCTGGAAGCGTGTGTGCACATCAATGCCACCTGGCATCACCATACGCCCATGGGCATCGATGGTTTTCACCCCACCAGGCACTATCAGATTTTCTCCAATTTGTCTGTGCGTAAGAGAGGAAAAAGCAATACAACTTAATTTACTTTCAAGGGCCAAATTTAAACGGCTACTTCATTATGTGTCATGTGATATAAAGGCACATTTTGTACACACTAACCTCATAACCTAGAATAGTTCTCCCAAAAATTATTTCTATCTATCCATCCATCCATCCATCTATCCATCTATCCATCTATCCATCTATCATCTGTATTGTGCATAGTTCACCCAAAATGAATATTACTGTGTGAGAAAAAATGTAGTGTTTTAGTGTCAGTACTACATTAAACTACTATATATAATGATGAATATAATGTATAATAATGCAATGGGGGAATATTTGTGGGTCCTGATAATGCCAAATGTCTTATGTTACCAGTAAAAGTGGACTACATCAGTTTAAATATATCTAGTCAGTGACAGAGTGCAAACATATTTGTCTAAAATAAATCTGTTTCAGCATCAGAATCATGAATATTTCTATCTATCTATATTTACTCTAATACTTCCATTACTCTAATGTGATTAGCAATCTGTTATAAAACAATGTAAGAATCTTTCACACTCACTTGATCAGGCCATCTTCCATATAGATGTCGGCACAGAATGACTGATCATCATTCACAATCTTAGCCCCTTTAATCAAGAGACGGTCACTCTGTAAAGATAAAAAGATTTTTTTTAAAAGTCGTTTTAGTATCCTATCGAAGTACATGTGCAAACTGTCTATTGACCTTGGCACAGCACTGAAGAACACTGCCGCAAGGTGAAAATGGTGTTAGAAGCATTAATTAAATCCTCAACATCAGTCAGCACCGATGAGTATAAAACATAATATACTACAAAAACACAAATTTACCAGGAGCCAATAAATCAGAGCTTATAAGGCACCACACCAGTATAGCGTCGTCCACATTCTTTATAAGAAGCATCACTCAATTCTGTGGCCTTCACAATTATAAACACATGTTCACCATGGAACTTTTATCTGTCACTGTGCTACAGTGTGCTCAGTTAAACATTGACGACACTGATTCACTCTTACAACCTGAGCTGAAACTGCTATTTCTAGTTTATTGCGTACTAGTTTAATTTTGATTCATCTCAGTAACTTGAAACTTTTGAAGCTGTTCAGCAAAATGATTAGTTCTGATTCACTCACTGATTCATTTAGTGACCCTTTCTACAGGTCACATAGTTACGCTAGTCTTTTGTGTGTAATGAATGAGTCAAATTCCCTCAACCAATTTGATAAAAACACTAGACCTAAAAAAATGTTAGAAGTCTTATTACAATATGCATGTCTACAAAAGTACTACAATTCGGTTTATATTAAAATTGTGTATGGTAATTTTTACACATTCATATACATTCATAATTCCTTTATCACCTTTATCTCCTTTTAGTAAACAAGACTGACTCACACACAGAACTGAAGGAACTACAAGCAGACACTCATTCTCAATGTTTCAATTGTTCAGTTCATTCACCAGTCTCGATCAGACTAGAAACATTGACTCATTCTTCAAAGGGGGTGTGTTCGTTCAGCAGGAAAACCAATGAAACGCTTCTTCACAGCCCGCACTTGAATTCTATTGGTTTGCACTTTGAGTCAGTTTTTTACGTTTCAGTGAATGAAAAATATGTGACAGTACAAGAAAGTAAACAAGAATTAATTGTTACTTATTTTGTAACAAATACAGATGTTTTTATTATAAAAAAATAAATATTAAAGGTGCCCTAGAATTGAAAATTTCATTTACCTTGGCATAGTTGAATAACAAGAGTTCAGTACATGGAAATGACATACAGTGAGTCTCAAACACCATTGTTTCCTCCTTCTTATGTAAATCTCATTTGTTTAAAAGACCTCTGAAGAACAGGCGAATCTCAACATAACACCGACTGTTACGTAACAGTCGGGATCATTAATATGAACGCCCCCAATATTTGCATATGCCAGCTCATGTTCAAGGCATTACACAAGGGCAGCCAGTATTAACGTCTGGAGCTGCACAGCTGAATCATCAGACTAGGTAAGCAAGCAAAGACAATAGCAAAAAATGGCAGATGGAGCAATAATAACTGACATGATCCATGATATCATGATATTTATAGTGATATTTGTAAATTGTCTTTCTAAATGTTTCGTTACCATGTTGCTAATGTACTGTTAAATGTGGTTAAAGTTACTATCGTTTATTACTATATTCACGGAGCCGACGCTATTTTCATTTTTAAACACTTGCAGTCTGTATAATTCACAAAAACATCTTCATTTTTTATAAATCTCTCCAACAGTGTGTAATGTTAGCTTTAGCCACGGAGCATAGCCTCAAACTCATTCAGAATCAAATGTAAACATCCAAAGAAATACTATACTCACATGATCCGACGCATGGATGCAGTATGCATGACGAACATTTTGTAAAGATCCATTTGAGGGTTATATTAGCTGTGTGAACTTTGTTTATGCACTGTTTTATAGTCACAAGCTCGGGGGCGGGGAGCGCGAGGATTTAAAGGGGCCGCAGCCTGAATCGGCGCATATTTAATGATGCCCCAAAATAGGCAGTTAAAAAAATTAATAAAAAAAAATCTATGGGGTATTTTGAACTGAAACTTCACAGACACATTCAGGGGACACCTTAGACTTATATTACATCTTGTGAAAAAACATTCTAGGGCACCTTTAATTTATTTGCTTTAATAAATTAATTAAAGCAATAATTGCTTTATTTAAAAATAAATAAATATAAAAAACCATTTATTTACTCCCTAATGTATTTATTTTTGTCTTTTATAGTCTGATGCTGAAAAACATAAAACTGCAAAACAAAAAAAGTAACAACTATTATCCATCAAGTCAATTATTAATAAGTGATTATGTAATAATAGTAGTAAGTGATTAACATCAAAATAAGTGTATTTAACTGATATTGTATTTTAATAAATATTTATTTATTTGCTTTACTTTAGTAATTATTTAATTGCCACACAAAGACGATAAAAACCATCTTTCTGTACTAATTACATAAATAATTGCTTGAGTAATGCAAAAATAAATATATACATAAATATTAACCTAAAACTATCATCTTTATATAGCATAAACACTGACTCGTTCAGTGAAAGGGGCATGTTTGTTCATTAGGTCCAACTAATAAAATTCTTCTTCACAATACGCCCTCAAATGCTATTGATTTGTGCTATATTCAGATTTTGGTGTCAGGAAAGCTGTGTAACGCTGCACTAAACAAAACAAAAAATGAATAAAAAAAATAAAAAAAAGTTCATTCAAAAGATTCATTCACTCGAGTCATCTTAATGTCCAAAAGTGTCCCAATTTTTTCCTGAATTAGATGCTTTATACATTTCCCAAGCAAAGAATGAATAAGATGAAAACAGTTTCTTTTCATACATCTTTCCATACAGCATCATGCCTCCCTACAGTAAGATGGGTAAAGTTGGCTAGACACCCTGGTACGGACGCCGCCACCCAGGATTCTCTTTACATTCAGGGCCCCAGAAGAACGTTCATTTTTCTGAAAGGGGAGCAGTGGAATAATTCCAGTCACAAGGCCCTCGGCATCGTACGGGGACAAAGGCGGCTCTGTCTGCGTTTCTGCCTCTTTGCGTGCTTGTTGGCAACCCAGCAACATGAGGCCCTGGGTGGCTTCCCAAGCCCTGCCCTGATTCACTTAGCGATGAAATAAAATACTCCAGTGACCTGACATCTCCTACTACACATCTCAGGACAAGGAAAACAAGATCAGATACAATTTTACTAAAACCAAACGGTGCTTCATTTCCTTTAGTATTTAGTGAGTTTAATTTATTGACAAACCACCAGCTTCTACAGAAGAAGAATGCCTTCTACTTTTAATGCCCAGATCTTTGCCGAGGGGCTTCTGGGACCATGCAAGTGGCTTTGGCGGTCAGCCACACTGAACAGCTGCTTCATAACATGCATTACATAACGCCGACAATCACTGTAATCCATTTCCTCAGTCTCTGTGCACAAATTGACCAATCACAGCCATCAATGCTAGGCTAAAGCATTATGACATCATCAGAAAGGTCAAAAGGTTAATTAGAGGAAGTCTGAAAAAATAAGGACTCTATGAACTGAACTGGTGCTTGTTTTGGACCTTTTCCAGAGTCACAGTGCTGGATATATAGTGTGTTTGAACACTCACAGGAAGTCTTCAGGTCTATAAATGATAATGTAAGTTTGAACAGACATGCTAACATAATATTATAATGTATGAAGGACATTACATTTTAGACCAGAAGCAGACTATTATAGTGATGCTTGGGGCTCATTCGCACTCGAGAAATAGTAATCCAAGTTGACTGACTTCCAATCTCTGGGTTTAACCACTCTCAGTTCCATCCCTCACTTATTTAGAAGCAGATTTAGTTGAGTCAGAATCTAGCTGCCAGATTGATCCACATATGATCCTGTTAAAAGAAAACTGAAAGTGTACCTTGTCTGTTTGCGTGCATGGTGTCTTTTCCCCCTATTAAGTCATTATGAATGGGAAATCCTGTATGTTACTTGGCAGGTAACAAAACATGCAGACTGTTTGGTTCGAGTTAGAGTCGAGATTGTGCTTTTTGTTTGGTGTGAACATGAGACACAACAGCAGGTCAGCACAGCAGAGCATTCTGGGACAGCTCACTGGGTTGCACTGGAGCTGCTGCAGTTGCTATGGTAAGCAGACGACTGGGTTGAGGAGGGTTTTTATTGGAATCACAGCATTTTATATTTGATGATTCAATTATTGTAAAAATTCAAAAACTACATGCAAAATAAAGATGATATAGTCCATTTTTTTTACATAAGAATGTATTTGTTTTTATACATTTCTTATGCATATTTATTTATACATTACTTATTAACGTATGTATTTATTTTACAGATAATAGCTTTGTTTTAAATAAATATTTATTAATATATTTACTAAATAAGAATTAATTTTATTTTAATAAATATGCATTTATTTCCCATACTAAAATATTTGTAATTACTGCAGAAATATGATAAAACTTAATCAAATAATTAATACTAATTAAAATAATTATCATCTTTATTTAGTAATACAATATTGTAAATACACTGCTTATCTGCTTACATATTTTTTAGTTACTAAATTATTATTTTATTTTAAAAAATCTATTTATTTTCTAAATAAAGATATTTTAATCTAATAAATATTCATTTATTTCCTCTACCAAAGTAATTTATTTAAATACTACAAAAAGATGATAAATATTAAAAAAAAACGATCATCTTTCTGTATAGTAATTAAATAATTACCTGAGTAATGCAATAAATAAATACATAAATAAATAATATTTGCTTTATAAATAATTGAGTAAAACAAAAATAAAAACATTAAAATATAAAAAAATTATTATTATGAAATAAATGAACAAATAATAAAGCAACTACTAAATATTTACTCACAATTTATTTATTTTTGTCTTTTACAGTAGGTCTCATGCTGAAAAATCTAGAAACTGCAAACAAGAATGTAAAAGATTATCTAAGTTTTTAACGAGTGATTATGCAACAATGCCAGTGAGTAATTAACATGAAAATAAGTGATATTAACTATGCAGTCAATGAATTTATGATCATAAAAATTCTTTACTGATATCAGACCTCATAACTACAGCTAAAAGTGACCAGGCAGGTGGTGAATTAAAGCTAACATTCATCTTTAATGAGGCACAAGAAGGTGTCCGTCACCCTTGTCCGCCTGTCTGCGCAGCTGACCAATGCAGCTGGTCCGCCCAGACCCACCCATCAACCATTCCAGCCAGCCTACATCACACCAGCCATGCTGCCATATGCTTGTGTGTCAACTATGTGTGCATCAAACCACGCCTGTGTCTATTTATGCAGGAGAAAAAAATGACAGGAAACACAGATCAAATAAATCTAAAACAGTCTAAGAGGTCAATCTGAGTTTGTGTCTGTCACTTACATAGCCATTTCAAATATTCGCTCTACAACTTGCGCCACAACAATTCACCCAATTGTGCTGAAGCTTTTAGGAGGACAACATTTACGCACAGGGTCTGTGTGTCACACTGTGCTTGGGAGGTCCGCAGTAAGCAATTTCGGGTCGAGACTGCACATGAATTCCACTACAGTACGGAGAGAACAAGAGGTGATGACTGATGGGGCCGAGCTGTGACTACAGTTAGAATGGACGCAACAAGTAAAAATCGAAACCGAGAGACTTTTGCGCTAGGAAGGCATTTGATGTCAATCAGCAGATCTGTTTCAAAGCATTTAATTCCCATACTTTCCCAAATGTTGATGTGCCATAGACGCAACACTAAAAGACTGTAATAGGGGTGTGGCACAGACAGCTTTAGGCAACTCCACAAGCATTTCTCTCCATGAGGCTTCAAATAGGGCATTCTTCTTGCACGTCCCCTTGTTTCTTATCTGAATACATTCCTAGCTGCATATTTGAAATGTTTTTTTTTCGTCTGCATGCAATGCTGCACGTGCTATAGGGATGTAGTCTCGGACTGGCTTTTCTCCAACCTCTTAGATCTTAGTAAGAGCTGGATGTGGTTTCCCTAACATGCTGGATGGAAACCACAGCCCACCTACTTCTCATTCAACACAGCTTAGAGAATCTAAAAGGGTGTCCCAAAGCTCTCCCCCAAACCTCAGCTGAAAGTGCTTCCTTTGAAAAGAAACAAAGGCACACCCGCCACCAGCCGAGCCGAGTGGGAGCTCCATTCGACAGTCTCTGAACAGCTATTTGCAGCATGTCTTACAATAAAACAGATCAAATTAGGTGCATTGTGATGTCATAAATATATGTTATAATCAGAGGGGTGGGGACACATGATAATGTCTATTCTATTGTGACTCCACAGACAATTATTTCATGGCTTGGCTTGACCAA
The DNA here is from genome assembly GCA_003731715.1 of Anabarilius grahami. Taxonomy (NCBI): domain Eukaryota; kingdom Metazoa; phylum Chordata; class Actinopteri; order Cypriniformes; family Xenocyprididae; genus Anabarilius; species Anabarilius grahami. The sequence goes on along the minus strand of RJVU01063207.1, from coordinate 1,414,970 downwards.
ATGCAAAAATACATAGATATGGGTCATGAAGTGCACCTATTATAAATCAAGCCTACTGTACTGAGGAAGGAAACATGATCATTTTCCCCCGGTTTGCCATGCGTTTTTCCATTATCCTGTACCGCTCCCTCACACACGTTTGTGTGCATTTTTGTTCGCCTAAAAGTCACATTGGTCAAATACAGGTTTGATAACTGGTTGTTTTAATGCAATTATAAGATAAACTACATGTGGAATGATATGCTTTGTTCGTTATACTACATTATAACAGTCTGTGTAGTAGCTTCACGCGACGCAAAGTTGACGGCGCAAACAGCTTCATTAATATAAAGGGAACGTTTCTGTTTTGTTGCGTCGCGGTGTAGATGGGGTGTGAATCCCATAACCGTCATAGAAATGCTGCAGTGCTGCTTCAAGAACTATATTACAGCAGAATTTCGCTTAAAAAATCACAAGTTTACCGGCTCCAAGCACCTGAGTAACGTAACATAATTTAGCTAACGTTACGCGAAGCAGGAGATCAGCGTTCGCGAGCGTCGCGTTTAGTTCGGATCAGAGAATTGCAAATCAAACACAATTATTCTCACAGGATTTTTAAATATTTCTAAGCATGCTTTAAACTGAATAATTAAAGAAGATATTCCATAACTCACGGTTATGCGGGGAATATTCTTCTTGCCCTGATAGCCAGACATCTTCGTTATGCTCTACTCCCTTTGATGAACCGTTATCACTGTAATAATGGATGCAACGATCTGTTTGGGAAGGGAAATGGCTTGGTTTAGGACAATTTTGTAGTCCTCGAGAAATTAAGAGGCGAACGGAGGAGGCAAAAGCGCTAGAAATGTAAAGGACAAAGGACCTGTGCCCAATATCTCCTCTCCACTGATGCACCAAGTCCACCCAGACTGTCTGAGACAAAACGAGAGATTTTCATAGCGGAGAGCAGCGCGCATGCGCACAACCCCGCCCTGAATAGCCAGCAGCTCCTCCTCTGAGTCCAGAGAGGGTGACCAATGTTTCAGACAATGATTTTAATGGCACACGGATCAGAGTTTGCATGATCTGACAGTGATGGAAAAAATTAAACAAACAAACAAAACTGTTTTAGTAATGAATATTACACATTGTATGCTAACGATTAGTTTAATTAAAAGGTCAGTGACGTTACATTTTTCTGGGACAATTAAATCGTTTATTTATTTATTTTTTTAAGACATTAAAAATCGATTCATAAGGATAATGATTTAAATACACAAACAGTGTGTACATATATATATAAAAAAAACATTAATTTCTGAATTAAAATTCATGTAGATACTTTTGAGAGGCTAAAAGTCTAAAAAGGTCTAAGTCTGTAATAATAATAAAACAATCTTATTGGAAGACTAAATTGCTTGTGGGGAAAAAAAAGAAATTACATTTCTCTTATTATATTGGTATATAAAGAAAAATAACAGTAAAACATTTTTTCATATTATTTTATTATGATATTCTTATACACATTTGATCAGTTTTGATCTTGACATTTCTTGACCATTTAATGAAAAGGCTTGCTTTATTCAGGTCAAAGCCCTATGACTATTCATGACTCAAACATTAATGTTTTTTGAAACAAAAGAAAATTTGAATATTGTGTTTGTAAATGGCTTGAAAATAAATGGTTTGATAATAAAGCTGTGTACACAATAAGCAAATAAAATAAATGTGACTGCCTCAGATTGCCATTATGAGTAATAAAACAATGTTTGCACAGTTTTAGCTCAGCCAGTTCAGAACAGCATGTAATAACACCACTCTTAATGCCTTCTTTTGCCTCAAATTAACACTGTAAACCGGAATACGTTCAGAAAATGCTAACTTGCTAATTTGCTAACATGCTAACAATAGCATAGCACTTGCTGAATGAGCGCATCAATATAAAGCATTAAACATACCTGCTCTCAAAAAAAGCCACATACATCACTTGTCATCATGAAAAACCCACATTAACAGAAACTCTTCTAAATTAGCATAACAAAACATTAATTTCTACTAAATCTCCCACTTAACATTAATCTTGCACACACACACACACACACAACATTATATTACACTTAGCGTGTACTCTCCCTTTTGTGTGCCATGGGCAAAGCATGCTGGAAAAAATAATTCCCAGCCAATTTCTATTAAACTTAAGTGATCTAAATTAAAAGAAATAAGTTCATAAAACTCAAAACAATGAAACAGTTCAGTTTACTTAAAATATATCAGTTCTGTGCACTTGAAATAAAAAGAAAGTGCAAAATACTCATAAAAGTTCATTTGACTGAACTAATTTGTTTAATTTAAGTTTGTCCTACTAAAATCAATTAATTATTTTGAGCGTTAGGGTTTGCAGTGTAGTGTATATAACATGCAAAGACTACAGCTCAACATCCAGGTCCTTCGGGCTACTTTGGTCTCAATGCAGTAGACTTAAGCATGCTATTGATCTCTGCAGTCATTAAGGCCTGTCAGTGAGGAAAAAAGCATAGGAGTGGCTTTAAATCACACTTGCCGAACAGAACAATTTCCTGTTTGGTAGACTGGGTGCAACAGAGCTCTTTTTGTATAGTATCGTGTACAAGGGTAACAACATTCAGTAAAATGGCTATACAGTTTTCTCTTCCATGGTTTATGTGAATAAGGAGCGTAATTCTGAATATATAAAGAGGGAAAACAGGCACATGAGCTTTTTAACAGTTCCCAAGTTATTGCTCTTAAAGCCCTATTGGGGCATACTGCAATCATCGTTCAGCATCATTGTCTCTGTAGCTATGGTTACTGCATCCAGATAGCAAGGCCCACAGATACAGCCTCTTGAATTATTGGGCTCTTGTGAACAAGAACTGGACTGTAAAGTCATCTTATTTTGAAGGGGTTGTAGATTTTCTTATTAAAAAAACTAACTAGCTAAAAGAGCTGCACCTTATTTCTAAATGTACGAACCTTTGCGAGGTATAGACCTTTTGCACCAGAGAAACAAGTGTGCAGACATCTTTTGAATTTTGTGTTTGAACTTCTGTTTTTGTGGTAGCTCTGTATATTTCTATGGCATTGTTGTTGAAGAGTAATTAGCTGGTCAAGTGAATTTACTTACTGTAGTTAACGAAAGTTATCATGAACATTGTAATGCTTGAAGTGGATGCCATAACAAATGTCAGTTAGACAGGGAATATTTTAAAATGAGTGGTTCTTTCGTAAATCCGTAAGATCTTACCATCATGCTGTTAAATAAAAACACGAGAACACGAGTGCAGCGCTGAAAAGGGGTGGGGCTACATAATGTCTATTATGACCACTGAGGTTGTATGCATCCTTGAACTTTTTTACTGTGAGAACAACAGAAAATATTCAAGCCTTAAAAGAATTCACGATTTTATTCACCCGCAACAACTTTAACAATAAGTAGGGAGTATTGTACAGTCAGCTGGTTGTTAGTGCAAAACAAACCCAGGCAAGGTGATCAGATTCAGTATTATACTGAAGGAGTGCATTTTCAAAGGAAATCAATGGAAATTGGAGATTGGTTGCCAGGGAAAATGTCAAATATACATTTTAAAAGGTTATTATACAAAAATATTTGACAACAGGATACTGCGACTGACCAATCAGAATCAAGAGAACAGTGTAACAGAGTGCAACAGTAAGTTTCTGGAAGTAAAAACTTGATTCATTTTCTCCATAAGGAAATTGATTTTGAACAATAACTTATAAACCTTTAAAAATAGCCTTATTGAGCTACGAGGTTGGTAATCTTATCTTATTTTTAAAATAATCGTATTTAACAGTGGAATTCCTAGTGAAAAACTACATTACCCATGATGCTGTACAGAAAATAACACCAATCAGAGAGTCCAAAAAAGCTCTTTAACTTACTCCCATGAAGCACTGCGAATGAGGTCATTGAATCTCCCTGTTCACTAATATACTGTATAGGTCCATATTTGGCAATAAACTTAAAACATTTTGTTTTTATACATATAATCAACGTCCGTAAATGAGTATAGTTTTATATTTTCACCATCGTTTTCGCAATGCTTCATTGGATTGTAGTTCTTTCTATCACTAAAGGGATAGTTCACCCGAAAATGAAAAATTTCCCATGATTTACTCACCCCCAAGCCATCCTAGGTGTATATGACTATCTTCTTTCAGACAAACACAAAAAATATCCTTGGTCTTCCAAGCTTTATAATAGTAGTGAATGGGGGGCAAGATTTTGCAGACCCAAAAAATACATCCATCCATCATAAAAATAATTCAAATGGCTCCAGGGGTTAAGGCCTTCTGAAGCAAAGTGATGGGTTTTTGTAAGAAAAATATCCATATTTAAAACTTTTTAAACTATAACAACTAGCTTCCGGCAGACGACCGTACGCACACGCAAGTCAACTTGCACCACAACGGTAACCCCTGACGCGATGTATGACACAGGATCTAGGAGTATGGTAAGCTTAGACGCCTCTCGCGGTTTAAACAAATAAGGCTGTGCAACAAACTCAAGCTCCTCATCTCTTGTATCGAAATCCTCCAACATTTCTATTTAAAATTTCTCATTTTAGACTTCTAATTTGTGACCGGTGTTTTGTTTTGCTCTATCCTTTGTGCTTCCGCGTTTGTCACGCAAAACGATGCGTACGGCCGTCTGCCTGAAGCTAGTTATTATAGGTAATACATTTTTAAATATGGATATTTTTCTTACAAAAACCCATCACTTTGATTCAGAAGGCCTTTTTTAACCCCCTGGAGCCGTAAGGATTATTTTTATGATGGATGGATGCATTTTTTGGGCTTCAAAATCTCGTCCCACGTTCACAACCATTATAAAGCTTGGATGAGCATGGAATTTTTTTTAAATATATCTCCAATTGTGTTCATCTGAAAGAAGATAATCATACACCTAGGATGACTTGAGGGTGAGTAAATCATGGGATAATTTTCATTTTTGGGTGAAGTATGCCTTTAAGTACACAGTCTTGTACCTTTGTCTTTTTGTCTGATTTTCAAAAACTTTTTTTGCTTCAAATTAAAGTTTGTAGTGTTCACCTCATAGCTGATTGGCTTGGTTCATGGCTTATAACTCTTAACAAAGACAATTTTTAAATCCCTATGGGAAAAAATATTTATGGAGCACCACTGAAAACATAACAGCTTCAAAATGTTCTGATATGGGTGTGTGTAATTTAAGCTGTAGAGCAAAAAGTATTGTCAAGTTAGATCTTATTTTACTCATAAATTGAAAAATCCCATTATAAAACCCCATAGTATTTAGGGTTCTGACGTCATCCCTGCACCGCTCTATACATTCAGATATGGACTGTAAATTAATAGATCAATATCAAAAATCATGTAATTAAAAAAGAATTAAGGAATTTTACTTCTAAGTAAGAACAAAATCATTCACGAACCACTTAGAGTCAATTTTTTTTTATGATTTAAAACCAGTATTCATATCCATCTCACCATATTAGCTACAATATGGAACCATTTTTCAGATCTAGGCCTATATAAATATACTCCAAGCTATAATTTTGAGAATTGGTTGATTGTTATTATAAGCAAGGCAGGCTTCATTTGAATTAAGATTGATATATGCACTCAGACTGCTTCCACCCACATGACAATGCACAATCCCTGCTTACCTCGTCGTTTAGGTTCTGCAGAATCTCTTTTCCGGCACTTCTTCTGATCTCCACCTTTCGTGGTTTGGAGATATCCTTCTGCCTCTCGATCACTCGACCTTTCCCTGAGGACAGCGAGTCGAAGTCCAGCGTCTTGTTCTCTGACGAACCCTCCACCGGGCAGAACATGCCACAGAATTTCTGCCGTGGCTGGTTGGGGCTGGAGCTTCCCATGTTCTGGAAGAATGCAGGCACATCTCCGACAGCAGACATTTCTCTGAATACTGTCAGATGGATGCAAAGGCATGTAAACCTCCGGTTAGAGAGCAAGGGGTTGCTCTGTGGACACTAAATGTTAGTTTTTCCATTGGGAGGTGAGAAACAGTATCACATGTGAGGCGAGGAGGTTCCTACAAATCCTAAAGGAATGCTAATGATTTTTTTTTTTTTTCTAATGAGATAATTCAAATAAGAATCCTCTAAGAATAAAATAAAATCCTACTTGGTACAAATATCAGTATATAGAAACTCCATTAGCATTTCTTCAGGATATTTGACAAAGGTAACACAAATGAGTTTTTAAAAACAATGAATTTCATTATCAACACCATTCAGCCCTGCATATTAACATGCAATTGATCGCAACGATAGCAAACACTTCAATGAAAAGCCCTTTAGAAAAGATGCCTACTCATGTTGAACAATCTGTTGAACAACACAAAACATGAAGGATATATGCAAATAACTGTAAACTGTTATTAAATGCAACGCATCAGGATTTAAAAGCATTATATTTCGATGACAGATAGACAGAGAGAGAAAATCCAGAGATGTTACCGTACAGTAGACGTGAGACCGACGGAGGATGAGGTGACGCTCTGCTGGAGAGATGAGAGGAGAAACAGCGGAAGCGATGCGGTGTTTTGAGGGTTAAAGATGCAATGTGTCCATATCTGAGGGCTCTTTCCCCGGATGACTTGTCACTTAATGCCCATTGTGTGATAGTCTACCATTGTTAGCGCTCACACCATTTGTTTAGTGAACACGCGGTTGATGTGGTAAATAAAGAGAAATGTAGCCTATAGCTAGGTTTAGTCATAGCATGGATAATGACTCTTAATGTTTATTTATTTTTCTTTTCTTGGGTCTTAAAGTGTCGTTGCTCCGTTGATAGTTGAAGCGCCACGCCCATGCAGGTTAAAGTTAAGGGCGCTGTCCTTTCAGCACCACGCGCCGGAGCCGCGACGAATCACGGAGGTTATAATTCACTGTTTATATGACTTTGGGTTATGAGTGGACGAGTTCTTGTGCTCAGTCTGAGCTGTTCTTATGCACACATGTGTCAGATGGACGTAGCCTACAGAATTTAACCGTGTTACTTCTCGCTTAGGGAAAGCAAATGTAAGAACTAAATGAGGAAACCAAAATGTAAGATGCAGCTAGTCTAAATAATTATAAATACATAAAAATCTGTATAAATATTACAAATAAATAAATAAATAAAATGAAACAAATTTGCAACAAATTTGCCTATTGATCCTAATGAGGAAACATAAGAAAAATTCTGAATTTACAAAATGTGGTAATTTATTTATTTTATAAAATGTCTAATCAATATATAACTACATGCTGTCATTTACGAACAATTAGCCAATAACTATAGGCCTACTGATTTAATCTAAACCCTAAAACAGTAATGCCTGGTTTCACAGACAAGGCTTAGTCCCAGACTAAAATAGGCCTACATGTTTGAGCAGTTTTAACTGAAAGCAACTTGCACTGACATATCTTAAAATATGTCAGTGCCATTGTTTTGTCTCACACCAGTTTTTTTTATAAGGCATGTTTATAAAAGCTACTTTAAAGCAACATATAGTTTTTTGACCTTAAAATAATATCTCTAAAATTATTTCAGTGGTAGAACAACTCTTAAAGGATTAGTTCACTTTTAAATAAACTTTTCCTGATAATTTACTCACCCCCATGTCATCCAAGATGTCCATGTCTTTCTTTCTTCAGTCGAAAAGAAATTTAAGTTTTTGATGAAAACATTCCAGGATTTTTTTTCCATATGGTAGACTTGAATGGGCACCAAACAGTTGAAGGTCAAAATTAGTTTCACTGCAGCTTCAAATTGTTCTACACAATCCCAGATGAGAAATAAGGGTCTTATCTAGTGAAACCATCGCTCATTTTCTGAAAAAAATAGAAAATTATATAAGTTTAAACCAGAAATGCTCATCTTGAACTAGCTCTCTTCTTCTTCTCTATTTGAATTCCAGCAGTGTAGAAACTGCTAAGTGTATTACTGCCCTCCACAGGCCAAAGTTTGAACTAATTTTTATATGCAATATGCTAGTTCAATAGTATATAACAATTAGTTCAAACTTTGGCCTGTGGAGGGCAGTAATACACTTAGCAGTTTCTACACTGCTGGAATTCAAATAGAGAAGAAGAAGAGAATGTGAGCGATGGTTTCACTAGATAAGACCCTTATTTCTCATCTGGGATCGTGTTAAACAATTTGAAGCTGCAGTGAAACTAATTATGACCTTCAACTGTTTGGTGCCCATTCAAGTCTACTATATGGAGAAAAATCATGGAATGTTTTCATCAAAAACTTTAATTTCTTTTCGACTGAAGAAAGAAAGACATGGACATCTTGGATGTCATAGGGGTGAGTAAATTATCAGGAAAAGTTTATAAAAGTGAACTAATCCTTTAACCGGATGAATTCTACTGCTGCTACCTGAGCAGCCTCCTAGCGGCTACAAGCAAACTCTGCAAGTTTAGTGTTTGGGTCGGTACATATGGCATATGTCACATATTTTACTTGTAGCCTGGGTGGAGATAGCCAACAGCTAACTATAAGACGAAACAATCTAATATGCAAGTCTCAAAATCATGCAGACAACATTTTAATCTATTATACAAACTACACCCTTTGCAAACAATGCTACTTACGAACTATGCAAGCAAAAAAACTAGGCTAACATAGCAGCGTTCTTTTTGTCATTGTACTTTTCACTTCTGGAGTAACAATAAATAAAACTATGTAATGATATTTGTGGAACATAATGTAACACGGGCTACTTTACGTGGTCGGGAGACATGGTTTCCAAACGAGGTTTCTGCTTTTGCCGGTTCTGTCAGCTTAGTCAACAAATTCACATGTATTGCGCTGCCCACGGGGAAGCTTATACAGCGACAGTATTTACGACACTGGTAACAGACAATTGCGGTTATCAACCACAAATGTTCCATGGTGTCGCCTACTCCAGCTTAATCTAAGCTCTGTCTGTGAAACCAGGCCAAAAGTTCTTGGTTCATTTCGAGTTGGACGACATCATTAGGCTTGTTCGAATTAAAGCGGCGCTGCATAGACCGATCTGTGTATGACATCAAAGTACTGTGAGAGCGATTCGAAAGCAGAGTCATCTGCTCTCTAACACTGCATTCACACGGGGCGTCGGCGTTAACGCTTGACGAAGGGCGTGTCTGAAGCTTGTGTTGACGCGACCGTTATAGTGACAACAGCCAATCACATTACTTTCCGGTGTTGCATGAACGCAATTGGCTAGCGACTGCTCTAGAGTGTTTGCATAAGGCGATCTGATTGGCTGACGCCTGCGTCGGCACTTGAAAAGTTGAGAAATCTTCAACTTCTGCCGCTTGCAACGAGAGTGAAGTGACGCGACGGAACCCACAATTCAGTTCGGCGACACATGGCGTCACCCATTCAAAGTAAACGAGAAGCGTTAACGCCGACGTCCCATGTGAATGCAGCGTAATCACTCTCGCGGTACTTTGATGTCATTCACCGATCGGTCTGAGCAGCGTCGCTTCAAATCGAACAAGCCTAATAGAATCCCTCGATCGAAAGCCAATGTATTTTTCCCATAGACTTTTGGAAAATCGTAAAAAATAAGCTCTGTGTTTAACAAAGGGTTATGACACACACGTTTTGTCTATCAAGATAATCTTCACAATCTTTACACAAAATGTATACATTTTGAAGCCTAAATAAATTCGTCAGGTATAAAAAGCTAACAGTATAGGCTATAAACGGACTACAGCACACCATGGTCGCGGATCAACGTCGTCACCACCAAGCTTCCTCAAACTTTATTTAGAAAACAACTCTATTTAAAAACATGCTCTCTGATTATGATCTGCGCTGTGTATGAATACTTATCTACTTTTTCAAGAGAAATGCTGTCCAAATGTCCCGTTTGTCATGATGACGTCTAAAGTCTCCGCCAAAGGAAGTAGGCCTTTTAGCAACTTGTTAGCAACCGCCGTTTTTAAGACACACTAAAGGTTTTAAAAAAAATCACAAGTGGGTTATAACTGGTGTGTTTTATGTCATAGATTAAAACGTGAAAATATTTAGCGGCTTTGTTAACCACAGACCTTATTTCAGACGATTTAGCAAAAGCACATTAAAAAAACCCATAGACTTTAGACCGATGGAACCAAAAGTCCTAAAATGCTAACTCGCTTCCGGGTTTTGCCTACAAAAACACGTCATCTCTGAGGTACTCGATTATATGCAGTTGAGTCACTAGAAACAACCGGTTAATTGTTCAGAAATCTAAATATACAGGTCGTGTTGTATGTTTTGTACTGTTATTTAATGTGTTTTTGGATTGTTCTGCTGACAAAACACTGCAAAAATATATTTCCAAGAAATTTCAGTATCAACCAAAATAAATAAAAAAACTGTAAGCTCCTCACAGATCACATATAATTTTCCACAGCTCATGTTGTCTGGACTTTTTTTTTTTCAAATGGCGGATGCCATTGAAAACATAATCCTCACAGCCTTGCTTTTTTATACCTGTCATGGCTCTGCTCTGAATAAGCCAAGGTCTATAGCAGCAACACATAGTAGCCTAATTATCATATTCGAAATAGATCGATTTCAAGTTAAAAAAAAAGCCAATATATTTGGCGCACAAATTTCTCATTTTGCTGAATATGTTGGTCAGTGGAACATTTCGGTGGAGAGTCGCTCATTGGAGACACATTCTGTTCGCTTCTCCAAAGAGCCCTCACAATAATAGCTCTGAAAGCCCAGTTTCCATAACAACAACATGTGTCCTCGCCCGCTCAAAAGAGTTGCTGCTGCATTAGCTACTGTCTTTGCAGGCTGTTGGACTGAGGGGGGAAAAGTGAGAAAGACAGTTTGTGCCACAAAAGGAACAAAGGATCAACTCGTTTCATTTAATTCCCCCAAATCAAACAAACATGCATAAAAATGCTGTGAAGAGAAAACTTAATAGATTTTTCCAAAACACTTCTCTGGTTAACAGTAGACACTATGTGGCTTAGATAATGTTCTTGTTTTGGAGCACGCAAGTATGCATACTTCAGTCATCATTCGTTACGGAACCTCAGAACACCTGTTTCAGCCAATCACAACACTGGAAGTTCAATTACAGCTCCTCCCCCTATAGCCTATGCGGTTGCCATGGGCTACTGCAAGGCAAGACAGGAACTACATATTTTAACCTGTTATTTTTAAGAAGACAACTTATTTAAGAGTCTGAAATACACACAAAGCCCCCACTTGTGACAAAATAATTCAGTACATAATACTTCTGCAGTGTAAGATAAAAGGATCAACACGTGCATCACGCTTCATGTCGATGTCGCTGAGTGGAACGAATCAACTGTATTCTGATTTGATTTGTGTTGTGCTGAAGAAAACGCCCTAGGTTGCAGCAATTGCTGACTCATCAATGATTTGGCTTCTGCAATGCTATCTTCAGAGTCCCGACAGGGGCAAACTGTGAAAAGGAAAAAAAAATCTGTAGTTGTAGGCAACTGTATCCATAAGCAGATACCGCAAGATGTTGGAATACAGATGATGTATTTATCCATATCCAGCTCGGTTAGAATGAGGCACACCCTTATTTTCCCATCTGCGCCACTAGAGGGCAGTTGAGTAACGCTTTAGACTGCTAACTCCATCTAAACTGATTTATTTTTTAATTAAATTAAAACCAGGTGAACTCACAAAGGTAGTTTGGGCGCTTTAGTGTTGGTAAATTGGTTTCAGCCTCTTAGATGTGAGCACGTAACACCCCTCGAGGATATAGTACAAATTAATCTGTGCAGCATTTCACACAAAATCAATGGATAAAATGGATTCAATGCTAATAGCTTTTCTGCACACTGCTGTAAAACCAATCAAAGGACAGATGAAGCATTACGACAACAGATATCATATAAGTGGCCCTCATAACTGGCACTGTGGTGCTTATTCAACCCTGGGTGGTCCATAAGGAACTTAAGCAAGGAACTGTGAAAGTCCACATTATCTCAGACAGAAGAAATGACAGAGCAAAAATATGGCAGGCATTTCATATTCACAGCTAAGATGAGTGCATGAACTTGTACAAGAAACATGAGTCAGATATAAGGGCTGGGCAGCTGCCAGAATGGTCCAAACTCTTATTTAGGAGGAGCTGGGTCTGGTTAACCCTAACATCTCAATGAGAAAAAAAAGCTACTTAATAGGAGAAATGTAGTAAGATCAAAATAACCGAGAGCTGCATGTAACATGATAAATAGTTGATGAAAGGACCACAGACATGACTCTGTCTCTGGGCTGGTCTGGCTCCAAAGTAATCATCTCAGAGAAGTATCAACAACAGGCTCGGTGTGTGAACTGAAGAGCCGAAGGAGAGCTGACCTCAGGTCAAATTCCCAGACATGTGCTTCAGAGCGCTAATACAGGCTAATGCTGTGTTCTGAGTGGTTGCTTGCTTTGCTGGGTGGTTACATACTTTCAAAAAGATTCAAGAAAAACCCAAACACTATATCATAGTGATGGCTGACTTAGCAAAAAGTAATTTTTATTGAAATAATATTTTTTTTAAAAAAAGACAAAATTATTAATTGTGTAAGAATGACAGCTAAATGTGCACCACGGAAGATATTTTTTAGGTAAAATGAGTAATGAGTAATGCATGATTAACACTCTAGTAACTACTATTAACAAGACACTCTGATTAATGAATTAGTAAGTAATAGTGCTCAGTTGAAGGTGTTAGTTCACTATTGGCTAATCAGTAACTACTGTTTTTTCATATCTCCCAGAGAACTACTATATACAGGTTTATAATTAACATGAATGATGAATAATGTATAATTAATTCTAAAGTGAAGATCATGGTAACCCACGGTAAGCCACTTGTAATGACTGAAGTATTACCAAATCCTTCAGAAGGAATTACTAATTATTTGGATCAGTATTCTGAAGTGAAAAACATGATAACTCTATAGTAACTATTGGAGTCATTGTAAACTTTTGAGGTTTCAACTGAGCACTATTACTTACTAATTCATTAATTAGAGTTTATTGTTAGTAGTTACTAGAGTGTTAATAATGCATTACTCATTTGTTCCTGTGTAGATATTCATTAATGAAGGATCAGTATTCTAAAGTGTTACCAAATAATGATATTAATATTTTGAGCAGGCAGGCCGGATTTGGCGGGAAATGTCCGTAAACAGACAAAAGAATGTTTGGTAACTACGGTTATACACCTTTTAGGATTTTTCTTTTCTGTTGTTCTTATTATCTGTGGGTCTTAAGATGCAGTCACATTTACCACCAATCAGCAAATTTTCACAGGCGAAATCCAGTCGTTTAATGGGAATCCATGCGATAGTGATTTTCGATTTTCCCACACGTTCCCAAAGTTCAAGTTTATTGAACTTTGAACATCTGAATTCACTGCACTGACCAATAAGAAGAACTGATGCTAAAAATAACTCTAACATGCAATTCTATTATTAATCTATGGAAGCTTATTTCCGTCACTGAATAAAAAATAAAAATGGTAATTGTGACTTTTTATTCTCACAATTCTGATTTTTTTCCTCGCAATTGCGAGTTTACATCTCATAATTCTGACTTTTTTCTCAGAATTGCATTATATAAACAATTTTGAGAAATAAAGTCAGAATTACGAGATACATTTTTTCCCTCAGAATTGGACTTTACAACTCGCAACTGTGAGTTTATATCTAATATAAACAAAGTCAGAATTGTGAGATATAAACTCAATTGCGAGGAAAAAGTCAAAATTGCAAGAAGTCAGAATTGCGAGAAAAAAAGTCTGAATTGTGAGAAAAAAAGTCAGAAAAGAAAAGAAAGAAACTTGTAATGATCTTTTACATTTTTTTATTCTGTGGTGGAAACAAGCTTCCATATTAAACTATAGATGAAGTTGCGGGAATAAATATTTTCTTTTTGGAAAAAAAAGGGAAAAAAAAAAAGAACATTTGCATGTATTTTGGTACATGACTTAATAAATGAAATGATGGAAATATTATGTATGTGTGATGCAATGTTATGTATGAAGTAAAAAAAAATAATACAAAAACAGTCTCTGAAATGCAGATTGTTCTTTAAATTTTAATTTGAAAACTTTGTCATTGTCCAACAGGGTTGAAAAAAAAGGTCTGTCAAATCAAACTTTGCTACAATTCATTTTACCATCACATCGCAGTCTGAAGAAAGTATCTCCATAAAGGAGAGTTACTCACTTCTTTCCAACCACAATTTGCATGCCAATATAAACAAAAGAACTAAAACTCCTTTAATTATCCTGTAACTTCTCTTCTAGTTTGTCTCAGTTGTAAAAATCCAAACAAACAAATCATATGAGAAACCTTCCAAAAGTCATGTTCACAAAGAAGATGGTGCAAAACAACAAACAGAAAAAGCCTGTGGCACAGAACACGCACATGATGACAGGAAATGATAACAGGACGTTGTATCAAACATGATGAGGCACAAAGTTCATAAGAGTTGAGTTCTCAGTTTTGGCAGCTGTGTTTGAGGATAAGTAGTTCCTTGGATAGATAACGAAGACAAAGGAAACGGGTTCGCACATCCAAAATACACTTAAAAAGAGACAAAAAACACAACTAGACTTGAGAATAATTTCACTTCATGGTTGAAAACACAAATCTTCTTCCCAGCGATGAGGATTGGTTTGTTTATGTCCAGGATAACACAGTCACCTGTGGAGCTGGAGTGTTAGTGTTCACTAAATGTGTCTGACTATGTCTCTGCAAGTGTACGAGGTCAATAACTTACATGAGAATTAAAATTCTTTCATTAAAATTATTCAACCTTATGTAAGTCCAAGTACAAAATATAGATATTTTGAAGAAATCCAAAATGCTCTCATCCAGTTTATCTCCAATAACTTTCATTGTACGGAAAAGAGCAGCACAAAGTAAATGACAGAATGTTGTTTTTTTTGGGGTGAACCATCACTATAATTGAAGAAAGGTTTCTCTTGCACTGTTGCTCTCAAGTTAACAGCATGGAAATGCTATAAATCAGTATGAGAGTGTGTATCAAAATTCTAGAAAGTTTGACACAGCTAAGACAGCATGGCAAAACATTAAGAGCCAGATTTATTAAACAGGGCTAATTAGCGTGAGAGCGCAATCCCATAAAAGCGCCGATGGGAGTGGAAAGTTCTGTGGGTGATTTACTGACAATGCGCACATTAAAGAACACAGACGCAGCCGAATCATTTCCATAATGACCAATGCAATCTACCAAGAGCAATGCAAATTAGCATCTGGTTTAAGACATGCTTTTTTTGGGGTGGTAAATTAAAGCAAAAAGCCCCAAGAAGCCGTGGTTTACAGTGAATTTATAACAGCTAAGGGGTGTTAGGCACGACCAGGAGCGGAAACCCCCTTAGCTGTTATAAATTCACTGTGAACCACGGCTTCACGGGGCTTATTGCTTTTATAAAACGGTTACCACACAATACAAATATTAAAGCCAAAAAATATGTATCAATGCAACTTTCATGAAGTAAAATCATTAAAAGGCTTCCTTCTGCTGGAAAACATAGTCCCTGACCGTGAACAGCAACAGAAGTTACATTATTAAGCCATTAGATGGCGGCATGGAGTCACTCAGTCTCAAAGACTTTTATATTGAAACTTGTTGTGAACACGGAACAAGACGCAAATGACAAATGCTTTGACTAGCACTGTCAGTGTCAGCAGGGCACGGGGAAACCCATAAAATGTTAAAAGGACAAGATCGCGGCGGACATTCAAATGCATATCTTATTATGAACATAAGACTGACCTGAAAGAAACTGCTAAATTTGAATGCAGGTAATACTCTTGGTCACTCAATATCTCTCTCACAATACACTTCTACATAATGCAGTAAGCTTCAATTAACAAAATCAAGAGAACAAACATATGTTTACGTTGCTAAGAGTGGTTGCTAAGCAGCAACATACACACTCAGTGGTGCAGCGATACGGTCAGCTCGGGAATTTTACAACGGCTTTGAATGCGGCTCAACCAATTAGAAGGGCCGGAACTATCCGTTTTATAAAATGGCACAAATACCAGTAAATTGACTAGCGTAAACTTTAGTAAATCAGTTGTGTGATTAATTTAAATACTTTCCTCCCATAAATTTTGCGTCTGAAAGGGAAACTACAAATGCATATGCAATAAGGTCAGCTGCAAAAATAATGCCTTTAAAGCGTATTTTTTTCACTGCGTGTCTTTAGTAAATCCTGACAGTACTATTTTAACGCCAAAAAAGGGTTTGCGCTGGCGCCAGCTGTTAGTAAATCTGGCCCTAAAGCCGTTGTCCTTGTTAGCAAGATCCACTTAGCTTTGAATCCAATCCAGCTGAATGCTAATGGTAAATTGTGTGGTACTGCAAAATAGGCTGTGTTGTAGAAGCCTAGTTATGAATCACTAGGTCCTGATCCTGATATGTATGTAAAGGAAACTATAAGCAAACAAAATGACACGACAAACATAGAGAAACAAGGACAGATAAATAATAGCTTTTTTCCCCCCATACAGGGATCCGTTAGCCCCATCCGACCGGTTTTTACCTAAGTTTATGAGATGAAATATTAAAAAAATATATGTATTAGACATTTCAATGTAACAGGTGCTGTCTCTGTCAGGGTTGTGTAAAAGATTATGCAAAACTTGGTATAAAATTGCATGCGATACAGTCAGAAACATGTATTGTGTCTGAGCTATTAATTTTCTGTCTTCACCAGATGAGTTTGGGGTCTACGGAGAGCCCTATCCTTCCCAAAACACTTCCAAGTCCATCACTCAGGAATTCCGTCCATAAATTGAATAAAAATAACTAAATGGATAGCATTTCTAGTAATAAATCAAATCTTAGCTATCACTCAAGCATGCTCATATAATTTCAATAAGTCGCTATATTTTCGTTGATCCCATTTGAGGGTGAAAACTAAGGGGATCCTTTATGACTCGTGAGTGGCTCACTCTTGGGTCATGTGATCGGACCAGAAAGGGGTGCTAAACAGACACATCGCTGCCCCCTAGCCGAATCGAGCAGAGCTAGCGTGTGCACGTTTATGCTCAAAATGAACTTAAATGCTTCTACCAAGTAAGCTGTAAGAACGTTTACAACTGAAAAAAGGATACAGAAAATGATAAACAAGCAAGGGCCTGAAATGAAGAGAAGTTTATCACTAACTTCCTAAACATGGAAAGGATGATTAAAGGAAATACTGAAAAAGGAAAGAAAGGTGGCTGAGAAAAAGTAAAAGCAAAAGAAAGGGGCAGCAGGGGGCTTGCAAACTGCTACTTTCTCCCTAATCCACCTGGAACATGCCTGAGGCACTTGATCAGATTTGTGTTCAAATGGAGCTTGCAGTGGGTGTTGTCAGTCTTTTCCCGATATAGACCCTGCATTAGAGATAGAGTTTGAGATACAAGATACACAAAAGAAAGAGAAATTTAAAAAGTCAGACACTTTATACATGGAATATTACATTGTTGTTAAGTCTTTTGTTATCGGGTGTGTGAATTGTCTTGTGTAATATGGTGCGGTCTCATTTGCAACGTTGTTCTGCGAGGTCGAAATTGACCAATTTCAATAGGAATCCGCGTGAACAGGCATTTAGTTTGAGGGCGAATGATTTCCCATTGCAGATTTCGCAACAGTAGCTGCTTGGTTTGAAAGTAAACCTCTGTGTGAGCTGAGCTTCATACATCGTTATATTATTGACAATGGAGCTTTTTTGTCTGTGATATTTCACTAAAATTTCTCAAATGTTCACAACAGTTTTCAAAGAAGGTGGTTGCCAAACCGCTCAAGGACTGACTGATGTTTATTGCAAACAAAAATGTGAAATCTTTCTAAAATCTGCAAGCTTCAATCTGATAGGCTGGTTATGTGCAACTTCGAGAAGTCAGAGTGCTTAGGTTTATTATTGGTCCACTGGGAAACAGTTGTATTTTCAAGGTACTGGGCTATTTCGAGAAATCTAGCTGCGAGATTTGACAAAATGTTATGGTATAGTGCATTTCTGGGTTCCAAGCACATAGATGATTGAGCATAGTCGTATTTACGAGTGGGAAAGTTGGAATTCTAGGTGATAAATGAGTTTCCAATTTGTGCCGTAGGAAGGGGTGTGTTGATCTGAAACATTGTGGAAAAACACTGGTCTTTAATATCATATATCTGTAACTGTAATCTATATAATAGAGATCAGTAAGCGGAAAGCGAGTGATGAATTAGAATGAATGATTTTGCAAGTTATTTTAATTTTACATGCCATATTTCTATCATTTTAAAGATGTGATGTAGGAAATGGCTAAAAGTAAACAAGTGTGAAATTAAAGGATTAGTTCACTTCAGAATTAAAATTTCCAGATAATTTACTCACCCCCATGTCATCCAAGATGTTTATGTCTTTCTTTCTTCAGTCAAAAAGAAATTAAGGTTTTTGAGGAAAACATTCCAGGATTTTTCTCCATATAAAGGACTTTAACGGCAAAGGGTTGAAGGTCCAAACTGAAGTTCAAATGCAACTTCAAAGGGCTCTACACAATACCAGATGAGGAATAAGGGTCTTATCTAGCGAAACAATCTGTCATTTTCTAAAAAAAATACATATATATATTTATATACTTTTTTACCACAAATGCTTGTCTTGCACTAGCTCTGCGATGCGATCATCACTTTAGAAAGGTCACGCGTGACGTGGGCGGAAGCACCAAGCAAGTGTTTATAGAGTGAACGTGCAAAGAGTAAGTCAAACGGCCTTTACAAAAAAAAAAAAAAGGTAAAACAATGATGTCAGACAATTTTGAGGAGGAGGAGAAAATGAGATGGAGATTTACGCCCTACTTCCGCCTACATCATGTGTGACCTTTCCAACGTGATTACATAATGCGTGGCGCATTGCAGAACTAGTGCAAGATGAGCATTTGTGGTTAAAAAGCATATACAATTTTATTTTATTTTTTTAGAAAATGACAAATCGTTTCTCTAGATAAGACACTTATTCCTCGCCGGGATCGCATAGAGCCCTTTGAAGCTGCACTAAAACTGCAATTTGTACCTTCAACCCACTGGTAGCTGTTGAAGTCCACAATATGAAGAAAAATCCTGGAATGTTTTCCTCAAAAACCTTAATTTCTTTTCGACTGAAGAAAAAAATACATTTTGGTTTTCAGTGGCAAGATTAAGGTTTGTTGTTCATAATTAGTGATCGACCGATGTATCGGTTTACCGATATTTTTCCCGATATGTAAGCATTTTTCCATAATCGGGTATCGGTTTTGTAATATCGGATTCGCCGATTTACGGCGCCATCTTGTGGCCGTTTTGAGATTTCCGCCATTGCAGCCCGGGCGTCTGAGGAGATCAGTCAACAACAACTCAGTGCACAGGTAAAGTATATGTTCTACTTGGTTCGCTTTAATTAATCAACTTTATTTAACATAACAGACATGCACAAATGAGATCTGAGACATAAATTCCTGATATAGTTAATTTATGCAGCTTGTTTCTAAACAATTGAGACGAACTCATTGAGTCACGTAGTGTAATTCGTCATGTCCTGCCCCAATAAAGACGTAACTTTACATGAATTAAATAAAACAGACATGAATGAGTGCATGTTGAAAATAAAAGCGCTGAATTTAATTCTCTATCTGTTGTATTTGCTCACCATTAGTCTAGAAGAAAAAGTTTGTTCATATTGCTTAGCAACTGACGGATGATCAGGAGGCTTAAGCACGGCCACTGAATGAAACTTTTGACAAGATTATCTTGTTTAAACACCCTAGATTATATTATAATTTACTACATAACAATTATTTCGCTAATACACGTATAAATATAGCCTACCGCTTTGTGGAAATTAATTATTTATTATCTCCATGCGCGATCGCGGTTGATTAAGTTATAGTCAAACAGCACTTGTCAGTTGGCATTTCATGATTTAACGTTAGATTAAATTTAGATCATAAAATGCCAACTGACAAGTGCTGTTTAACTTTATATAGTTTTATTTTTTTACCTCAAAGCTTTTATTTTAAAACAAAGACACTTAGTAACAGTGCACTTTAATTTTTTTGACTCAGACCCCTCTATTTATTTGTGTATAAATATAAAGTTTTTTTTTGTATGCAAGGAGGGAGTGATTGTTATAAATAAAATGGTTTGTTCAGCTCATTTGTGTTGTAATAATTGTCAAAAACAGAAGTATAACAGTAAATAAATATCGGTTCTGCATATCGGTTATCAGGTACATAAACATGCAAATAATCGGTATCGGTTATAAAAAATCAATATCGGTCGATCACTATTCATAATATAATATTTTGGAGGTTTTTTGTCTACTTTTGTTTTGTGGTTCCGACTTGAATGTGTAACATGTCATAATAACAAATGCCGTACATGTTTCCTAGGTGTACTTGAAGGCAGCATATACTATGTGTGATGTGTGATTGTGTTTTAAGGTTTATCTACCCGAGACCCAGGACCAGAATATGGGACAGAAGCAGCGAGGGGATAAACACTTTGAGGAAATCAGCAGAGAAGATGCCTCCTTTCTTCATGGCTCCTGTCTTCCTCATGCTGAGAGTCACTGAACGTCGCGGGTGCCGGAAATGAAACTCCCTGTCAGAAAGATAAATCCAACACTTCATCATCAAAACAGCATCATACAACAGCATAAAAACATTTTTTATAAAAAAAAAACACACTATGTACTATCTAAACACTATAGATGTGTCCCAATCATTGGCATAATCCTGGCATAAGTACTGTTTTAAATTCCAAGATGCCTTATTTTGGCCTAAATTTGGCAACATTGCAAAATACAATCCCATAATGCATTGTGACAAGCTCAGACAAAAATTAACAATGACAAATAGAGCTTGGGGGAAAAATTGTAAATGATATTTAACTAAAAGTCATACCTTTTTGAAACTAAAAATTTCAAAAAGGTATTATACACGGCATAATTTCACTCAGCATTTGTGCCTGCTAGTGTGTTTTGGTGCTGATTAGTGTTTTGAAGGGGTTAGCATAGCTACTTGCTAATGTCAGAATGATCCAATAGCGATTAACACTATTCACTTGCTGAACAGGAGTGACCTTGAAAGAGTGCTTATTAGTGTTTTGAAGTGTTAGCTTAGCAACATGCTAATGTACAAAACATGCTAATGTGCAAGGGTGACAGTTGCAATCTAAGAAGAGCATATAAATTCACTTAAGATGTTTTTTTTTGGGTCAGGATGCTGTCTTTTTGGGCATAAACATTAAACTAGCTCACTAGGTTTTGACTGATGCTCGAAAAACATTTGATCATGGCTTGTGGAAATATCTGTATGCTAGCAGGGTTGTTATAGTTAACAAAAACTAAAGCTAAAACCATTAAACTTCAAATTATTTTATCTCAGCAAGTTTGCCAAGACAACATTTCTCATTTTAATTTAGTTTAATCTGCTGTACAATTGTAACTTGATGTAAAACTAAAACTGAAATAAAAATAAATAAAACTATATTATTAAATATTAGTAATAACTATAATAGTATATAAATGATAATAATTCATGTCTTACTTGGGTGGAATATTCTCTGGTCTACTTGACCAGTCTGCCACCCGGTCTGAATCCTTCATTAAGATGTCATCATCTCTGATCTTCTCCATGACTTCCTCCTGAGTGACACAGACACACACCCAAAAACAAACACAGACAGGTAATGAAGATAAGCCAGAGTACGTTTTATAAATTAGATGATCCACAATGTTCTCAAGAGGAAGTACCTGACTGTCCCTCCTCATGTCCACGTCAAAAATGATCTGCCCTTCATCCTGAGGACTGTGGGGTCGAGGAGGGCTGTGGGAGCGAGCAGTTAGGAGTATGTTAAGAAATGGCTTAAATTTCATTCTGTTCCTCACACAAAGATTTTGTATAACTTCAGAAGACAACTTTAATGATAATCTGTTGCAATTTTTGTCCTTTTATGGCAATATGAATCACCTGTCGCTTTCATTGTTTGGAAAAGAGCAGCTTGGACATTTTGCTAAACATCTCATTTTTTTTGTTTGTGTTTGTGTGTGTGTGTGTGTGTTCTTGTTTATATTACATCGTGGGGACCAAATGTCCCCACGATGTAATAAAAACCTGAGATCACCTACACACACCAGGTGGGAAATGGATTAATAAACATACTAAATGATGTTTTTTTGAAAATGTAAAAATGCAGAATATTTCCTGTGATGGTTAGGTTTAGGGATAGGGGTAGTGTAGGGGGATAGAATATACAGTTTGTACAGTATAAAAACCATTACGCCTATGGAGAGTCCCCACTAAGATAGCAAAACAAACCTGTGTGTGTGTGTGTGTGTGTGTGTGTGCGAACTATTCCTGTAGTGTGTGAGAGGTATTTAGCCTGTGTACATATGATAAAGAAACACTGTATTCTTACATAAACATCATGAATCATATGATTCACTGAGTTTGAGTGAGATAAGGGCTATTATGATCATATCCTATCAGTATGAGGTCAGTGTGATCAAGTGTAATTTCGTATGGATGTTTATAGCACTACTCTCTATCTATGAGGTCATTAAACTCTAGCTGTGAATACGGGTGACATTTGCAGATGATACATATGCACGTGGACTATGTAAACAACATCTTAAAAGGATAGCTCACTCACAAATGAAAATTCTGTCATCATTTACTCAGTTTCATGTCATTCCATGCTGTACACCTTTATGATTTCACTCAATTCTCGATCATGCTTGCTAATACTCAAACTTGTGTAAGGTGTGATTGATAGGGTGAGTAAATAATGACAGAGTTTTAATTTTTGCTACAAATATAGCATAATGTGACCTAAATATGTTGCCTACCTGTCACATGAGGAGTTACTACGGCTGGATTCGTGCTGGGCATCTAGCAGGATTTTTTCCATGTCTCCATTGTGGATGGAAGACGATGAGGGAACATGTTCCAGCCCCCCGACCATCCCATCATCCTCCTCTACAACCTGGTCTAGAGGGGGCGGCACTAAGGTGCTGGAGGAAGAGAGAGATGCAGCATTTCTGTTCATCTCCAGCTCTACCCATGACCCTAAAAAAAGAAATCACAAAACTATCACAACAATAATACAACTTCTTTTTAAGTTAAAAACAAAATATTTTCAATAAAATGTTTTTAGCTGGTTTAATAAATATGTATGGACAAAATCTCACAAAGCTTCATATTTTGGTTCATAATTCATCCCCCCAAATCATTCTTTGCTTAAAGCTGCAGTCCATAATTTTTATGGTAAAAATGATCCAAAATCTATTTTTGAGCAAGTACATAACCAGCCAGTGTTCAAGACTATCTCATTACCTTAGCCCGATTCACAATGGTAAGCTTGTAATAATGTTTTATAATTCGGGTGGTACTGGTAGATTTCTGCGGGAAATTCCAGCATGCATGTGAGGATGCTGCAGGTGGCCGATCATTTATAGCCTTTTCTCACAGCAGCTGGAATAATTAAAGGTGCTACAGAGGATGTTTTGTTTTATAAATTTTTGCAATATTACTTGAAACTGTCTTTACTAACTGATAAAAGACTATTTATTAGGTGCACTGAAAGGAATAATATTAGTATACATCATTTGTGCATGAGGTAGGGCCTTAAAAACATCACCCAATCATTTATGCGATCATCGCGTAAACGATTGGCCCTCTGGCTTGTCAATCACTGCCATTACGTTCCTTGTGAGAGACGTGCGCGCTCCAGTAACTTTCCACAGGCGCCGCATGCAATGTTTTTGTCAGGAGTAACAACTGCAGATTATGAGTTACCTGCGGTGAGTCCGACATAATGAATCCACTAAAACGACACAGCGAATGCTGGTGGTAAACAAACACTCGTGTTCCAATACTCGAGCACGAGTTTTGGGAGGCGTTCCCTCGAAATGAGCTGTGAAGGAGGGGGGTTGTTCTTACGCATGCGCTCATTTAAAAAACTCACTAACAGTCTTTGGTTTCTCAGTCGTCGAAAACATCCTATGTAGCACCTTAAAACTTATCATTGTGATGGCAGATTGTATGGTATGGCAAATTAACGTTAGAGATTAGACTGTATAGAAATTTAAATCTACAGGTAACACTATACATAGTCATGCAGTGCTGATGTTGTTAACATGAACAATTTTAGAGCAAAGTATAACAATAATAATAATTTGCATGGCTTGATGTGATATGAGCTAAGCAATCATTAGATTTAATCACCATATTTATTGTAATGTTTTTTTTTTTCTCAGTTGGTCAGAAGAAAAGATTTGTTATTTGTTCAGATTAAGTTTTCCAGTGAAAATTCTTATTTTAGTCATACTTCCAAGACTACAATCTGTCTTTCCGAAGTACAGTATCCACCGGTGCGGTGACTGACAGCTACACATTCTCCTCAAAGCATTAGATTCATCCACACTGAGGAGCTGTGCCAATGCGCAACCCATGTAAAGATGATAATTCCTCAAATAACTGCAATTGCAGGTTTCGAACAGAGATGGCGACAAAGAGGCAAAACATACAGACTGCAGCTTTAAAGAAAATGAATCCTGTTTTTTGTAATGTTATGGAAACATTTTAATTAATACCATGTATAGCATTCAAGCATTAGTACTGTAAGTGAAACAAGTTTTTCAAAGGTGAAATCTTAAAAATGTGGTGTTCATGGCAAAAGACACTGAATTAACAGAAAGTCATTATAAAATGTCCAATTAATGAAATGTGTACAACTATTTAAAAAAAAAAAATAGTGCAGTTGAAAAGCAAGAACATATCCTGAGGAATCAGACTATAATTTTTAAATTAATGAAAGTTATTTTTTCTCAGCTAGGAAACATGGATAACGCCGTGAATGAGTGTGGAATCATGGCAGTTGTCGTCTTCAACTCCACAGCAGATGAAAAGCAATCAGACGGGTTTCAGGCAGAAATTATGGTGAGCTGATGTATTAAAGTTTCATTAATGTTACTGTGGTATGAAGAAGGGAGCCGGCTGAAAGCCTGGGATATTTTACGCTGCAGTTTTTATTATGCTTATATGCCGCAGTCGGTTTTGTTGTTTATGCATATTTTATGATTACAATTGCGATTAAAATTATGATTAACATTCACCTCCTTCTTCCTTGAACTTGAACTATGTTAGAATTGAGTTTGTTCACTTAAAATCACATAATTTTATTTCATTCTAATGAAACAGCTGCAAGTGCTGAATTACTACCCATACAGGTCACTTTATTTGATGAATTAAAATTGTGGGGTAATGCACAACGTTTTACTTGGTCAAAACAATCATATTAAAAAATAAATTTGAGTGTGTTGAAAGTTATGTTAACATTACTGCATTTGCTCGGTGGCTGGTATGAGACACTTGTTACACATTGCAGCAAGCTAGATCGATATTAGAATATCATATTAATAAAAGCTGGATGACTTGTGTTACTAAATGGCATGCAATTTATTTTAAAACACTGTATGGTGGAGAAAATGCTACTGTTACTACAAATAAAGCGCTTTCTGATTATGCTATGTTAGCCACTTGACAAAATAGCGTTGTCTGATTTACTTTTTGGATACAAACATGTTACTCGTGGTAAACAAAAAAAAACAAAAAAACGAGATACAAACAATAAGACTAACTGTGTTGAGCTATATAACAGTGGTTACTTTTTTTCTTGATAAAGGCATCCAAGCAGTTGCTCACCTGTCTCATAAACACATAATATATTAAGGCGTGTTTGGTGTTCTCATGGTTTCTACATAAGTAGAAAAAAAAGAAAATCGTGGGTAACGCAGATATGACATCATGACAGGCAACGCAAAGACATGGGCTGTTACACTGGTTAAAATGTATGATTTCTCTGGATTTACACATTGCTGGAAACATTTGGAATAATGTAGGTACACAAGTCAACAAAATATATAACAGTGTTCTAGTGTTTTTTTTGGAAAATATAATCCAAAAATCTTACATATTGTACCTTTAAAGTTAATTTTGTTAATATGTAAATAACCTCAAAGCTTAGACTACTAGATAAAAACTCAAAATTATTGACATACATTGATAAAAAAAAAAAAAGTAATACAGTACAAAAATACTGTATTATAATGAAACTCAACACTGACATCAACTACAAAAGCAAAACATCAGGTTGATTGTATCCAAATGTACTTACAGCATAATAGTAAACGTTAAAATAAAAAAAATGTAGATAATTTTTTGCTTCCTGATTTTGGGGTGAAATGTGACCAGGAAATGACACTGCATCCACCATTCAATGAGGCACTGAGACAGCGAGATCTCCCTGTAAGTCTCATGGTGGTCAGGCTTAACTTCTATTTACTGTGTGGTGAAAGGGCAGTAAATGCCTCCCTCTCTGGCTCATTGATATATAACTCACAGCTGACCTCACCACCGCACGCTCTACGTGAGTCTGAGCAGGAACACACTCCCCAGAGGATGGCCTGATAAATACAAACACAAACACACAGACTCCTTTCATCCATGAAACAGGGATGAGCACGGGAAGCTTTCTGTGTTCCCCTTTCACCCACATCTGCTGTGCTGTCTCATCAGAAACCTCTGTGTTATCGCACAGTGAATCCTCTGTTTACCACTGGCTTAACACGCCGCTCCGGTTCACCAGCTACATGCTGCTGACCAACCAGGATGAGCTAAGTATAAACCGAATGCCTAGCAAGCCAAAGCCCCACTTCCAGGAAAATAAAAAGAGGAAGACAAAGGACCACATGATTTCCCTGGGTGGAGAAAACATGGATCATGTGACATGGGTCCTGCATTGACTTTACTCAACTGCGTCTTCCCATCGGTAGGGACATGCAGGCTTGTGAAACTCGGCCGTGCTAGAGTCTACTGACCTTTGTTTCAATCCACTGACACAAACAGTGTTGCTATGGCAGCAGGCAAGCTGAACATTCTGGCCAACGTTGGAACATGCTGCTTTGGCTCTCATCAGGAAACAGACATAGATCAAAAGATCAGATGTATGATAGTATTATAGAGGCTTATGCTCGCTCATTTATGAAACCCTAAAGCATCAGGGCTGCAAAGTGATAGATGTGAGGCCATGTAACACAAAATTCTGTGGTAAGATAAGTGAATCTAACAAAAACAAAAAATAAGAAATTATATTTAGCAAAAAGAAAGATGTTTTAGGACTTTTATTTATGTGATTACAATTAAGTTATTTAATTACTGCAGGTTTGTTTTTTAAATTTGAATAAAACGAAAACAAAGACTTTCAAATCACAAGAGCCAATATTTTATTCACAATAGAACATAGATAATGTTTAAATGGAGAAATGTTACACTTTTATCCACTAAATGAGCTAATTTCAAATGTGATTCCTGCTACAGGTCTCAAAAAAGTTGGCACGGGAGCAACAAATGGCTGAAATAGCAAGAAATTTTGAAAAGATTCAGCTTGGAGAACATCTAGAAACTAATTAAGTTAATTGATATCAGGTCTGTAACATGATTAGCTATAAAAGGGATGTCTTAGAGAGGCAGAGTCTCTCAGAAGTAAAGATGGGCAGAGCTGTGAAAGAGTGCGCAAAAAGATAGTGGAATACTTTAAAAACAATGTTCCTCAAAGTAAAATTGCAAAGGTTTTGTAAATCTCATCATCTACAGTGCATAACATCATCAAAAGATACAGAGAAACTGGAGAAATCTCGGTGTGTAAGGGACAAGGCCGAAGACCTTTATTGGATGCCTGTGGTCTCTGGGCCCTCAGACGACACTGCATCACTCATCGGCATGATTGTGTCAGTGACATTACTAAATGGGCCCAGGAATACCTCCAGAAACCACTGTCGGTAAACACAATCCGCCGTGCCATCTGCAGATGCCAACTAAAGCTCTATCATGCAAAAAGGAAGCCAAATGTGAACATGGTCCAGAAGCGCCGTTGTGTCCTGTGGGCCAAGGCTCATTTAAAATGGACTGTTTCAAAGTGAAAAAACGTTCTATGGTCCAAATTTGACATTCTTGTCGGAAATCACGGACGCCGTGTCCTCCAGGCTAAAGAGGAGGGAGACCTTCCAGCGTGTTATCAGCGTTCAGCTCAAAAGCTAGCATATGTGATGGTATGGGGGTGCATAAGTACATACGGTATGGGCAGCTTGCATGTTTTGAATGTTGAAAGGTATATAAAAGGTTT
Source organism: Anabarilius grahami (assembly GCA_003731715.1). NCBI lineage: Eukaryota > Metazoa > Chordata > Actinopteri > Cypriniformes > Xenocyprididae > Anabarilius > Anabarilius grahami. Next base: position 1,386,764 of record RJVU01063207.1, on the reverse strand, counting down.
TAGAGCAACATATGCTCCCCTCCAGACGACTTCTATTTCAGGGAATGCCTTGTGTATTTCAGAAGGACAATGCAAAACCACAAACTGCAGCTATTACAGAAGCATAGCTTTGTCGTAGAAGAGTCCAGGTGCTGAATTGGCCTACCTGCAGTCCAGATTTTTCACCTATAGGGAAAAATACGTCAAAGATGACCACAAACTCTTCAGCAGCTGGAAAACTATATCAGGCAAGAATGGGACCAAATTTCAACACCGAAACTCATAACCTCGATGCCCCGACGTCTTCACACGTTTTTGAAAAGAAGAGATGCTACACCATGGCAAACATGCCTCCGTCCCAACTATTTTGAGACCTGCAGCAGGCATCAAATTTGAAATGATAATTTGTGCCTAAAAATTTTACAATTTCTCAGTTTAAACATTTGTTATGTTATCTATGTTCTATTGGCTCATGTGATTTGAAAGTCTTTTTAGTTTTCAGTTTATTCAAATTTAAAAAACGTCCCAAACATTTCCGGAATTCGGGTTGTATTTAAAGGGGACCTATTATGCCCCATTTTACAAGATGTAAAATAAGTCTTTGATGTCTTCAGAGTGTGTATGTGAAGTTTTAGCTCAAAATACCTCACAGATAATTTTTTATAGCATGTTAAAATTGCCACTTTTAGTGGTTGAGCAAAAACGAGCCGTTTCAGTGTGGTCCCTTTAAATGCAAATGAACTGCTGCGATCGGCCTAAGAGGGCGGAGCTTCACGAGCTGATTCTCCGGTGACAGGATTCAGTCACGACGCACTATAATGTCAGAAACTGCGAATATATGCTGCATGGAGATAGAACAGGTATAGTTTAGTTAAATTACGGTTATAACTTATATTGTCTTCTTGTTTTTATCCACTATTAGTACAGGCCTGTTGAACCGTCCGAATGACGGCCAAAACTATACAGATGAGTTTTGTGACGTTTATTGTACTTCACACAAAAGATGAAGCGTCCGTTTTCACTCTAGAAAATCACTGTAAGAGCTTAATAAAACAGTACAAGTGTGCATTAAAATATTATCCATAAACTCTCTCTCTTTCCCTTGTATTATCATCACCAACAAACGAAGAACACAGAAACACTAAATACAACTAAAAGTAAACAAATATATAAAGACCTTATGCCTTTCGGTGGTGCTTAATAAACTTTATATCCATAAATAAACTCAGATGAACTGTAATAAAGTGCTCTCACCTTCATTACTGTCGTATCCAGTATCACTCTGGAGACTGTAAGCTGGATCACAAACAGTTTTTACTTGTATATCCTCCTTGAGTAACACATTTTTAGCACAGTCTCTGTTTTATATTGTCCCTTTGTTTGGACATTCGTTCACTAAGTAGTCCGGTGTGAAATGATTTGCGCAGACATAAACGAATTTCGACAGAACTGAGGGAGCATTTTCCTGGAAAACCAAGTTAATCCACCTCGTTTTCAGCAGCTCAGATTTAGGGAGTAAATGGAGAGAGCTATGTGGATTAATCCATCCAGCTACAGAACACCTCAAACGTTTAGGAGACATTCTCGTCAGTGCAGTAATGGCGAACTCGCTGTGAACGCGCTCAGGGCTGTTCTATGTTCAAACGTCAGTGTCTGTCAACACTTGTGGGCGGAGCCTGTGGCTTTTGTGATGTCACACTGCCAGGGATCTGGAAACAGCTTGTTCTGAGACACTTCTTATGATTTATGGGAATTTAAAAAAAGGAGGGGGTGGATTTTTATCACTATAGGGCGATTGTGTACACACACTGCCAATACACATTTATGTCCAAACACCATGCAAAAGTGAATTTTGCATAATAGGTCCCCTTTAAAAGCCATAATTTATGCATAAACTAAAAATTACCAGACTATTTATGTTTATTTTTGTTTATTCAGCACAAACACAGTATATTATTAACAACTTTTAATTTAAACAAGGTTAAAACACAACTGTCACATAAAATGAGTGTGTAATATTATTATATAGTCTCCATTCTTTCGACTTCATGGAAGAAAAGAAATATGACCCGTACATGTTTTTGACAGGTTTTGTGAGATTCATCTATTGGTCTCAACAAGTCTCTTCACACATTCTCCTAGCAGTCCTCATGTCTAGTACACAGCCAGACTGATCCAAATGGTCAAACAAACATTGAGCAAAACACTGAGCCATCTGTTACACCAAAAGAACCTGGCCAACACTAAGATGTCATTTCACTTTTCCTGAAGAATCTCCCCGATTCACTAGTGTTCAGCACTAGTGCATTTGAAAGCTGCGGTCATCACATTGAGATCTGGCCAAGAAAATCTGCCTCATTTGTGGGAAACCGAGCATTTTATGAGATAATGGGACTGTGGTGCTGTCTGATGATAGTTGGTTCTTAAAATGTAGTGAATGAAAAACTCAGTGGCCACAAAATTCATTGAGAAAAATGACCGTATCGCAGGGTTTGAAAAGAAAGTGTGAAAAGCCACTGTTTGTATCAAAATCTCAAAATTGTTAAATGCATTCAGCAAAATTAATATGAATACAGGGTTCATATATTTTTAAGATTCATTTTATGATGTTAGTGAACGTTTTTTTGAGGCCAAAACAGCCAAAATGTAATTTCCATTGCTATTTCCACATTCTCTTTACATTAAGAAATAATAAAAGGTTAAATGATGATTATTTGCAGCCTATTATTTAATGAAACAGCTTAAAATTTCTTTTTCATGATAGAAATGATAATGAAACTTATCATTTCATATAAATATATGAAATGATGCAAACCCAGCCTACTTTACATGATGCAAAGATCGTGATACTTCACGATCTCAAAATATAATGACTCAATCCTAACACTCCCAATTCTATTTCTTGACTTTCTTTCTGACACTTTCCACACATAGACACAGTCTGGACCACATTCGCTTCTGCTAGAAATAGAATTACGCATCCTACTATGTTGAAAGCTTTAGCTTATGAATATCAACTAAGTTCTGCTCACACTGCTACACCGTTCGGTCACGTAGCTTAATTAATATTCATTAAGCAAGCCTTTGCCATTCGTTTATTGGTCAGTTGACTAACGCTCACCTTCTAACGTCTGCCTTTCAGCCAATCAGTAAGGCTTACTGGATCGGTAGGTGATTGATATTCATGACCCGAGCCTTAACCATAGTAGAATTTATTAACGGGTGTCCTGAGCTAGGGTCACTCACAACTGTGAGGACTAGTGCATTAGTCACGTAGCTCTCTCACTCAGCATTACATTAGTATCAGTTGTTTACATTGAATGGCAGTTTAAGTATACTTCCTTATATCCGTGGTCTGAATATTTAGACAGCGAGATTTGGCAGTCTGCTCTTTGCATTTCAGAAAGCATACCAAGAATTTCAAGAAGATTTATAAGTCTCCTATAACGTTAACGCATCTTTTAGGAATTTCCACTAATGTTGCAACGAAAAATTGTACATACAATGCCTCCCCTGACGAATATAGACTTTAAATAGTAGCATGACAAAGATTTTTTGGGCAAATCCACACACACACACACTGTATGATAATGACCTATTTGTTTATGCTCTGGAAGTAGATGTTAATGGGTTCTTTTTCGGCTTCAAGTTATTTTTTAACTGCATTTCATATGGTTTTTCGTCTACTAAGTTAATTAAATACAAGTTAAGTTAAATCAATGTGGTCAGAGACTAATTACTAGACCCGTTTGTTTGCAATCTCACACATTTCAAACAAAGACCGTATTCGCTGCCACATGTCATGCGTTACAAGTCAAACAAATATGAACAAAATATTGTTTCTTAGAGCCCTATCTCATAATCACGCCAGAGGAACACGTGAATATTTTACATATTTATGAAAGGAATAAAATAAGGTTTCAAGCATCCACAATCTCCATTTTCGAGTCGATACAGTTCTCGCCTTGTTGACATCGGCTTTGGCCAGCCTCTTGAAAACGTATAGTCAAACTACTGGTTTAGACTAATGTCCATCACTTTTTAGGACCCGCCTCAACACGCATCCTCAACGGCCATTGGATAGAACGCTTGTCAATGAACATGACGCACATGTTTTACAGCAAACCCCAACCTCCCCCTCTCCATAATGGCACAAAAATGTTGACTGGAACTAAAAAAAGCGGGTTTTACATTAAGCAAAAGAAATAAAAGTATCAAAAAACAACAATACAGACAAGTCAAAGGCTTCTTTAACAGAGTTTATAGTTGTCAAAACAACACAGCGAGGAGCTCCGGCTGTACATACCGTTTAATCCAGGCTCCCCGTTGTTGTCTGCTGGAGCAGCAGCGTCAGACATCGTGGCTCTGTGAAGGGCGGCTTGCATAAGACTGTCAGCACTGCACGAACACACTCTGCGCGCACATTGACACTTGCGCGCTCACTCGTGGCGGAGCCTGACAGCGGATCGGACGGAATGTGGAGCGGACCCTTTTAGATTCGTTAACTGCTTTCTATGGCTGACCTCAGAACAGTTGTGGAAGCGCAGATTTCCTGCAGCGCAAAAGTGACGCAAACGGGTGCATATCTAAAAACAAAGACACTAGCATTGCGTAATAGAGTCAGTCAGAGGACTGCTTATTTATAAAACGCACGTGAATTATGGACACAGCTTGTCAATAAACCGAAATGCCATATGGCAAGCCCATTTAACATTTATTTCTTAAAACCATCTCCCCTTCCCACCATACTGGTAACACGTCAACTTTTAACCACTGAAATTTGCTATCTGTGTATCAGATATTGACTGTTTACTTTAAACTAGTATGTATTCAAGTTGTTGCTAATAACTATTTACTAATTGCCAGTATTTATCCTTAAGTTTCAACTGCCATCTATTCCAGATTTCCTAGTACCCATTTAGTGGACACTGGTGTATATTTCAGTAGTTACTACTAGTACCAATTTTAAGTCATGATAGAACCGGTTTTCTTTTGTACATCCACATGAAGCAGCTTATTGAAAAATACTGGGCAGGCACTTGGTTCTATCAGTTGGTCGTTGATCGGATGGAGGCAGATCTGAACGTGAGCTTGCGGTCGATTGTAAGAAAGTGGTGGTGTTTAAGTTAGAAAAGTACGAAATCACCAGATAGAAGTTATAACATTTTGATGGTAAAATTATACCCATAAAAACCTACCAAGATCAGTAACCTGCATTTACAAAATAGATGTGGGGAATTTTCATTTCATGCCAACTTTAAAGTCCACATGAACCGGAAGTTGAAAATTACTTTTCTCCAGTGTTGTGACGTATTTCCAAGTGAAACGGAATACTGACGATGCGTTCCAAACGGGATATATCGCCCTCCGAAGGGCACTTCGGAGTGAAAATAATCATGGCCGCCATGTTGAAGGGTCGTTCCAAACCGAAGTGCTAAAAACTAGCCACTTCAAAGGGCCCTTCGGAATGAAGGATTTCGAAGGGTACAACTGATGGACACTTCGGGCCCCCATGATCCTTTGCACAAGGAAGTTGTTTGACGTCACAGAAAAGTTTAGGAGTTCGATTTTACCTATAAATATATGTATAGTATTTTTCTATACTACTGTAATATTTATACGAGTTAGATTTGGTACATTATTATGGTCAAAACGACATTGTACTTCAACAAAAATACTTTACAGCTCCCTTTATCAGTCCATTCAAATGTTTCAAATACATAGACACAATATAGCCTACATGCGATAAACCTAAAATAAATAAACTAACGCTAAACAAAAGGCGCAGCTTGCACAATTTAATCCTCTTTGATTGTCTTGTTAAGATGACGCAGAAGTGCGTTCCAAAAGAAGAGTTTTTTTGGACCCCTACACCCTTCATCCCTTCGAAGCTCTCACTCCGGAGAGTTAACCCTTTGAAGGGATTAGGGCATAGGGATGAGCGTTTCCGAATGGAACGCTGTGTGGAACGCAGGGATAATCTCGCTCAGAGGGGAGTGGTTTACGCGTTTTCAACCTGAGCCGTCAAACTGACGTCATCAGAGAACGAACGCCGTTCCAGACCGGAAGTAACTTTTCAGATTTGGATTAAAGATTACCACGACAAACAATTTTTTTCTGTGTGTTAACTTGCACAGATTAATTATTCACCATAAGACTAGAAATATGCGCTAACAAAGTAAATAGTGTCAATTTTGATTTCATGATGACCAAGTTCTACTATTGTAGTTTTTGTACAATTTTAATTGTACTTTAAAGTTGGCATTCTGACCATTCATTCAGGCATTTTTTGAACATCTAGAGATTTTACTAGATTCTAATACTTATACTATACTTGTATATAGTAAAATGTAAATGGTTAGTAGCATGTAAAACTCAAGCTACTTAAATAGTAAAAGTGGAATTGGTACCAGCAACAATTGGAACTAGTCATAAGGAATAAATGTAAAACAGCTTGCCATAAGTCTGACGTGGATGAAATGCCTTCACTATGCTTTTGTTGTTGTTGAATAACGTATTAAAAAGATCCCATCAATGTTGCTGATACATAATCTTGATCATCTGATAGAGAATATTTGCCTCCAAAATGCTTGGAGCAACCCTTAAAAATCCTGATAAATGCAAATATTTAACAGTAGAACATCTGTTATTGTTCACAGTAGCATTTAATATTCTATACTGGTTTGACGTCACTTAAATACTTTTCAGTTTTGCACTAAGCAATCTTTGCACATTTCAAAGAAGAGGACACGACTCTCGTTTAATTGTTTGTTCCATTTATAAATACCATTTCATTATCATAATCTCTATAATCTTTCTCAACTTGTAACTCTTGAGATAAGAGAGAGTATAGACAGAAATCGGGCATGGATCACAAAGGAAAATAAACCCTGTAAGGCTGAATGACTCGTACATGAGTGAGCAGTCCAACTGGAGTGCATGTGCTTGAACAAATGTAGATGTTAGACTACTACAGCAAACACGGCAATGCTGTCTGTGCCACAAAAAAAGAACAGGAAAAGCTCTTTGGGCCAATGTGATGGTGGTGGGTATGAGTGCGTGGATTTCTGAAAAGAAACACGGCCATTTGGAGCTGTATGGAGTGTAACGGGACATTATGAAATGTATAAAGTAGTTAAAAAAAAAAAANATAAAGTAATTAAAAAAAAAAAAAAAAAAAATCTAAAATAATTTTTTTTTTCAGAAACACTTATTCTTGAAACAGAATTAAAACAAACTAAACAACTTGGCAGTTTCTCTGAGAAGATTAAAAACGGTTACAATGGCACGAACAACATATCGAGGATTAAAGGACACAGGGACACATCCACATGAGTTCAAATTAATTTTATACAGACACCTTGAATAAACCGAAGCCAAAAAAAAAAACTAAAGAAAAAACAAAACAAAAAAAAAACTATGTTTGAAATCTGTCAGAGATTGCCGCCCATTTCGTCCTTGGGCTCGGACTTGTGGGTAAGGGGAAAAGGGATGGAGGGTACAGACGCATGTTGGCACAACATCACCAGAGCAAGGCGCGTGTCATGGTGCCACAGAGGCCAAAGCCAGGTTGCGCTCTTCTCCAGACCAGTTTGAACCAGTTAACTCAGTATTGTGGCAGCCGTTAGCTGGCTCGACTAGTTCATCCTGCCCTGGAGTAGGCCAAGGTTGGTTATGTGATGATGGTGGTTGTCACAGAAATGATTTTTGCTAGTTCATCTTTTTTGTTTCCACATGGAGAGGTTCGGAGGTTTTCTTTCCCCATGACGACAGTATTAGTTCACTTTTTCCTGGAAGATGTAGAGGTTGTTGGTGGTTGCCACGGCGATGATATTTTCCTGCGGGTGCCAGGCGGTGTGTAGGATCTTCTTGTTGAAGTCCAGGCTGTCCACGCTGATCTCATCCTTCTTCCGTTTGCCGCCTGCGCAAACCCTGCGCGGCTTCAGGACCTGCCGGGGCTTGCAGCTCTCGCGCGAAGCCTCCAGGGTGACGTCCCGCCGCTGGGTGCGGTCCAACATTCGGAAGAAGTTATTGTAGGATCCAGTCATCACCACGCTAATTCAAAAGAAGAGAACCAGAAAGACAATGCCGTTAATAAACTGGGTCTATAAGATGGGTCTCGGTCCGCTTGTTTGGTGCGCACCAGGGTTCAGATGGCAGCGTTCACACGTTCAAATGAACCGCACTAACAGAGCAGTCGCACCAGGGTTCGCTTTAATCAAACCAAACGTGACAAGTGTGAACACACCCTAAAACAAAAATTCATTTAGTTTTTAATGAATCCTGAGAGGTTGTCGTCTCTTTTGAAAGTCCTGATAACCAAACATTAAGATAAAGGTGTCGTAAAACTAATCCATATGAATTGAACCGTTTAATCCATTGGTGGGGAACACTGATCCTGGAGGGCCATTGTCCTGCAGAGTTTAGCTCCAACCCTAATTAAACACACCTGAAGCTAATCAAGGTCTTCAGGATTACTAAAGTTACAGGCAGGTGAGTGTTTTTTTCAGGGTTGGAGCTAAACTCTGCAGGACAATGGCTCTTCAGGATCAGCGTTCCCCATCCCTGGTTTAATCCAAGACTTGCGAAGAGATTTGATCACTTTATATGATTAACAAGATTTGATTTTGGCTTTTATTTACATCTAAAGAATGATCTACACATATACATAAACATGCGCACAGGATCCAGTGAGGTTATGCATGTGTTTTTATATGTGAATAAACACCTAAATTAAATCATTTAGGCCCAGTTTCACAGACAAGGTTTAGCCTAAGCAAGGATTAGGCCTTAGTTCAATTAGGATATTAACACTCTGGGGTCTGACGGTCACGCCGGCGATACCACCGCGGTTTTTTTCTTACCAGTGTGAAAGAGACTCAAAATACTCCGTCAATGTTGCACATATAATTAAGAGTTATACACCATTTTAATCTGTGGAATATCTTCTTTTATTTGTGTACACTCAGAGTAAAAACAAAATGTTGTGCTTTTTGTAAAATAAAGAAAACTAACATGATGCGTGATCTCTCGTCTCCCTCTGAACGAAGTCCAATCTGATAGTTCTCAGAAAATTAACTAACTTAGTGAATTCTAATGACAAAAAAAATACACTTATGTCTAAAGACACGTTGAGATGTCAGCTTTTAAATCGTGTAAGTCAAATCGAAAACAAACCTTCTGTGTTTATGTAATCTGTATGAAAAGAGAGCCATGTCAGAAGTCCGTGATTCAGCTCATTATCCGCTAATGCGGCCACGCCCACGGAGCGAGCGCTATTCAGACGCAAATTCAGTCAATACATGCAGACATAGTTTCAATCGTGTATTTATTATCTTGAAAAGTGTTTATCTGGATGTTAAAGCCATGGTTAGCGAGCTCTAGAAGACATGCAGTTAGTTCCTGGTTCTTCTTCTTCTTTATATGGATTTGTGGACTAAAGGTGTACAGAGCGCCCTCCGGCTGCAAGTATGAATTGAAAACACCATTCCTGAAATGTCCTCTTCTTCTTTAGAATAATTTGTGGACTAAAGGTGTACAGAGCGCCCTCCGGCTGCAAGTATGAATTGAAAACACAGTATCCAGCACTCATAGTGATGAGAATAAATATAGAATAAATATTACTCCTCTGTATAGAAATTTGACATAAACATATAAGAATCATCAATATTTCTCCAAATGTGCATGCTTTTAAGCTAAAAGCCTATATGAAATGCCATAGAGGTAACATAATTGTTCAGACACTTTGCATCACAGAAATACATTATATTTTAAAGAATATAATAGAATACCATTATTTTAAATTGAGCTGAGACATGATTACAGAGGGTTTTTTTCACAGCCTACCTGACTGAAAGAGCTCATTAATATGCAAGTCATTTCAGCTCATTACTATTCAATTCTTTTGTCTTCTCAGGTGTAAATGAGCCATTATTCATGATGATTCACGCCTCCACGCATACTGTTTCTCTTGACAAAAAGTGTCTTACAAAAACTAAATCAATATATTGTTTTATATGAAGGAGTAGGCAGCATAAGTTTTACAACATTCTGAAGCAAAAACTCTAGTCTACAACCTCCAATACCCAGAGGTCTTATGAACACAGATTTAATATACTTTTTTTGGCCTTATTTCAGTGACTTACGTTTTTTGTTTTTTCAATAACCACGCATAAACGTTATTCCTTCAAAAATACAAACATGTACATACATGTTCCTCACATATTATGGTAGCCTAGTTTGTGCTGAATACAGTGTAATGACACTTGTGTCATTTATATGTTTATGAACAACTGAAAAAAGCACAAATGTCAGGGCATGTCAAAACTTCTCCAGGGCCCCAAAAATCCTCAGACCCCAGAGGGTTAAAGTATCTTTTATAAACGTACACTTGAAAAAAGCATTATATTTGTGCATCTTAAGACAAAACAATGGCAGTGACATATTTTAAGATATGTCAGTACAAATTGCTTTCAGTTAAAACAGCTCAAACATGCATTTTAGTCTAGGACTAGCATAAGCCTTGTCTGTGAAACCGGGGGATAAAGTGATCAAATCACTTGGATTAAACCTCTTGATTCACATGAAATCTTTTTACGATGCCTTTATAACCTTTTCAGATCTTTTGTGTTTTGGTTACCTGGACTTTCAATGGAGGGACAGAAACCTCTCAGGTTTCATTAAAATATCTTAATTTGGGTTTTGAAGATTATCCAAAGTCATACAGGTTTGGATTGACATGAGGGTAAGTAAACTACTCATTTTTCAATTTTGGGCGAACTATCCCTTTTAAGATGCTTGCCTAAAGGCCCCGGTATACTTCAAACGAAATCGAAGAACGAACTGATGTGATGTCATTTCGAACAAAATCAGGCCAAAACGAAGTTCGTTTTGTGTTCTTTTTGGAAGTTTGAAACAGCTTACCAAAGCGAACTTTCAGGAAAAGTTTGTTCCAGCACCAAAACACCTTCGTACTACCATTGGTCAGTGATGATAACGTAACAGGAGGTGTGCGCTGAGGCTCCGCCTTCACTCGCGTGGAGCTCTTCTCTGACTCATTTGATCTGTAGAGTTTGTTGAAGTAAGATCTCCGCGGGTGAAAACATGAACACACTGGATAGCCGCTTTATAGTACAAAATGAAGTTGTGCTTGTAAAAAATGAGGCACTAACACTGTTTTTCATGTTTGATACTGTAAAGCTGCTTGATTTTAAGCAATCTATTGAATAAAGTGCTATATGAAGACGTGACGTGACTGGAGTGCTACTTTGCAGAGCTAGTGCCAACATTCCCATGCTGTTATGATCAGACGCTTTTCTTATGCTTTCTATAATAAATGCTTACTGTTTTCTCATTTTTGTTGTGTTTATTTTGTTACTGGGAAGAAAGTGCACAGCACATATTTACATATTCATCTAAACGTCGCTCTTAGCAGTGTGGGCGGCGCCAGATTTTCGTTTACAGTATATCGCTGGTCACACATTTCGAACTTCGTTTTACCCCTAAACGAAGAACAAAAAAGAAGTTCGTTTGAAGTATACCGGAGCCTTAATAGTCCAATAGTAAACTTAACTGATGTTAAAGGGTCAGTTCACCCAAAATGAAAATTGTGTCATTAATTACTCACATTCATGTCATTCCAAACCCATGGACTTTAGTTCATCTTCAGAACACAAATGAAGATCTTTTTAATGAAATCTGAGAGCTTTCTGTCCCTCCATATACCACTTTCAATCCCCAGAAAGGTAGTAAAGACATCATTAAAGTAATCCATGTGACTCCAATGGTTTAACCTCAATTTTATGAAGCAACGCGAGTGCTTTGTTTGTGCAAAAAAACAAACAAAAACAAAATTTACCACCATTTACAAAATATTAATCTGACATGCATTCACGTTACTTCTGAACTATCGTCAACAACACGCATGCATTGTGATACTCTCTGAATGCACGAGGGAGATTAATATTTTGAAAATAAAGTGGTAAATTATGTTTGTGTCACTTCATAAAATTGAAGTTAAACTACTGTTGTCACATGGATTGCTTTTATGATGACTTTCCTACCTTTCTGGGGCTTGAAAATGGTAGTTGTGTAGGCTGTCAATGGAGGGAGACAGAAAGCTCTCAGGTTTTATTAAAAAGATCTTAATTTGTGTTCCAACAATGAACAGGTCTTACGGGTTTGGAACAACATGAGGGTAATTTATGACAATTTTAATTTTTGGGTGAACTAACCCTTCAATGACTAATACAGTTGAGGAGGACATTTACATTTACATTTATGCATTTAGCAGACGCTTTTTATCCAAAGCGACTTACAGAGCATTCAGGCTAACATTTTTTACCTAACATGTGTTCCCTGGGAATCGAACCCACAACCTTTTGCGCTGCTAACGCAATGCTCTACCACTGAGCCACAGGAGGAGTATGTTTAATAGCACTGACGTGTCTTTATGACATGCTAACCCAATCTTCCACTGACCTTGATCACTGTTGTTCAGTCTGCCTAAGAGTGATTAGAGGTTCCCTCGAGATAAGAGCCAGTCTGGGCCCCAACGGAGAGTCATGCAAGATCAGTGGTTGGTCTAAATGTAGGCTACCTTACTGACTGACATAGGTTCATGTTTTAAATTAGGGTTGCACGATTAATCGCATGCGATTGTCACGCGCATTTCGTCAGTAAACCCGGTTCCCTGATTACCGCTAAATCGCCATCACCTGCTTTCAAATGGAGCGGCATTTAATAGACAGAGCCGTAGATCACTGACAAGCCACGCAATATCGCGTTCATATCGCAGATGAATCGCCTTCGATAATGAACGCAATATTGCGTGGCTTGTCAGTGATCTACGGCTCTGTCTATTAAATGCCGCTCCATTTGAAAACAGGTGATGGCAAGTAAAATGTTTTAAATAGGAAACTAGGCTTATTACAGTCATACCTACAATAAGTCAATTAATCTTGTAACCACATACTGCTGTTTAACGTTTTCTACATTTTGCCTGGCTGTACTTGCTCCGAACATGCTTATAGTACTTTTCTAATTCCATGATATACGCTATTAACTAGTTAAAAATGCAAATTCCATTATTTTAACGTAGTTACAGTATAATCAAGCTATAATACTTTTTAGTTAGCTATGCTATAAACTTCTCAGAAAAAAATAGCTATATACATATATATTTTCTGCATCATTACTCCAGTCTTCAGTGTCACATGATCCTTCAGAACTCATTCTAATATGATGATTTGATGCTCAAGAATCATTTCTTATTATCAATGTTGAACAGTTGTGCTGCTTAATATTTTTGTGGAAACGGTGATACGATTTTTTTCAGGATTCTTTGATTAATAGAAAGTTCTAAAGAACAGCATTTATTGGAAACAGAAATCTTTTGTAACATTAGAAATGTCTTTACTGTCTCTTTTGATCATTTTAATGTGTCCTTCTCTGAATAAAAGTATTAATTTCATAATACTGTTCTTCTTTTGAACAGTAGTGTATGCTGAAGCAATTCAAGGGGGCAATGCTTGAATCTGAAAGAGGACAGTTTAATTATCACTTCATCCAACTTCAAACAAACAAACAAAAAAACCCCCAGCATATTTTCATCTGCTGATAAATGCAAAGTCAGCAGCGTGGCAGCTTCCAGACACTCTAGTAGACCCTTATTTTGCTGACACTTTTATAAGAGTCAGAGAGTTTAAAATAGCAGTACTTTTTAGTGTTTACAATTCAGGAAAAACTTCCATTATTGTAATAATATAATACAGACTCATGAAGGGTCTAACCTGTCATTTCCGTTCCAGCAGCATTCGAATTTGTCAAAGATGCAGTCGTTCTCATAAAGAGAGCACAACTTACTCCTGAGATACTCGTGAACCTATGGCAGACAGAAAAAAAAAAACAGCAGGTCATGAACTCTGATCTCCAGTAATAACATTCACTGCTATGTCAGAGGCAATAAATCAACCTGATGCTCAAGTACGGTAAAAATGACTGTCATCTACAATGACCTCATCTAACCTATGAATGTTAATCATAACTATCTGGGTGTGTTAAGACACTCCCAAATGATTGAAAACTGCAGACTTTTACGTTCAACCTTAAAGGGATAGTTCTTCCAAAAATGAAAATTCTGTCATCATTTACTCACCCTCAAGTGGTTCCAAACCTGTATGAATGAACACAAAAGAAGATATTTTGAATAATGTCGTTAACCAAACAGTTGATAGGCCCCACTGACTTTCATAATATTTTTTTTTCTCTCTCTCCATACTATGGAAGTCAATGGGGACCATCACCTGTTTGGTTACCCCTATTCTTCAAAATATCTTCTTTTGTGTTCAGCAGAAGAAAGAAATTCATACAGGTTTGGAACAACTTGAGGGTGAGTAAATGATGACAATTTTTATTTTAGGGTGAACTATACCTTTAATCCTACACTTTAAATAGTGCAGACAGCACCCCCTAATGTAGACTAAATTAGTATTTTCTGGTAAGTCTTTTCACACACATTTAGTATTTTGTTTCAGATGAAATGTGACAATACAGTGTAAAATATGCTCTACATGGATGTCAAATGACTTTAAAATTGAACCTAGTACAATTTAAGATTATTTAAATATATCCACTACATTCTAAAATGCTGATTTGGTGCTCAAGAAACCCTTCCTCCAGTCAATGTTGAAAATATTTAACATTATTTTTTAATCTTTATTTTACCTACAGTAACATTTCATAAAACACCTGCATTCCTATTCATAAATTACTAGCATACCTGCAAACTCAAAAGAGGTGAAAAAGGTGACATGTTTACAAACTAAATTGTTGTAAGGGGTCTCTGGGTATCGTACCCCCAGGAGAAAAATTTTGATTTTAACATGTAAACAAAGCATTTTGGTGCACTCTGACAA
>RJVU01063207.1:1360920-1371734 GCA_003731715.1 Anabarilius grahami | reverse complement strand
GACACTAGGGCTGGGCATTTCACAATTGGATTCGATTTTGATTCAGAAGCTTGCGATTCTATTTTGTTTTGATTACCTTTGATTCAGTATTGATTAATCTGGGGCCTATCAGATACAGAAAACAATATCTCTCAACTAAAGCTGTAAACTATACAGGGAACCACAGTTGATACTTCATTATAATATTAAAGGTTAAAATTAATTGATTTGTAAACTTACTTTATAAATTACACATAAGGAAGTTTTTATAATTAATGTTATAATAAATTTTTAATGACAATTATATTTCTAATAGTTTTTTTATATAGGCCTAAACATTTAAATGGTGGCCTTCATTAAATGGATTTATACATTCAATATTGAAGCACATGTTAAGTACAAATACAATGAATATGCAACAGCGCAAATATTTAGCAAAATGCTCCTCTCTAAGGTAATTTTTGTAGCTGACTAATGAGTTTTTGGACATTGAAAAGCTTTTGAGGTAGATGTGACATTTTTACAAGCTGTTTTATTGACGCCTTTCCGCAGTTGTAACACTGATTGATCGATTACTTGTGACATGATAAGGTTTTCAGTCAGTTGTACTGTATCTTTCAACATACCTTCGGATGTTCATTCATGTATAATTCGTGTTGTAACTAGTAAAGAGGAAGAGATGGTCGGTTCAGCGATCTGTCACGCCACAGAGCGCCAAGATCGCAACACCTGGAGAGACGTCTATGGTCTCACTCCAGTCTATGGGAAAGTAGCCCATTTTCAATTCTTTTGAGGTTTATTACACTTTTAATTTCACCCCGACCACCCCCCGAAAAAAAAAAAAAACTTCGGACCTACACGACTCACATAAATGATCTAATTTGATTCAAAATGCCGCATTTCACCTAAAAGCAACTAGTTTGCAGGTATGAACTAGGGCTAAGTATTAGCACTGAACTCGCTAACTCAATTTTATACAATTTATTTTGATTAATATTTAGGTTATAATTTTGACTTTTCACAGTTTTCAAAGTCATTCCATTCAGCAGAAACTTTGCAGGATGTGTGCAACAATAATGTTCAGTAAAGATAAAAAAAAAATAAAAATAATGACATTGTGACTTTAAAATATCAATCATTGAAATCTCAATTTATCAGACGTTAATTATTTTTCCAACCCTATACAACACAGCTACTCCATTTATGAACTTTCACCTGGTATGTCTCAACAGGTCGATTCTCCATGTTTAGGTCCCAGATTTTGACAGACAGATAGTCTCGGGTCATCATGTAGCGGCCGTTGTGACTGAATTTCACGTCTGAGATGGAGGAGATGATTTCAGAGAAGAAAGAGCGGTTGCTGGGGTCTTCAGGCTCCTCAAACACTAGACAAAGTAGAGGAGAAAATGATTGTGGCACAAAAACCTTTACACTACTGACGCATGACATCACAGTATATACTATTCAGAAAACACAATAAAATGCAAAGCTAAAGTGTTTCATTGGATTAAGTGGCATATGACATAGTCGGCTCTTATAACTCACATTTAGAGTGCTTGTCACAAAGTGCTGATGCTCGCATGTCACAGAGGCGGATGGTGCCTTTGCTGCTGCTGTAGACAAATGTGTTACATTGGTGAGGGTGGAACTCTGCGGCTGTGATCACCTCCGTCAGCTCCTCCATGTTGGCTGGTTTTATATCCACAATGTCTGATGCAGAGTTAAAGCCACATAACAGCTGAACTGACACACCAAGAATTGTCAGGAGACAAATGGCATCTTCAGACTAGGGGTGGGAATCGCAGCGTACCTCACGATACGATACTATCACGATACATGGCTCACAATAACGATAATATTGCGATTTAGCGCTAATCGATATATTGCTAGACAATCCTATAATGATACATCACAATATCTATCTAACTATGAAAACAAAATTCCAGTGAAAAGGTTAAGTGCAGGTTCTCTCTTTATCCGCAAAACGGATAAATCCGATCTTCGGTTCCGAGCTATATGCAGATTTAATGGAGTTCACGTCACCGAAAGCAACAAATATGAGGTGCATTTTATTGACTATCAGCTAATTTCAAAATCACAGACTGCAATAGGAGAGAGCGGCAACAGCACTGGTAAGGTCTCATTACTTTTAACGAAGGTAATTGTGTGTTACGCGTCTGCGACTTACTTTCACTTTCATATGCGTCAGTTTGCTGAATGGGAGTAGATTTGTAGCTAATCTCCAAATAAATAGATTATGATCCACAAATAAATGTAACGATATTCACAAAAAATAATTGTATGCACAAATGAATAGAATGAGATCCACAAATATATGTTAGGAGTTTCACAAAAATGAACTGAATTCAAAAAATAAAATAAAATGAGATTTGCTAATAAAAAAAACATTCACAAATATGTTTTTATGTCACAAGCACAACTCTGCCTGCATTTATTTGTGAATCACCACCTGTACATTTGTGAATTGCTTCCTGCACATTTGTGGATCTCTTCCTGCACATTTGTGGATCTCTTCCTGCACATTTGTGGATCTCTTCCTGCGCATTTGTGAATCACCTCACGCATTTGTGGATTCTGAAACAATTCTAGCGTCATAACTGCAGACAAATCCACAAATAGGTTGACTCCACCCACCAACTACTCAAGCCAATCAGATAAAGGCCACGTAGCGCTGACCAATCGCAGCACACTCTCGCTACAACCAATTTGGAATTTAGCTACAAATCTACCTCCGTAATACTCAGCTGCACATCTGCGGCAATGCGTGATGCAGTTGCGCTGTCATATCTGACTCTGACATGTTTCAGTTTTAGTATTTTTGGGAGAAGTAAAATTTACATATGTTTACAACCAGATGCATTTAGACTGATGTATAGACAGTTTTGACTGGAATGCGTCCCAGACCACTTCCTGAAGTGGTTTGAGCGATTAGATTTAAATCCGTCTCAAATGCGTTTCGGAGGGCATTTAGACCTGGTCTTTTTACGATCTGATAACTAGGTGACCAGGTGCAAACAGACCGCTGTCTACGTTTGTCACATCAATGGTATAAATGTGCGTCAAGACTTTGAATTTATACGTGGCTGGGGAATCTATTTTACTCACACTGCTGTATGCCATCCTGTTAAAAACCTTTTTTTCTTAAGCTCACGTTTTCTTATGTTCACTTTTCCCTCATTCATGTGTTGAGCGCCACCTTGAAGTAGCGACGCTTTGAGCAGATAAATCTATTCATAGCGCTTTATTTTATTAATTAAAATATCGATATTTGGCACAGCGTATCGATTCTTGTATCGCACAGAGAAGGACGACGATATATACCGCATATCGATATTTTGTCCCACCCCTACTTCAGACATTTCAACAAGACATTCACAACCCAAATCAATGCTTTTAACCAAAGAGATCCTACTTTATGTCCTCCAAAATAATTCCTATTTCACTTTTATAGGATACTAAAGCTGCGGTCTGTGATCTCTAAGTGCCACAGGTTGATGCGCAGGTCGTCTGCTGAGAGATAGGTCTCATTGTCGCTGTTGACCGAGATGGAGTTGATGTGGTAGGTGTGGGCGTTGGCAAAGACCCTCCGCGGGCTGGCCTCCACCATGAGATCCATAGGCCTGAATACCGGAACCTGCACAAAGAGTTCCAACGTTTATTTGCCATTTCAGCTAAAGTTTTAAACTGTTTAATGAATTTATAACTGTCATGGAGTGACATAAGATGTACTACTTTCAAATATTACTGCAAATATACAGTACCATTCAAAAGTATGTTTCTTTTTGTTAAGAAATTACAAATTTTATTCAGCAAAGATGCATTAAATTGATCAAAAGTGACAGTAAAGACATTTATGATGTTACAAAAGCTTTCTATTTCAAATAACTATCAAAAAAAAAAAAAAATCAGAAAATCAGTATATTAGAATGATTTTTGAAAAGTCATGTGACGGTGATGACCGGAACAATTAATTTTAACAGTAAACCACTGTTGTGCAGCATTTTGCTTGCCAAAAAAATAAAAGGAATTGTTTCATTTTCATTTGATTACATTTTAAAAGATAAAATAAATGTTCAAAGTTATGCCTTCATTTGATTACCACATTTTATTAAAACAAATCCAGAAAAAAATAAACAGAATTCCTCAAAAAAAAAAAGAAAAAAAAAAAGTGCCCTACTATTGTAAAAATAAAAACGAACAAAACAGAATTTGGAAAAAAATAAAACAGACTTCATAGGGCTCTATATACTGAGGTGTTGATCAAATAAATGCAGCCTTGGTGAGCATATGAGAAAAATATTACCAACCCCAAACTTCTCAATGGTAGTGTAAATACATGAAATCTGCAAACCTAAGAATAATGGAAATGATCACATTTGGGCAGTTTCTATGTTGATACAGTGTCCTTGAGTGTAAAGTGTGGAGAAGCGTTCGTGACTCACCCGTAGAGTTGTGATGGTAGAAGCATCTCTGTAGCGCCCATCCTCCTCTTTAAGATTGTATCCCTCTGGTCTCTTGTCACGTTCACTGATCTTCCACAACTTTATAGTTTTATCTGTAATCAAAGGTACAGAACAACGTCACCTTCTGATGCAGAATCAGGCCTACAAGTCATACTAAAATAGTTATGTGAACTGCAAAAAACCCCCAAGCCTATTTCTATGTATAAAAAGAGGTAGCTTGACTGGCATAACAAATCAAGTTGACAGTTCACCAAATTTTAAAAACATCTGGTCATTTTTCCCATGTCTAATATGAACTCTCTCCCACAAATATCTTTCTCCAGTATGTGGGTGAACAGAAGATCGGCATTCAGTCCATTCAAAAGAGAGTCTTAAATACACGCCGGTTGCATAACACAACAGAGAGTTCATATTTTTAGACAGCACGGAGACGCTTCAGTGAGTCAGGGAAAAATCTGGGGAATTTGCAGAGATTAAATCAACTCACAGAAGTGATCAAATGCATCTCCAGTTGAAAATATGGAGGATTCCGTATTGGCTGTATTATAAGTATCTTTATATAAATCATTCTGTATACAGTGCATAACTTTTAAACCAATAGGACCAGGTAAAGATGGTCCGGTAATCGTTTAGCATCTTAATTAAACTGATAAAAAAAAATAAAAAATAAAAAGATTCCCAGCATTAAATGCAGTATGAATAAATGTGTTAATTACTTGATATTAAGGGTCATGTTAGTCCATATATAAGAACTGAAAGTTAATGTTAATAAAAAGCTTTTTGTGCTGTTAAATTTGCTAAAAAAAAAAAAAAAAACTGAAGTTGTCCAGACAAGACTAAATTTTAATCTACTGAATGCTTTCGTGAGCCACAGTAAAATTAGCTTCATTTGGTGGATATTCTCAGCAAATACTGATACTACTAATACTAATATTTAATAATTTAACATATGCGCTTAATTTTTAAACTGACATCCCTAATAATGAATAATAAATGTAATTTATTATTATTATTTTTTTACTTTTTTTTTTTGAGAATTTTAATTGATTTTTTTTGTTATGAATTACATAATCTAGCATTTATATATCTCATAAATCCCCATTTTTTATCCTGAACTCCTAAGGTTCATGCTTGACACTATGTATTAATCTCCATCCTTCAGAAAAATACGGAGAGCTGATTGGTCTGTGTGACTGTGCTAACAACAAAACTACACAGTGCCCTAATGCTCTACTAACCATTTGTGGACAACAAAAATTGTGCAGCATTCTTTTGTGGTAACCAGCGGATCTTATTAATCTTTTCCTCGATTTCCAAGCTCTTCAGGTAGTCAAACTCAGGCTCGTGGCTCTGAAATGTGCTGTAAACATTGTATTCACTACGGCACTGTGGCTGACTCTTGTTCTGGAAAAAGAAAAATGCATTTTTTGAGAAAGACATGTGGGAATGAAAGCAGATAAAGCGTGGGATCGCTTGATCCTTTACCTCTGTCTCTTGCTGGAAGATGACAACTCGACCGCCTTTGTCCCCTGTGGCTAGCAGCTCCCCTGAGTGGTTGAACTCCACAGTAGAGATGATGTCGGCTGTATGATGGGATGTGCATACAACATTTGTTAGATTTACTCCACCCTCGTCCCCCCCAAACGATACAGACATCTGATCCGTTTTAAAAGTAGGGCACAAATTTCACAATTTGATTTCAATTTACAAGCTTGTGAATCGATTCAAATCTGATTGAATCATTACATGAGACATGATACATATCTGTAAGTTGTAATGTTTCTTTCAATCAATATGCCTTCTGATGTTTATTCATGTTTATTTCATGCTGTAATTAGTAGGAATGTAATGATATCAAAATATCACGATGCGATACCTCGATATAAAGTCCACGATATGATATTTATTGCGATATTTAAAAAAAAAAAAGAATAAGAAAAGAAATGAAGACTTCACAAGTGTTAAACAATGATTGAACATTACAATGATATACAAATTAAAGGTGCACTATGTAATATTCTCTGTCCGCTAGAGGTCGCTAGAGGCCTATTCAAAACAAAGGCGTAGCTTGATGACGCCAAGTTTGAGCGCGGAATCTTGGGACAATATCATCTTAAATGCTGGATGGCTTGTGTTGATAAATGGCACGCAATTCATTTTAAAACGTATTGTATGATGGAGAAAATTCTGTATTACTGTTACTACAAATAAAGCTGCATCTGATTATGCTATGTTAGCTACTTCACAAAATAGTGTTTTTCTCTGAGGCATGGTAAAGCATGGTACTAATCGCGCAAAGAAAAAAAAAATAATAATAATAATTAGTTTTCTGTCTATAAATATATCAAAACAGTTGTTCCCTTGCCTACTAAAACATGTAAATATTAAAACGTCTTTGGTGTTTCCATGGTTTCTACAAAATAAAACCTGAAACCGAGGGTAACGCGTTTATGACGCAATTGACAGGCCTTGGTTAAACTTGCAATTTTCTCACGATCTACAAATAGTTGCAAACATTTGGGATGTTGTGAGTACTCAAGTGAACAAAATATATAACACTGGCCTAGTGTTTTTTGGAGATTTTACTGCAAACTTTTTACATATTGCACCTTTAACCATGTCATATCTTGTCCTGTTTTCTTTATCCTCTAATCATAACTGTTGTTTAGAGGTATGAAGTATAGTATGAGATGGGTCAAATGACCTAAAACTCCTTTATAAAATAAAATAATTGCACCAGCTGGACCTTGACAAAGGTAACATCTATTATTTTTTTCTAACATTCTCAAGAGTTGTATTTGTTAACATTAGTTAATGCACTGTGAAGTCAAACGAACAAACTATAAACAGCTGTATTTTTATTAATTAAGGTTAAAGATTAACAAATACAGTAACAAATGTATTGCTATAATATTCATGAGGTGAGATGTCTCTATTAAAGGATACGCTCCTCGCACTTTGCCCACCTATCACACCAGAACTGTTTTCGGAACTGGGCTGAAAAAAAACCGACACATTTTGGTCATGTGACCATGATAATATCGAGACAATTTTGCTATCGCGATACCACAATATTGATAATATCATTACATCCCTAGTAATTAGTAGTGAAGGGGAAGAGATGATCTGTTCACAAGTAATCTGTCACACCAAATTAAAGCCAAAACTGTATTTATTGTTTGAATTTGGTAATGAAATTGACATAATTTGAAAACAGACGCATTCCATTTGTCCTTGGGGAAATTCCTAGTTCCCAGTAGGAAGTTTGGGCACACTTTAGATTAGGGTCCAATTCTCACTATTAACTAACTATTAACTAAGACTTTTGCCACAAACTCCTAATTACTTCTTATTAATATTTAGTAAGGCATTTGTTAAGTTTGGCATTGGGCAGGATTAAGGGATGTAGAATATGGTCATGCAGAATAAGGTATTAATGTGCTTTATAAGTATTAATAAAAAGCCAATATCCTAGTAATATGCATGCTAATAAGCAACTAGTTAATAATGAGAATTGGAATTGAAATTTATTGTTTATTAGCATTTCAGTTTGTCAAATTCAGTGGTGCACACAGTGCTATCCAACCTCTATTTGTGGACAAGATACTTCGGCAATATCTGTGCAAATTACCACTTTTTTTATGTGTTTGTATTCCAAGAGAGCAAGCACAACAAATTTGCCTGGACATGTCCATCTTAGTTTCTTTAGTTGATATAGTTGTGATATAGTATCTCAGTCTACATTACATTACATAATAATAGCTGTAATATTATTCCTATGACAGTAATAGCCATATATTGTAAAACAAATGCACTGAAAAATAAATGAAACAATTCATTTTGTTCTAATTTCTATACTTGAAAGAGATAAAACAGTGAGCTTTTATTTTGATGGAAACTGCAGTCAAGCTTTTATTTTGGCTGAAAACAAGTTTACAAACGTGTCTCATTACAAATCTAGTGAAATCGTCAACTATGCAAATGTGAAAATAATGTGTAACTAGTGCCCACTACGTTCCCAAATGCATGTTAAACTCAGCCCATGTAGAGATTTTTGCGATTTGAAAAGGACACAAAACCTTATCGCGCTTTCGATTTTCGTTTGTCAGCAATGGCACAAAACACAACATTACAAACCTTTTTATGACAAGTATAAATATATTTTTGGGCTGCCACAGTCTAGTTAATGAATGGGAAGCAACGAAATCTATTTGTGGCGGTCAATGTTAATATTGTGGCAGGACGAGACAAATAAACCAATGTATGGTAAACACTGCAAAAGTAAAAAAGCACTACTCAGACCACACACACACACACACAAAAAAAAAAAAGTTCAATAATCAATATTGGTTCATCAAAATTAGAATCGATTAAAAAAAATTTATTTTCAACCCAGCCCTACTTATTAGCCACTAGGCTTCTGCTAAACACTTATAGGAGTCAAAACTTAATGTGTGATTTGCTTCAAACATTTTAACATCAGAAGTCAGAGAATCACTAACTGACTCAATGAAATGAATCTTTAAATAATAAGGAACAGTGACACACACATCTGTAACCTAGATTCCTTCCACAATATATGCTTTTGAGACAGCTGCCTCAGTCATGGATGAGCTGTAGACTGACTCATACCAATTTAACCCTTTTTAAACCAGTAGAGCAGAAGGACATAGGAGAAAAAGAATAAAGTAGGGGCCCTTTGTGTAAATCTAAACCCCCTCCCCCTTCAATGTGTGCAAAACTCAAAGAAAGTCACTGAATCAGGTCAGAAGACATTTTGATAAGAGATCATCCCATTGGAAACTAGCACAAGAGCCTGTAACAATTTATACTGGAGACTTCAAGCAAAGATCTGCTTTGCACAAGAACCTTCTGATTATCCATGTGGCACCATGAAAAATTACAAGTCTACAGGTACAGGTGAGAGCACAGAAATGGCACAGAAAGCCACGTCTCTCAGCATGCAATGGCAAATTATTGTGCGACTTATTGTGCTTGAATGGTCGAATACACACAATTGCGTCAAAATGCCCATCATGTGGAGTATTTATGTAAACACAGTCGGTTATGTCTCAAGTGAATGTAAACAGTTTGGTGTAAACCAGGAGTGTATCATTATGGATCCGTGCATTCAGTCTTAAAGTGACAGCAGCCTAATATTCCTACTGAATACATTTATATTTAATTCATACAGTGAAGACAACGCAGTATTTTATTATTGCATTTAAATAGTCAATTTCTGTACTATTTCTAACTACGTTTAATAAACCTAATGTACATGAAAAACCTAATTTATTTAATTAATATTTTTGTTATATTGTATTTGTCCTAGCATTTGTAATTTGATTATGTTCTTTTTTTTTTGTAAGAAAAATAAAATAACAATAACTATAATGTGATATATATCCTTAATGTGAAATAAATCTCATACTGTGAAATAAGATTTTGGTCATATCGCCACCACTAATGAGAAGATTGTGTTAATATTTAATTTTCTGATTTAAATTTCAGTAGCAAATGTGTAGATCACTGCAAGTTCAAATCATTTCAACAAATTTGTTCTTTTGAACTGTCCGTTTTAATCAATCTGTTTAAAACTAATTGGATTTGCTTGTAACACAAACTCATGAAAGTCACCATGGAGTTTAAATTTTAGTAAAAAGTATTGCAAGGTGTATTCATATAAATAAACAATATTAAATTAACATAATTAAATAAAATGATTAAGGATGCATATATATTGATCGTAGCAGATACTGAAAAGCTGATAATTGTTCTCACGTGACGGCTGATAACTGATAAATGCACAATTAAATAAACAATATCGACTGACAAAGATAAATAAAAAAAAATAAAAAATGGACTATAACCAACATGGTACTGATATTGTGTGCATCCTTGTACATAATATTTTACTTATAGTTTGAAAATTTGTTTGACTGTTTGGTTCAAATTGTGTATAACCTATATAACCACCAACCTTATTAGAATTTAAGATTTAAGATTCAAGTGCTCTGCCTTGCGTAGAATTTAACATGCATACAAACTTAATGTCTGAATTCGGCCTATTGGTTGACACAAAATGGGCAGCAGGACTCTTGAATTAAAGGTCATACAATCTACCACATATAGTCTCTCACTTGATATCCTGCTGTTAACAGGAAGCTAGTTTGATACGTCAAGCTGTTGCCTTCACCATTGACTTGCACTGTTAATAAGCATGACAACAGTTGTCTCAAATTGTATATATATACACACATATACATACACTAATATATATATATATATATATATGTGTAATGTGTGTGTGTGTATGTGTGTATGTATATATATATATATATATATATATAT
>RJVU01063207.1:1338488-1348924 GCA_003731715.1 Anabarilius grahami | reverse complement strand
ATATTTTATATATATATATATATATATACGATCCGATACACCGATCAGGCATAACATTATGACCACTGACAGGTGAAGTGAATAACACGGATTATCTCTTCATCACGGCTCCTGTTAGTGCGTGGGATATATTAGGCAGCAAGTGAAAATTTTGTCCTCAAAGTTGACAAATGGAAAAATGGGCAAGCATAAGGATTTGAGCAAGTTTGACAAGGGCCAAATTGTGATGGCTTGACGACTTGGTCAGAGCATCTCCAAAACTGCAGCTCTTGTGTCTCTGGACCATGGAGCAATGGAAGAAGGTGGCCTGGTCTGATGAATCACATTTTCTTTTACATCACGTGGATGGCCGGGTGCGTGTGCATCGCTCACCTGGGGAACACATGGCACCAGAAATTTACAGTGAAATTAATGCATTTTCTTATGAATTGCTGTTCAGAATGATGCTGACATCTACTGTTCTTGTTTTACTGTGAGTAAAGTTGTCTTTAAACCATGCCACTGTAAGAAATTATATTGTTTACCACTGTAATTGTTTTGAAGTCACCATAATGGTGATCATTGTTCCGTTTGCTTGGGATCTTGGACCTTATATATTCATATTCAATTTTCTGTTCTAGCCAAGTCAGAAATGTGACAAATGAAAAACATTTATTAAAACAATGACAAGCTAAAATTAGCTAATTGGCTATACTATTATCAAACTTTACTATTATTAGCATTATTTCAGCGTAAAGATTTACCAATATCTTATTTAAATTCATATTCAAATTGTTTGTAGATGGATATTTCACAGAAGTAAAGCAGCTGCTGAGATTTATCTTTGAAAGGTGACATCATCTCGCAACACAAATCTTTTATTCTTCCATCACCAAAAGATGCAGAGGCATCAATACTCAAAATATAAAACACAACAATGGTGAAACTCAATAAATAATAAATCATATAAATAATAAATTCTGAACATTACGAAATAAATAACACAAACTGCTAAAAGTGAAAAAAAAAGTTCAGCAGATAAAACTAATAAGAATCAAGAAACTCCACAGCATAATCTATTCATGCCACATTGCTGGGTACCTTCATATGCAATGTAGAAATGAAGTATGATATTTTTTGTTCACAGTAATTTGAGCGTGCAGTTAGATACAAGCAAAGTCATACTGCAGTAATACTGTGAGAGTAATGCAATTATTAAACTGGAATATATAATTTCAGACTAAAATTTTGGACGGTATACAAGTTGCATTGACAATAAGAAATAAGAAGAAAAGAAATGAGAAATAAGACATGTTTCTTGAGCAGCAGATCAGAATGATCAGATTAAAATGATTTCTGAAGGATCATGTGACACTGAAGACTGGAGTAACGATGCTGAAAATACAGATTTGACATCTGTTACGTGCACTGGTAGAAGGATGAGGCAGATAAGGATTTCCACAATAACAGACATTCTTTTAATAAACAAAGGCAAGGAATACCAAACATACACACTAAGCAAAACAGAGAACGGACCAGGAGTGAAGGGAGTGAGTGCAATATAAAGGGAGTGCAGATAATAGAGTCCAGGTGCAGGTGATCCGTGATGATGGGGAGATGACGAGGGAAGTGAGTGCAGGTGTGGAACAGGAGGAACATGGGAAATGTAGTCCAGGGAAACAAGGGATATGTGACAACATCACAGGAATAAAATGCATCTTAAAATATATTCAAATAGGAAACTTATTTTAATTTGTAATACCGTTTTAAAATATTACTGTTTTTATTGTGTTTTTAATCAAACAAATGCAGGTGCACATAGGAAACTTCTTAAAAAAACATTTTCTTTTTGAAAGACTGCCCAAGGTTTTCAAGAAAACCTTTTTAATTAGCAAAAAAAATCTGAGTGGCACTGAGGAGGCATTTCATAAAAAAAACTAAAAGAGGCATCAGCGTCTGACTTTTTAAATACACAAAGCAAGAAGAAACAGTTTAAAGGTCTACTCAGTAATTAATTTCTCATTAAAAGGTTTTCCCCAAAAGCAGCAGTTTTACAAAACATGTTCAAATAAAATCATTTACACTCACTCATGAGATGAAGACTCATGAAAGCAGATTTGTCTTGCGTAGAGTGGGTCCTCTCATGGGGGCAGACATGTTGAGATGAGATCACATGACAAGCTGGCTTTTTTCTAATACATGAATCAATGAATCAAATATATTAATCATTTTAGAACAAATAAGATACTTTTATAATGCAATCTGTTTTGCTTTTAGTTTCATTTCATTTCATTTCTTTACTTTGCTCATATTTTAAAACCATGATCTTTTTAGTCCTGAATAATAACCACAATGCCAATGAGAGATGCTCATCACTGTCCGCATTTACATAGAGCACAGATAGATGTTCAACAACAGAATGTGTTGTTGGCAGCTGTGTATTTGTGGAACTCATTTAGTGATAAGAATGCCTTTCAGTAACATCATTAGCACATCAGATGCTATTTAGATCACAATGAACTCAAGTCACAATTAACATTGGTCTTAATTATCTAAACGATCCTATAATTGAGTAATGATTTAACTGGTTTATCTTATCTCTCAGTGAAAGTTTGAGCATGACTTTCTAATGACATCAGATGGATCAAGTATAACAATCAACTGTCAGGATGTCATAGTGTGATACATGAGCGTAAAGATCACTTAAAGCGACAGCTCATCCAAAAATGAACATTCTGTCATCATTTACTCGCCCTCATGTCATTCCAAACCTGCATGACTTCCTTTCTTTTTTAGCTGAACTGTCCCTTTAAATTTCAGATTAAAAATTTTCAGAACAGGACACTTTGAAAATTATGATTAATAAACAATGAAAAATGTGACCATAAAACATATTCCCGATATATCCGATGAAACGCTATCCTTGTGAGATTCCTGTGAGGATATGGAGATGTGGGGTCTTATGGCCCTTCATTATTTCTCATTAAGGCCTGTCTATGAGGACCATTAAGCAGACAAAAAGATAATCACCTCCCTGGAGCACTGACCTCTTTATGCTTCTGTTTAGGGTTAAACAGAATAGCACACCGCGGTTGTAGTGTGGTCCACTTCCACAAAAAACGTCTACAATAGTAAGTCTGGACTCTTGACACATCATTAATTTTGTTTACGAGAAAGCCTGCACTTCCTCCGAAGCTCTTAGCCTGTGTGAAAACAGATAAATTGGCCTTTACATGTAACAATGAAGATCACAAAGGTGAGTTTCCCGATTAAACGATCAAAACAGATACGACAATCTGGAAGTATTATATATGGTTGTTACCAGCAGGTGTTTAATTAGAGCGCTATAACTTGGCATCTGGTATGCTACCGTGACATGTTAACATACAGTCATTATAATGGCGTTATATTGGTATAACAAGCCACCATGTGTTTTTTAGTCATTCTAATTAGCGAGCACCTGCAAATACTGCATATTTTATTCAGTAGGATTCTAGTATATCATTTCATGACATATGGAAGTGTTTCCACGTAATATGTTGTAGATTTATAAGGACATTTGGGGAAAATAGATGTTCACTTTTGAAGTCTCCTATCCAAATAACCCAAAGTATTCATGTCAAACACTGAACAAACAAAGACACGTCAGGTACAGATAACACAGCCGTTGGCATGTACTACTCCGATGCGCGTCACTTCATATTTTAAGATGTGATTCATCGCCTCCACCTCCTCACCTTCCTTTTCATTTCGGCTCCTCTGTGTCGGTTTGGCCTCAGGGCACGGCGGGAGAGCAGCCCTTGATCGTTTTACCTTCACAGAATTTTCCTTCTTTAACATCAGTTTCCCGCAGCTCATTACAAGGACTGTACTTTGCCGTCTCGAGGGGGCGAGTGGAGTTTCCAGAAGGCCTATTAGCGCAAACCTCCCCCCTCAGTTTTTAAACACATTCACTGTTATATTTCACCCGCTAGTGAGCAAGTGTTTCGGCTGAACTGCTTCATTACGAAGCACAGCTCATTTCCGTACTCTGGAGTGCCGCGCATCCCGATGCTGGGATTTTTTTGGGTGACAGCAGCACTCTGGAGATCTGTAATCGGATGGAATAGTCTTCCTCAAATGTGATGTTCAATATTCTGGAGTGGCGTCAAATTATCACAGTATGTCTCATGCAGGATAATAATCTCACTGGTGGAAAACCTTTTTTTTTTTTCCTTCTCCCAAATACTTTGAACTAAAAACAGCTCAGAGGTGATGTGAAGAGCCATAGCTTGAAAAGGTGCATTTTTGCCAGGCTTGTACACCAATTAGAACTGAATTGACAATGCCTTTAAATGATTAGATAACTTTCAAATGAAAATTACCCCCAAGCTTTATTCACCCTCAAGCCATCCTAGGTGTAAATTACTTTCTTCTTTCTGATGAACACAATCGGAGGTATAATAATAAATATCCTGACACATCCGAATGTCACAGATCAGCTAGGCTCCCTCACCAGCCAATCACAACGCACTCCCTCACCAGAGTACTGATCACACCAAGTACAAGTACAACATGTTCCTGGATCAACATCTTTGTTGATGCTGGAACAACATTCCAATAAACCAATCAGATTTGAGGGACAAGTTTACCATTTATGTCAAGTTTAGGCTTACAACCTGGGTTAGGTGCTTCCACAACAGTGTTATTCAACTATCATTTCGCTCTGATTTTAGGGACAAGTTATGGGTAGGGTTAGATTTAGGGGTTGGAAAAGGTTAGGACTACATTTTCGAATAGGAACATGTCTTACTTGGCAAAATCACAGTGACCCTGATCACATACACCTGTCTTCAATCAACACACTTATCACGCTGGCTACATAAGCACACTCCTCACCTCACTCCAGTGTCTGGTCTCGTTCACACTTCTCCCTTGTTACGCCTACGTATTCTCCAAGCGATTATCTCCTACGTCTCCTGATGCTTACCTCCTGCGTTCCTCCAGCGTGTTCTCCTCGTCTTCGTGCTCCAGTGTCTTTGTGTGAATACTTACCTTCTGTTAAGTGTGTGTGCATCCCTCCATCATCTGTCCATCCACGATCTCTATAACTTGTAAGACAAAGACTGAATCAGTATCATCATCATCATTGCTGAAGTATCATTGCTCTGTTTACTCACCTGCATTACTGTTTCATCTCTGCTGTTGTTAATAAACTCCATTCCTCGACATTATCTGTGTTCTGAGTATACTTCCGTAACACCGAGCTTTATAATGGCAATGAGCGGGATCAATGAGAATGAACATGAAAAAGAAAGTGCTTCAATCCACATCCATCCATCATAAACGTTTACTCCACACAGCTCCGGGGGGTTAAAAAAGGCCTTTTAAAGCGAATATATCCATATTTAACAAATTATGACGTAAAATATCTAGCTTCCGCCAGACTGCCTTCCATATTCAAGTTACGAAGAAAGTGTAAACTGGCGTTGTGTCAGTTCCGTAAGTTGAATAGGGAAGGCGTAGGACATAGCATACGCGTTTTGAACTGCAAGAGTATTACACTTTCTTTGTAAGTATATGGCCGGCGGTCTGGCAGAAGCTAGATATTTTACTTCATAACTTGTTATAAATGTTTTTTTTTGTTTTTTTTACATAAACGCTTCGTTTCAGAAGGACTTAGCCCTCCGGAGGAATTAACCCCTGTGGAGTATGTTTATGATGGATGGTTGTGGATGGAAGCACTTTCTTCAGCTCATACTCATAGATCTCACTCACTGCCATCATAAAGCTTGGATGAGTCAGGATATTTATTATCTCCGATTGTGTCAGAAAGAAGTCATATACATCTAGGATGGCTTGAGGGTGAGTTGAGCTTGGGGTAATTTTCATTTTAAAGTGAACTAATCCTTTAAATTCTAGTTCAGTTCTTTGAATTTTATTTAAAACTGAATTTGATTTTAAGTAGCAAACAGAATCCTGATCTGCAATTCATATTTGACTGCAAACAAATCAGAAAAGATGGATGGATGCTTAAACCTGGTTTATACAGACTATTTAATGTGACTCAGATTTGGAATAAACTGAAAAAGTGTATCACAAACTTAAAAAAGTTGATTGATGATTCTCTTGCACACACACTGTCAAAGGCAACTTGGATAATGCCTTTGGCAGATGTTTTTATCCAAAGGATAAAGGTATAGATTTAATCTGTTCATATATTCCTTCATGGGCATCAAACCCATGTTTTTGGTGCTGTTAGCCACAGGCTGTTTGAGCTACATGAATGCTAGCATCTGATGCTGCATTTCTGAACAGAACCAAAGCCAGTAAAAGAGCAAAAGAAGGTCAGAGTCAGCATATTTCAGCACGGCTTTTATGCGACATTGCATCTTCACACAGAATTTGAAGGCACAAAAAGCCTTTAAAGGTCTGTTGGGGTTTTTTTCTTTCTCTTTTTCTATGTAACAGCATGCAGAAATTGTCCCTACTACCTGATACATATCACACCTGCCCCTCTGACAGCCATAGGCTTTTTGTTGTAAATAATATAAAAAAGAATCTGACCGCTGCATATTGTTTAGCCAGTCAGAAGAATTTGAGTTGCTCTATATGACATTTTGAATGTTAAGGGATACTTCACCCAAAAATGTAAATTCTGTCAAAATTTACTCACCCTCATGTCATTCCAAACTCATACGACTTTGTTTTGACGGACAAAGAAAAGATTTTACAATTTATCAGTTCAGTTTTGGTGAAAAACAGTACAGTACAATTGCTGCGGCTGGCATTGCTCTCCTGCGCGCCTTCCTGCACTTCACACTCCAGCCCAGTAGGTGTGCAAAAAATATACCTTTTCCGCAGTTTTGTCAACTTTTATGAAAAAGGCATTTTATGAACATTTTAAGACAGCTTTGCATAAATCATGCAGGAATTGGTTTCACAAATACATCCGAATACATTCAATCCTGTTTAATATGTATACTGATCCAGCAATCAGATCCGGTCACATCCAAAGAAATTGTTATGAATGGCAGTCAGAAGTGAAAGACCTGAGTCTGTGTAATCTCCTCAGAGCTAATAGAAAAACTCAACGGCTCAGATATGAAAAGGTCAGGTCCTGTGGGACAGAGAGAATGTATTTCCAAAGCCCATTGAAGTGTGGAGAGTGATAGCAGACTTATCACAGTGAGGGCTTGGATGGCCTTTGTTTCTGAGGGTCATGGGTAGCACAGGCCTGATCACTGGCTCTGGAACTCATGAATATCATCAGAGGAGAGGCGACGTTCGCACGCCTTTGAACCTGTACTCCAAAACGAGATCTTTCGCTGACTACACATTTATGTGGTGTCATTGCAACGTGAAACTGTGGTTTCTCTTTTTTTTATATAATCAGCATCAAAGATAATTATAATAAATCATGTGTCTTTAGTTAATTTAAAGGGATAGTTCATCCAAAATTGAAAAATTTTCTTCATTATGTTCAAGCTGCTCTTTTTCTGCTGTCATGCTGCAAAAA
This sequence comes from Anabarilius grahami, assembly GCA_003731715.1. Classification (NCBI taxonomy): domain Eukaryota; kingdom Metazoa; phylum Chordata; class Actinopteri; order Cypriniformes; family Xenocyprididae; genus Anabarilius; species Anabarilius grahami. The sequence continues at coordinate 1,341,447 of RJVU01063207.1, read as the reverse complement.
GGAGTTAGGTGTCTTATATTTCGGACATTGCAGTTTATCGCTCTTTTCACATCTGCAGTCCTCCTGCAGCAGGACTGTGGCATGTTCACACAGGTGATCAGGGACCCTGGCCATCTTTCTCCTGGGGTTTTTCAGAGTCAGTAGAAAGGTCTCTTTAGTGTTCTAACTGTGACCTTAATTATACCGCCTGTAAACTAATAGTGTCTTAAGGACATTTTCATAGGTGATTGTGCAATAATTGATATGGTTCATTGAAAAAGGTTCATTAAATGCTTTCCAATAAAGATCTGTAAAACTTATTTGGATTTTACAAAATTATATTTAAAATACAGTATCTTGAAAAAGGGTTTGTTTTAGTTTTTTTGCTGAGTTTTAGTAAATCTCTGTTTAAATGTATACATATTCATTTGATAATGGGAATTAGCTTCCAGAAGAAACTCTCACCTTAGTATTGTTTGAATCACAGATGCAGTGAAGCAGTGATTTGGCAGGCAGTGGATCATCATCTCATTAAAATCAACAGAAGCATCAGGGACATCACACACTGTCCAGACCACAAATAACTCTGGCAGGGCGATGTGGAATCTTTTCACTATGATCCAGACTGCCGTAAACAGTTTTTGTCAACAGTGCGTGTAGGCACAGTTAGAGGCTATCAGAGAAACACACACATTTGTTTCACATGGCTGGCTGTCTTACAAATATGACATATGAGGGAAGAACAGAGCCGTATAAAATTTCACAAATGTAAGTTTTACCTGTATAAGAACTGGAATAAATGAGTCATTCCTGAATCTATCTTGAACCATATTTTTTTTCTGAATCAACAAAAGCCAAAGGATTTATTATGCTTATGGAAATTATTTTGTTAACATTTTTGGAATAAAATGGCAGACTCTGCTGTACGTCTTGTTAACTGTTAGCATGCAAAATACCCTCTAAAAAATGCTGGGTTAAAAACAACCCAAGTTGGGATGAAAATGGACAAACCCAGCGATTGGGTTGTTTTAACCTAGCAGTTGGGTTAAAAGTTTGCCCAGCGTTCTGGGTAGTTTTATTTAACTCAGCTATTGTTTAAAAAGTACTATATGGCTGTCTTAAAATGAACCCAAAAAAGGTTGGAAATTAAAAATTTGACACATAATTACTGGAGGCAACAATAATAATCAAAAGGTGAACATTAATTAATAAGCAATTTAATAAATGTTTATTTTTAAATTATTATTCATTATAAAACAGTTAGTTCCTGTCCTCGAATCTGATTGGTCAATAGCTGTGTTTTACTCACAATAAAACACGGCTAAGACCGCTTCACCCAACGGTTCTGTGTATCACTACACAACACTCTCAGCAACCACTCTTTGCAACGTAAACTGTTTGTTCTCAGTTGATGTGAAGTTCCTAAAGGTAATTTAGGGAGGAGCGAGCCCATCTAATCTTCCAATCAACAGCCAGAGTATATAAGCAGCTGCTTACCTCTCGTCAGTCTCAGCTGTTCCAGCATCCCTCCACCTCCCCAAACTCCACCTTCACCTCAGGTACCTTGCCCTATGTAATTATATCCTATATTTATTCACTGTGGGGGGTATATCAGAGCTCAAGTTGAAAATGCTTCATCGAGCCCCTCCTCAGTTGACAGCAAGCCAAATTAGACAACCTAATACCCTAAAGATTACATGGGCAAACAAACTCGTTAAATTGTTCATTATAGCTTACTGTATTATGTATAAGAGTATTGTTAGAAAAAGATTGAGTGAGCGAGTTTATTACCTGCATTCAGATTCAGCATCTTGCTTCAGGTCAGTCCTATGTTCATAATAAAAAATCTGTTTAAATGTTTGATGTATTATCTTGTCCTTTTAACAGTTAAGGGGTTTTCCCGTGATTGACAGCACTAGTCAAAGCATTTGTCAGTTGCGTCTTGTTCCGTGTTCACAACAATTCAGTCCTTTCAATGTAAAAGTCTTCGCTACTGACTGACACATCATAAAGACAGTCTTTGCCGCCATCTAATGGCATAATAATGTAACTTCTGTTGCTGTTCACGGTCAGGGACTATTTTTTCCGGCAGAAGGAAGGCTTTAAGTGAAAGTTTACTTCATGAAAGTTGCATTGATACATATTTTTGGCTTTAATATTTGTATTGTGTGGTAACTGTTTTATAAAAGCAATAAGGTACTCGAGGCTAGTGCTGTATCCTGAATAAGTCACGGCTGAAGGGTGTTGTAAGGAACGACGCGAAGTGTCTCGTACCTACAGCACAGCCTCTCGTACCTTATTGCTTACTTAAACTTATTAATACATTTTCATTTATTAAACATATTAATAAATGTTAATTTCCAACATATTTTGGGTTCATTTTAAGCAAGCAATACAGTAATTTTTGAACAATAGTTGGGTTAAATAAAACTACCCAGCAGGTTGGGCAAACATTTAACCCAACCGCTGAGTTTGTCCATTATCAACCCAACTTAGGTTGTTTTTAACCCAGCATTTTTTAGTGTACACACAATTAAATAAGATTTTAGAGGGTTTTTTTTGTGCATAATTTGACAAAATTACAGTTTCACTGGAAATGGCAGAAAAATATTTGGTTACAATGTTTATCTTGATTTTCCTCTAGTACAGTAGTTAACTATATAACCACAATGAGGCAAAGCTGATGGTTATTGTAGAAAATAGGGACTGTCATAATTTGTATTAAAAAAATTACAATAAATGTTGAACTTGTTTGTCATTATTTCAGTCTTTCTTTATTTATCACAATAAAAGATAAAAACAAAAGGCATTTGAAAAATAGCTAAATGATTAAGGAACAGAAAAAAGTTAATTTGAATGAAAATATGTAAATAAAAATGTTAAATAAAATATAATTTAATATTACTTGATTTACTTATGTTTTTGTTTGTTGTTTGCATAGACAATACTGAAAAGTAAGCAAATGAAAATGTTAAATATT
>RJVU01063207.1:1294777-1333280 GCA_003731715.1 Anabarilius grahami | reverse complement strand
ATTTCCAGGGCTAATGGTGTGACTTTTTTCTGATGTCACAAGTGGAGCGTTTCTCTTTATCTGCTTTCTGCAGGTGAACTCATAGTATTCTCTGACGGAGGTGGTCCGTATAGTGGTGTATTAGGACATCACTGCATTAGAAGAACTGAGACAGAATGGTTATGCAGTGTTTGATGTCTTTTTCATTCCCTCTAGGCCATGTGCAAGAATTCGCCACACCGAAACATCTGGATAACACTGAAATGTCTCAGGTTTAATTATATCCTCCTGGTTATATATAACAGTAATTTTTAATTAAATTTAATTATTTATTTGGGAATTTGCATTAATTTATTTTTCTGAGAACAGGAATGTTAAAGTGTTTTTTTTTTCATCAAACTGACAAAACTTCAAAAATGTTGCACAAAATTGGACTAAAAATGCTAACTGACTTTATGACAGCTGGACAACTTCATTAAACTGGAACGAGATGAGGTCATGTGACAAAACTGTAGCATATTACTGTTTGAAATGTTACTTTTTGCCAGGTTTAAGCTTGTCATGCAAGTTCAAAATGCTCTGACTGATTTCCCCAGCAGGAGTTTTTTTTAATGTGTGCACCGTACCGTAGCTATTAAATAATGTAACACACCACTTCACATCAGAAGCATTGGGTGACAGAGTGTAAGTAAGTGGTTTACTAGGTGTTTAGTTCAAAATCATTTTAACCCTTTGATGCACAAGCTATGAAAACCCCTTCTAATGCACAACATGGGTCAAAAATGACCCGTATTTATTTCCTATGTTATTTCAATCATGGCTGAGTGTTTCTTTGCTGAATCTTTGAAAAATATGTATTTTATCATTTATTTATTCCAGGTATTCCTTAAATATCTTGTTTCCAGGTATTCCTTAAATATCTTGTCACAAATAATTGTTTATCTTTTCTTTCTTACTTTATAAACAAACACAGTTTTTGTATTTCTACATCAATTTTACATACATGGGTCAAAAATGACCCCATATAGAAACCTTTGCAAATTTTTGCAAGTAGGAACATATTTACTGCAGAAAACTATTAATCCGCCACACATTTCACGTCTCAACATGGCTGCTTTTGTATATTTGATGGATGAAAGTCATATTATATTTCATGAAATAGGCTATATATTATATTTCATAATGTTTATTTTTTGTCATAAATCAATGCTACTGGTCACCCTTTACATCTATCAGTGTTCCTGAAAAGTAACAGTTTTGAACAAGGTTTCTGTCCAACAGTGAAAATATATAATAAGTGTATCGATCAACGGTTTGATGTGTATTTGAAAATATTCTTTATCCAGAGTGTTAGTATGGCTGGTCCATTCTAAAATGGCTGAAATGTTTGTAGAGATGCTGCATACAAAACAGGAGGAGGCAATTCTTAGTCCCCCCCACTCAGGGCAGAACAGAAGTATCTTGAGGAGCTGCCCAGGACCTTCACTTGGTTCAACAGCTATTTCACTGAAAGATGCCTGGGATATGTTGTGCATAAAGTCAAGTCAAGTCACCTTTATTTATATAGTGCTTTTTACAATGCAGATTGTGTCAAAGCAGCTTTACAGTGATAACTGGTAAATAATTTTGTCTGAAAGCTGAAAGTATACACTGTAAAATGTAATACCTAGATCTAACTTATAAAAAGTGAGGCAAGTGGCTGCATTGGATGTTTTAAGTTGAGTCAACTTGCAGCCTTTTTTAAGTATAATAAACACTGTAACATTAATTAATAGAAACGCAACAAAATCGTGTTGAGTTAACTAATAGTACAAGTAATACTCAGTTAGATAAACCTACTTTTATTGGTACAGGTAACTTATTTATGGGTTGCTACAAGTTACCTGTACTCATTTTAATTAGGTTTTATGAACTTTATGTTCTTAGTAAAATTATCCTAATCATATATGAAAAAATATTTTAATTGAGTCCTGGCTATAACCTCAGAAAATAAATCTAAATGTCTATATTCTAAGCACTGCAGTGATTAAATTTACATAAACAGACTTTGTCAATAACAATTACAAATTCAATTGAAGAAGAAAAAGATGGAAAGATAGATTGAAGACAATAACATTTATTCAGTGTCAATCAGTTTCACTTTTAACAGTGACTACAAAACAGCCAATAAATGTGGCCGTACATGTACACAATTATATAAAACAAACACTGTACAAGTGTATTTTCAACCTGTTCTGAACAGAAAGGTGAAATATCCAAATTTGCCCAATCTGCAATGTTTAGATAAAGGTAAATGTGAGCCATAACATCACATTGTATCACATTATGGCAAACAATGCCATACGCCATTGATAAATCATCTAAAACAACTTGGTGAGGAGATTTGCTTACTTGGATGATAGCTTAGGATGCATGGGGTCCAATCCCACAAAGAGCCTCTGATATACAGTATCTAAAAAGTATTCACCAGTTTTGAGGGAAACATGAAATCGAGGGCATAAGTAAGTTCAAACAGGAGGCAGCATGCTTTCGACAGGTTTGGCACACCTCTGGCCACGGGCTGTCCTTCTATGATAATCCCAATCGTTTCGGGCTGATGGCAAATGTAAATTTTCAGTGGGCAACTGCCAAGCTCAGTGTGCACCTCTGTTTCATCACGTCTCTATTAGTGGAGACAAAAAAGAATAAAGAGTTTGGTCAGACAAACAGGTAATGAGATGAATATAGCAGACAGGTAGAAGACAGATAAGACACAAAGTCAAAATTGTACTTTTGTTGCGAAAGGTGGTGGATACTAGATGGACACTGTGGCTAGAGCATGTGACCAGAGTGAAGTCTACCATGACAATGCCATAGAGTGGGGGTACTATACTATCATGATCTACTGTAGCATAAGTGTTGTCTTTTTCTGGTTCAAAGGATGCATACAATAAAACGATGCAATTGTCCTTGCCTGTACCTGATTGGTCATCACATTACTGTTTATTAAGCTACAGAGTTTAAATATCTTTCAAGAGCAAACGTAGTAACCCCATATCATCTCAATATTAATACATACAGACAGAAAAAAAGACAAGTAGCTTTAAGCCCAATACATATGTGGTGGATGAGGTCTTCCTGTCTCTCCCCCATGTACTCAATCAGGAATCTCAGGACCACTTTTCTCCTTTTCTCCACAGAGGCAGATGGTTCCTGTCAAAAAGTAAAATCTGATCAAAATTCACAACCATAAGCTCAGGAATGTCAACATTTGTAAACAATATGACAGGTGGAACATACACTACCTTCAGTGTGTCCCTATCCTTCAGGTCATCAATTGAACTTAAAGTAACAAAGTCATCTAAATCCTGGTCCATAGAGATCCCAAATGTTGCTTTTATCGCTTCTTACATTTACATTTACATTTATGCATTTGGCAGACGCTTTTATCCAAAGCGACTTACATTGCATTATACTAAACATTTGTATCGGAGTATGTGCAATCCCTGGGATCGAACCCATGACCTTGGCATTGCTAGTGCCATGCTCTAACCACTGAGCTACAGGAAAGCTTCTTCCAACTCTTTAACTGTATGTGGCATTCCAAGAAGACAAAGTTTCTTTACTTCATGGTCCAAGATGACTCGTAATTTTACAGCTGCCTCCACTTTGATGATGTTGCCTTAAAAAGATAAAAAAACAACATATTATTTTTACATTCAGTCTGGCATTGTTTAGCAAGCAAACTGCCTCAGAGAAAGACTGACTGATAATAAGAAACTGCTCTATTTGGTGATTTTTACTGTTTTTTGTGGGGAGAAGGAGACGATCATAGATGATCACATCTGCCTTCTATTGGTGGTAGGTACATAAAAACATCTTCAGAAATGTAATTGTATGGAGCTCACACTATTGTTTGCAATTTTTTCTATGTTTTACTTACCTGGGAATAGTTATAGCTGTAATTGTATTTATTCTTAAGTTTTTCTTACCTGGATGTGAAGCTTGAAGACCCCAGGTAACAAAAGTGCTTTGGTATCTAAAGACCAGGAAAATGCATGTTAGAATAAAGTTAAGGTAAATGCAAATTATTTAAGTAATAGGTTAGAAATATTTTAGTTTTTTTTTTTTTTCAACCAAAAATCTGTTATTAATTGACTATGCAGTATAAAAAAAAAACCAATGGATCAAATATCTAAAATCAGACGACTATCTGCTGATGATGATAGAGCACCCCACGACAGCGGCATCCCCCACCGGAGACCGTGTTGTTAATATGAAATGAAATGCCTACTATGTGTTTTAAGGCTACTTTGGCTTTAATTTTACCAATAATATCACTTATATTTAATTTCATATTAACAACACGGTCTCACTGCCGTTGTCTGCCGATCGTTGCCTACAAGACCACACTGTTTAGCACTGTGCAGCTAACTTAACATGCCATGTGTGCAGGATAACTAACTATACAGTACAATTTGCAAACCTATAACCTCAGCTCTCTAGTGGAGTAAGCGATTTCGCGTGACTTTACATCAACAATCATTCGGCTAAATTTGCTCAACTTACCGTGTTATCAGTCCCTTAAATTAAGATAAATTAAGACAGTTGAAGGTGCCGAGGAAGATGCTGCATCTGCCTGGGAGTCCCGCCAGTGAAAATTGGATAATGCCAACTTATAAAATGTTAAATATTTACGTTTGATGAACACACACCTGCCACATCGACAGCTAGGCTACTCTAATAAATTGTGTATGTTAACTCACTTTTATAACATTTCTTGTACACAACAACCATATACAAATAAGTACTCAAATAAATTGCAATAGTTTTATTTAAAATATATTTTAATATAAAAACTGATGTATTTTAAGTAAAGAGAAAGTATTTTGATACTTTTTAGTATAAAACAAATAAAATAAACTAGATTACAACTATTTTAAGTATATAAAACCTACTTTGTGGGTGTAGCACTTTTTACTTTGCACACAGTTGAACGCAATTTAAATGCATATGTGCAACCTGCACATACAAAGTTACAGAAATCCGGCGGAAATTATAAAAAGTTACAAAAAATCTGTATGCTGACCCTCACGTATGTGTAAAAGTGAAGTATACTTTGGCCTTTAGAAAGGCAATAACACACACAAAAAAAATTCCATTCAAAAAGGAAAAATTAAAATAAGGATTTGTTTATTGAGGAATACCTGGAATAATGAATGATGAAATTATTTTCTTGTAATATATGCGATATAGAAAATAATAACTCATTCAGGTCACTTTAGACCCATGTTGTATATGTCCAAAACTGTTAATTTTCAGGAACACTGACAGACATAAAGGGTGACCAATAGCATTGATTTATGAAAAAAAATAAAAAATTATGAAATATAATAAGACTTACATCCATCAAATATACAAAAGCAGCCATGTTGAGATGTGAAACGTGTGGCAGATGAATAGTTGTCTGCAGTAAATATGTTCCTACTTGCAAAAATTTGCAAATATTAAAGATTTCTATATGGGTCATGTGTGTAAAACTGATGTAGAAATACAAAAATTGTGTTTGTTTATAAAGTAAGAAAGAAATAATAAACATAATGATTTGTAGAAAATCAAAAACAAGATATTTAATGAATACCTGAAATAAATAAATGATAAAATACATTTCATTCAAATATTCAGCAAAGAATGATTGAAATAACATAGGAAATATATCACTTTTGACCCATGTTGTGCATTATTCAAAAAGTAAGAAAGAAAAAATTAAAATGAGGATTTTTGATGATCAAAAACAAGTTCATTGAGGAATACCTGGAATACTGAATGATGAAATTAATTTCTTGCAATGATATAGAAAATTAAAAACTCAGGCAGGTCATTTTTGACCCATGTTGTGCATCAAAGGGTTAAAACTGTACAGTATCATGTGTAATAGACATCACTTATCACTTTTAATAAACATATGTGATTTTATTACTTTTATTTTGACCGTATCAACAATGTATCTACAATAACAAAGGTAAGTGATTATTTAAAAACAAGTGGTTGCCTGTTGCCTGTTGCCTATTGCCTTTTGCCTTTTGTTTTTGTCATGTTTTATGTCTGCAGCTATAGAGGCAGTAGCTCTGATTCAAAACCCAGTGAGATGCCTTGGTGTATACTGCCTACTGTCAGCAACCTTCTGAGAGAGCTATGCGTAAGGAACCTCATAAGTGACTGATTTGGAACTGTCTACACATGGAGCAATTCAGTGAGCCACACAAATAGAGCTCCTAACGCAGAGCACACAGGAGATTTTGACTCCAACAAAGGCTGATGTTAGCATGTTGCTACACAAACAGCATGAAACTCTAGTATACATTAAAACATAATTTCTAGTGGTAAAAGTTCCTTGTCAGAGAATGAACACTAAATGAATGAATGAATGAATGAACTCTGTATGCATGAATAAATGAATGAATAAATGAATAAACCCTGAATAAATGAAGGAACCCCGCATCCATGCATGAATGTATGAATGAGTGAACCTTGCATGAATGAACGAACAAATTAATAAGTGAATAAACACTGAATAAATTAATAAATGAACCCTGCATGCATGCGTGAATGTGTGAACCTTGCATGAATGAATGAATGAACCCTGCATGAATGAATGAATGGATAAACCCTGCATGCATGCATGAATGAGTGAACCCTGCATGCATGAATTAATTAATTAATAAACTCTGCATGAATGAATGAATGAACCCTGCATGAATGAATGAACCCTGCATGCACGAACAAATAATTTAATAAATGACTAAACCCTGCATGAATGAATAAATGAATTAATGAACCCTGCATGCATGCATGAATGAGTGAACCCTGCATGAATGAATGTACGAATGTATGAATGAATGAACCCTGAATACATGAATGTATGAATGAATGAATTAAAAGTATAATTACACTCACACTGTAAAAAGGACATTAATAAAAAACAAAAATGAGACAAACAACAAAATTATTACAACTTGAAAATATGTAATATTTTCACAATATAATATTCAAATAAAAATGACAATATTAATGATACTACTCTGGACTGGTTCAATATGATTATTTTCAGTATGGACATCTTATTTTTTATTTGTGATCAGAAACGGAACCTATGGCCAGTTAGGCAGCCCACCAATAAAATTAAGTCATCCAGCAGTACTTTGATTAACAATACAGCCTCCAGAAATAAACAAACTGTATGTGTGAAGGCCCATTTTGAGTCTAACCACAGCAAGGTATCTTAAAAGGCAGCATAATGTTACTGCCTACCTTATTGAACAGGTTTTGTGCAGGGATTCAGGAACATGACTTAAATGCTGTTGGCAGCTCACTTGGTTTTGGAACAGAGCTGTTGACTCTCTTCAAACGGTGCCTTGGGAAACCACTTCAAAAGACCGCACTTTGGTGTCATTTTCTACTTTTCCTGCTTAATTATAGTGACAATTTTAATCAATCAATGTGCTTCCAGAAGAATGACCAAATTAAACCTCCGCTGTTTACACCGAAAATGCCACTTCAACTCATTTTCTCACATGCCAAACAATTCTGACTGATAGTCGTAGAGAGACCAGGAAAAGAGGGAGGCTGATATAGAAATGAAGGGAGATTCTCAGCAGCGCTGTGTCTTTGTGCCAGCTCTGCTTGTTTCATGTTGAGAAGATTCTGACACAAACAGACAGATGGATGTGAGGTATCAGAGGGAGAGAAAACGAGGTCAAAAAGAAACTCAACAGGAAATGGAACAGAGGCCAGGATATCACAGAGCCAAACACTCTCAATAAAACATCACTCATCAATTGCTCACTTCATGTTTGCTTTAGCGGTATGAGAGACATGAAAGCTTTGGGTATAGGAGTGGAATACAGATCAAAAAAGACCAGCTGAAATTAACCAGTGAATGTTGTGAATATGGTGGTAGCAGTATTCAGAGATGGTGTACATAGTAAATGTGACAAGACTTCAGATTAAATCCTGTTTAAAATGTAAAAAAAAAGATGATTCAAGTCAACATGTAATGTTCGCAATCCTGTTTATTTTTGTATGTATGTATTTCAGTGTGAAAACAATATGGCAGAACTTAATTTAATCCTTTGAGAATTGATTGGATGAATTGATTTTGATGTAAAAAAAAAAAAAAAAAAAAAANAAAAAAAAATCATCTTAAAATAAGCAGAAACAAATTCACTATCAGATGAAATGTTAGTACATGAAAACATTGTTGATAACCAATATGGTGGCAATATATTGTGCATACCTATACACTTAAAGTCAGCATGAAATGGAAGTTGCACTACAATCACTAAATCACGAACACAACTAATCTAAGCAAACACATACACACAATCGCACATACATGGGTAAAATAGAAAAAAGTGACAGAATGAAACCGGAAATGAAAACAGGGAATGAAACTACAAAAAGTGTAATTTAACCATGAAAAGAAGCCATCAGCTTATTTTATTCAAAGCACCTCATTAAGAGGATTTTAATGCTTAGTTAATATGTGATACTTGTATTGCCTTGGCAGCTGAAGCAGTCTGTGAAGTTTCTGAAGAAGTTTTTGATGGTTCCTTGAGTTGATGACGTTGAAGTCGCAATTGATTTCTTCTGCGTTAAATTAAGAAATGATGACGAACTTGCATGGTTAGTTCGAATCTGCTATGGCTGAGAGAGAGAGAGTTCTCTTCCTCTTGAGTAAGCACATGGCTGGTTGTAGACTGAAGCCTGCCGATGCAAGCAGCGAATGCAGGGGAGAGCTGATGGTTGCCATTCAGTGATGTTAAAGTTGCAATTTTCTTCCGAGTTGGAATGAAGAAATTACAGTCTGACTCTGTTGGGAGAGTTCTCTCCCAGGTGGAGAGTGAAGACATAGCAGGCTGTGGTCAAGGCCTGCCAGCTCCCATGGGCCCCAGTGGGGTCCCACACTCACATCAACCAGAAGCAGCAGCAGTAGAAGCAAAAAGAGATGAGGTCACTGTGAAGTTGCGCTTTAACTCTCCACGGGTCAGCGTGCCAGTTAAGCTTTCAGAGGGAAAGTTTACAATTCTTTGTCCTTCTAGCAGGACATTTGCATATGTAATTTGATTGGGTGTTCAAGGGAAGAAATTTCAAGATTTTTATAATACTAATGAGTCACAAAGTTTGCAAAATGTAATGTAAATTAACAAATAGGAAACGAAAGTTGGAGTCCGTAGATACCAAACATGTTACCCTTGTGATCTTAGTTAACCATAGTATGCAATTCTGAAACATTAATCCAAAATGGTTTGAATTTATTACATAAAAAAGGAATTTCTATATCCCTTTGATAAGAAAATCATAAGATGTGAAAATTGGATACAGGTTTATACATTTCTCAAGTGGTTATATACTGTATATAGATTATATAGGATTAAAAGGGTTTATTTGTCCTTTTCAATGAAAATTGAGTTTTGAGAATTGAGTCAAAACTCTCTGCAATTTCCTTCTTGACATAAACCTTATCTGTGTTACCACAGTAAACAGACGTCTGGTGTTAGCTGCATTTGGGGTTACATTAACTAGTTAATTCATAAAGCATGCATAAAACAAAATACAATGCAACAGACACCATACAAGACAGTTATAATCATACACACAATGTTCTGGGATACATGTTCATTTATAGAACAGTTTGTCTATAAATTGAGGCAGAAGAGTCTTTCGTCTACAACATACTACTCAGCTCACATACTGTTTTTCGCCTACTATATAAAATGGAAATAGGCAAATTCAGACACAGCGAGGGTCAATGTTTAGTACCTGAATTAATCATGAGTTTAAAAGAATGAGTTAAATGTAGGGTAGGCAATTTGTTTTATAAACACTTTTTTATACTGGTTGAAACTCTCTTCACATCCTGATAGCAATCAATAATAGAAGTGGTCTAAAAATCAAAACATATACATTATACCTTCTGTAGAAGTCTCAGGTCCAAAAAATGTTTGTCCAATCATTTCATTCGGTCCAAATGAAATGATATGATGTCATAGCTGCCTGTCAGCATATGTATTTCCATACCTCCGTGCCAATACCTCCGAGACATCACACGTCATCAGCCGTTCCATAAGGCTATGCAGAGTTGTAGACAGACAGCCACAGAGTGCCAAAAACAAACAGCAGCTGCCTTTTACAGTTCCTTCTGAACCGAAACAACAAGCTTATGCTGCGTTCACACCATGTCGTAACCGTAATTATGAGATGGCAACCCGTGACGTTCTACCTGAAGCTGTTCACGTCCTCAGACTCAGATTTATGTGTTTCTGTGTCAACACTATCAATGCCGAAATGAATCTGCAGCAGTCAGGTGGTACAAGTAAGAGCTCTATAAGTTGTTCACGTTCATTATTATTGTAACATTGTGTGGTTTGAGACATGAGTTAATTAACACTCTCTCATGACGCTTTGCAGAATCTGCTGTCATGTGTTTTGGAGGAGGTGTGGCTTTGGAGACGCTCTGAAAGGAGGGTGTTTTGTTCCTGAATTAATCTGTTTATGAACTATTATGAACGACTCAGAAACACACTCACAAAGACAGTCACTTGTTGCCATCTATGGTGTATCGATGTAACCTACAAATTCATTGACCAACACTACTTCTGTAGCAATCCACACACAAACTCTCTAACCCCACTATATTATTATCATAATCTCTAAGTACACACATCTCCACACAGAAAAGAGCCCACTGGCATGGTATTGTTGAACAGCAGTTTAACCCCAATGTTTATCTCTCTTTCCTCCTTCAGCACAGCCAACTAAAGCCATTGATTTTGCCCTGAGGGCTGGAGAGGATGAAGATGCCGTGTGGAGAGCAGAGGGGGTTGGAGTGTTGATGTTTGTATGCAGTATTAGTTGCTGTTGTACTCAAGCATCACACTCAAAGCGCCTATTGTGCAGTCCACAGTGAGATCAATGAAGACAGAGCTGCACCTTCTGCACCTGGAGAAAGGGGTTATTGAAAAAGTTTGGGAAAATACAATCACTGGGGAAATTTCGGCTGTGCTAATGTTTTTGTCATTAAATCTTTAAGCCGATGGAAAGGTTCAATAGTGAATGTGACCAGCTGCTGTTGTGCATTTATGGAGATAAATACTGTATAATGAATCCTTATGAGATATTATGAATTTCTCAGGTAAGAGGTGATCTGATTTCAGTCCTCCAAGAGACATCTCAATAATAGCTACACTGGATAAATTATTTGGAATAAGAATATACGTACTGCATGGCTGGTTTATTTGCATGTTTTACTGCCAGATTCACTAAAATGATTATGCAAGTGTGTTTTTCCATTGTGCTACGATTGGCTCGTTACCCTGTCAATGCGATAATTCCCATCTGTTCACAAACTGAGTGGGTCAAAACAAATTTAACTAGAAATGATGATCCGTTCTTTATGACCCACAACACCCAGGTCAGACTCGAACCTCGATCCTCACAAGCACAACAGCTCTTTATATAGTTCTTTATATTAACTTTACCTTTTTTTTTCTCCACAAAAACTATTTTCAGACAGAATGCCTATGGGCTGTTCACTAATCTTCTGATACATATTGCACTCAAAAAAAAACAGCATTGCAACTCCAATCTGATTGTCACACAACTTTCATCAAGTTATCATTACTTCAGAAAACAAAGTTTTAGTTAGCAACCTGTAATAAGACTTTTGAGTTTGTCTGGTTTGTTTTGTGGAATGTTTCATATAGCCTAGCTGAACTAACAAAGCCAAGGCTGTTTAATTTCCAGGAAACAAACAGAAGGACAAAATGCATACTTCGAATTCTCTGTTGAAAGGTTCAAAATGCCAAATGAATGAATGTGATTGAATCTTTGAAAGATATTCAACAGTTTGTGTTTGAGGTTGTTTGAAACAAGTCAAAAACACATTCTTTAGACTCTTTGTTTGCAGATATGCATGTGAAACAGGAAATAGTTACTACTTAAAATTTGGATACAATGGATTAGTTAAGTGATCAGAAATATGGTCAGAATTTAATAAGTTAGTTATCACAATGTTACAGTAGCTGGTATATAAAGCACACTACGAGGAGATAAAGTCAAAACAGGTCTTTTACTAGGAAATCCAACAGGAGAGATCAGGAACATACACCAATGTATACACAAATGATACCGGACAATACTACACAGGGGCTGCGTCCAAAAACCTAGGTAACTGTCTTGCTGCCTCGCTGTCTTATAAGAGAATGACTTGTACGACAGCGTTTGTGCATGAAGGCACCTCACGAAACGGATTTCGGACAGACTTCTGAGGCAGCGTAACAGTTTAATAATCTACAGCAATATAGCACGAGCTTTGGTGAGAACTAAACAAATATTTATTACAGTAGTAATTTCTCGATAGAAATTATATCAAAATTGAAATATGTTGGTCAAAATCGTACATTTATATACAAACTGAGCAGCAAACGCAACTTTCGGACGCAATCTTTATTTTTCTAGCTCAAATGGAAAGCACAGGATTGTGGGATATCAAAGGCAGCTAAGGATTCATCTACAGGTCCTTCTCAAAAAATTAGCATATTGTGATAAAGGGAGAAATCAGAAACATACACCAACGTATAAACAAACAATACCAGACAATACTACACAGGAAACACAGGGTTTATATACACAGAGACATGAGGGGATGATTGGGCACAGCTGAACATGATTAAGGTGATCAGTAACCATGGTGGGTGACTAGTGGTGGGAAATGGAACAACAACAAGTCCAGAATGAGTCCAAAACAGAGTGCACATGTAACACACAAGTGGTTCTCAATTAATTAATTTTACTCCAAAGTCCATTTGATGCTATAAAGAGCCTTCTGAAACAAAATTAGGCACAGGCAAAACATCTTAGAATACGTAAAGGGTCAGTTCACCCAAAAATGAAAATTCTGTCATTATTTACTCACCCTTATGCCATTCCAAACCTGTAAGACTTTCTTTCTTTCTTTCTTTCTTTCTTTCTTTCTTTCTTTATAAAGCACTTTCACACAACTACCAGTTGATCCAAAGTGCTGTACAATACAGCTAGAATAAAATGAATAAGAGACAACAAAACATCGAAACACAGCACTTTTGTTCATAATGAAGATCTTTTTTATGAAATCTGAGAGCTTTCTGTCCTTCCACAGACAGCTACACGACCACTTTGATGCTTCAAAAAGTTCATAAAGAGATCGTAAAGCTAATCCATATGAATTTAGTGGTTCAGTCCAAAATTTCTGAAGAGACTCGCTTTTTATGATGAACAGATTTAATTTAGGCTTTTACTCACATATAAACATTGATCAGTGAACATAAACACAAGCTGAACCGAACCTGAATGACACACGAGAACAAACCTCTTGCGGAAGCTCAAACATGCTGTGTAACACACAAGAATGAACCTTGTTGGTTCTCATATGTGTCAAACATGCTTGAGCTTCCGTTTACCACAACTGATTGGTGAGTTGATTAATGTTTAATTATTTACTTATAAGCCTAAATTCAATCTATTCATCATATAGAGTTATCGTGTCTCTACAGAAAATTTGTACTAAACCACCAAATACATATGGATTAGTTTTACTCTCTTTATGAACTTTTGAAACCTGGAAGGATGGGACAGAAAGCTCTCAGATTTCATCAAAAAGATCTTCATGTGCATTCCGAAGATGAACACAAGTCTTATGGGTTTGGAATGACAGTGAGTAATTAATGTCAGGCATGAATGTTTCACCAATCATTCTTACATATTCAGGTCTTTAGGGACCCGGATCTATATCTAACACGGATGGATCTCTACCTGTCGCGATGATATAAAACTCCTGTGATATTAGAGTAAAAATTACAGAAGAACAAAATAAAGCTTATTTTGTTACCTTTTGGAGCTTGGAAGGGTTCAGTTTAAGCAGATGTTTTATCCCATCATCACTGTCCTCGTAAGAGCTCATTTCCCAGTACATTCAGAAAATTATCTAGTTTTGAGAATATTTTTGAGATTGCGAATATGAGCCATTTTCAACATCTTCAAAATCAATATTTTGATCGCTGATAGCTTCACCAGATCCATCAAGTGACAGTTACAGTCATATTTGATTGCGTTCAGTACTTGATCTGCAGTAAATCGCTGAGCCATTTCACATTTTGCTAATGATTCATCCTATTCTTTCATTTTCTGTCTGAATGAAACGTCAATTCATAATTGTGTATCAGACATTGCCACCTTGTGGAATAAAGGTGAATTGCACTTATTCCGATATCTAAGATTCAATTATTGTTGTGCAGAAAAAAATATACTTACACTGATTCACACCTCGGCTAGTTAGCGACCCTATGCAATTTTTACAAATGTTTTTCTTGTTATACTGTTTATAATGAATTGATTGAGGAATACTAGGTTGATGTCCAACTTTAAAAAATGAATGAGAAGGAGGATAGTGAATGACGTCCCGGGTCGATAAAGACCCGAGGTATGCATTTAAGGGTTAAATGCAAAAACAACAAAAACACAGGAGTGTCTACTTAAGTGCAAACAGCCCACCTTGTTGGTACATGCTATTTATACTAACTCTGCCCACCACTGTCTGATTGAGCCAGACAAAATTACTAAAGAAATTCTGCTGATAACAGAATCAGTGGCATTGAGAGTAAGGCTATGACATTTTGACGAGGTTGATCCAAGTTTGAATCTTTTTCCTAACTCATTTTTCACTTTTCCCATTGCATATCAGCTCGGAGTAATATTTATCTAAAATAAAAAATAAGAAAATTTTCAACAAGTGGAAATGAAGTGTCAAATGAATATTTAATATTGGGAATTAAGTGATTTAACAGGGAGGGTTAGGTGTAGGGGGGCTTTAGAGATAGGGGCAAGTAATGTCCCAATAAGGTAATAATAAGCCCAACCTCACTCCCATCTGGGTCATGGCACCAAACGTAACCGGTCCTACTCGCACCGCTCCGAGCAGGATTCAGTCCGGTGTCTCCGGCTTGGCAGGCGACTGATGTTACGCTTGCCTCCCATGCCAGAGACGCTGGTTCCACATTTATTTGTATAGCGCTTTACAGAGAATGCATGTCAACGTTACAATTTAGAGAATGCAGTTAGCTAACAATGTAAAAATTTAGGTAATTTAATTTACAATCACTGTTAGCACTTTATTTGAAGGTAGAAGCAATGAGCTCCCACTCTGAGCAGTGCGAGTACAACCGGAGGGGTTACACTGCTATTTATACTTAGTGCAAAGAAAATACTGCTATTTTTACTTAGCGTAAATAGCATCGCTATTTGCACTTAGTACAAATAGCCACTGCTAAAATTAATTTAGTCAAAATACACAATTTTATAGACTGTCAATGGAGAAAGAAGCTTATTGCTGCAGTTACAACATTTACCAGCAGATGCTAACTGGATGCTAACTAGCTAATACTTGACTCCTTGGCCTGTACAAACTCTTGTAGAAACTGCTTTTTTACATGTTGGTCTATTATCACTGTGTCATTGATTTATCATTGAAAGCTACTATTATGCTAACAGCTAAAGGTAACATTGGCAACAAACAAAGGTAACAAAACAATAAGAGGGATGTTGATGCCCATGTTGAAAGGATTGTCCAACATGGATGAATCCCTGAAAAATTCTGCCAGGAACTCAGTTTTACATGTCAGTGAAACATTATTGAAATCTGACTCTCTGTTTCAGGTTGACACAAGCATGTGTCTTGTTATGACCGGATCAGATAAGTTATGTATTTTACCCCCTGATGATACAGCTGAACATCCCTGCAGGGAAAGTCACCAGCAAACTGAATGTGAAAATGCATACTCATTACTAGAAGGGTGGAAACAAATGACAGTGACTTACACGCGACAGCACATTAATTTGTGATTATTAACAATGGTGGCCATTGTGTGGCAGCATGCTAATTTTGTGGCGTTTCTAATGAGCTGTGACAAAAACTGCAAAATAACACAAAAAAGAACACAAGAGGAGGAAAAATGAGGGTAATCAGGAAGTGATTATAGTTTGTCACTTAATCACATGTCTCCAAGGGATGTCTCCATGTCTTAATTAAAGTGCCACAGCAACATCATTTCACCTCCGGAGAAAGACAGCTGAAGGAAAGTATGTTATCTGTGATTATGGAACCAAAAGAGAGAAGGATAGACAAAGACACCTGAATGTATCACTGGATTTTGATCACAGATCAGGATATCAAATTTTCTAAACAATGTCTGAGTTACATTTATTAACACAGGACGTCTTTCATGTACTGATTGGCATAGCGTGAGGTCAGTGTCACAGAAGGTCATGCTGAATTAAAAGAATTGTTAAACACGCTGAAATAAACAAGACATATACGATTTTTTGGTGTGTGAAACAGAAAGAGAGAGAGAGAGAGAGAGAGAAAGAGAGATGATGCAGAAAGGTAGCAATATAGAAAACAAAGTACAACTTTAACTAACCTCCTTAGGGAAAACTAGTCTGGATGGAGTTAAAGACAAATACTTGTGTGACTATACACCAAAATAAAAGCAGTGGTGCAGTTATTTTTTTACTGTTTTTCTGGAACACTGCAAGTACACCACACCAGTCTCCAATGCTTGGTACTGTCTCTGAATCATTTATCATAATATCCGGCCTCTTCTCAAACAAAATGTGCAACTACCCGCTTTCCGCCAACACATCTGAACAAATCATATTTACTATCTCTAAATCAAACCGACACTTTTAGTGGGATGCATCTGATGTATTAAAGAATACTCATGCGCTTGCTCACAGAGCTGCCTGTGATTAATCCTGCATCCCATCGGCACAACCTGGAACTCCCCTAATGTGCTTGTGCTGTCGAAACGTTTTGCAGAGAGAGTCTGTCAGCTTTATGAAGTCAGACTTATTTAATGGAGTCCGCCTGCTGCTGTGTGTCTGTGAGGGGGAAGCGAGGGATGAGGGATGTAAGACGCAGTCACTAGCCCTCTATCTGCATCACAAATGACGGGAAAACCCCTTGCTTGTGTGTCCATCACTAATCCAAGATGTCAGTTTGAGTCCAGCCGCAGGACCGAACGCAAAACATCTGCAGTGAACATCTGGTCAAGAGCAGTATTTAACTGATGGGGATGAGTTTGTGTTTATCATGTGTTCGGCAAATGGCTAGCAAGCAGTTGCTGGGTGAAGGAATCACTGACAGAAAGATTTGCTGTAAATTGTAGGTCAAAACAGTAACAACTTCGAAATCAGCAGGTTAATTTAGTGGTGCTCGCTAAGAATATTAAATGTGCACTTCATGTTTTGTGGCGCAAAGATGATAAGCCTACCTCAAATTGAATGGCTTGTTAAAGCTGCTATGAAATCAAAATTTACCATTCTTTTTTGTTGTTTTTTTGCAGTATTTATAAATGATTTATCCTACACATTATTTTTTTTAAATGAATAATTCACTCCAAAATTAAAATTATCCCATAATTCACCCTCAAGACATCCTAGGTGTATATGACTTTATTCTTTCAGCCGAACACAATCTGAGTTATATTACATAATATCCTGGCTCTTCCCAGCTTTGTAATGGCATTGAATAGAGCCAGAGTTTTTGAAACTCGCTCCAAAAAGCGCATCCATCATAAAAGTAATTCAGTGGGTTAGTAAATGCCTTCTAAAGGGAAGTGATCTTTTGGTCTTTGTAAGGAGAAAATCCATATTTAAAACTTTATAAACTATAATCACTGGCTTGCAGCAACGGCCGTAGGCGGAAGTGTGACCTCTGACCCGACGTATGACGTAGCTCATCTTCCCTTATATTGAAATCCTCCAACAATTTTCTTTAAAACTTCTCATTTTTAGACTTTGTTTATCAATTCTTACCTAAGCTTACGCTATGCCTACATCATAAGTCCTACATTTGATACCTATACTCTCCTGTGAAGTCTGGGTTGGATTATTTCATTAAAGACGGTTTTCTTTGATTTCCTCATCTCTGTGTGCTAAACATAGCAACCAGCTGTGACAGAACACGGAACCATCCTGAAGAAATTTTTGCTACCTTTTCCCCCCTTTTTCTGTTTTACAATGGACCTGCCTGCCGTCTAATTACTCTGCTTGGAGCAAGGGCACTGTCCACTGGAGGACCATACAGAGGATTTATCAATCTAGCGTGCCTAACTCTATATCTGGACTGCTTGATCTGTATCTTTTTGCACACCAGCCTTAGCGAGCAGTCCAAAGCACGCCTTCCAGTGGATGACCTAAGGTAAGATTTTGCCATTTTTGTGGAGTGGGTGCTGGTAATCAATGGATCTGCGTTCACAATTGGCCCAGCGGAGGACTTTACCAGCCCCACTCCGGATCCAGAGAACAACCATCCATCACCTCACTGCAAGGATAAAACGCCAGAGCCCACCGCAGACAGAGAGAGTGAGCTTGCCGCGAAGGAGCCAGACATGAGGACTGAGCCTACCATCACCCCAGAGACCGAGCCCCAAGAGAGTCTGACCGGGGCTGCGTTCCAGTTTGTTTTTTATGCCCTTCCCTTGCTAACTTCACTCAGTCTCGCTGACTCGAATGTATGTCATTGCTTACGTTGTATGAGTGCGAAGTGGTTGCGAATGAGTGGAGAATTAGTTTTACATTGAAAAATTACACATTGCCCATTTAACAACTGCATATTAGCAACACCTTGGCAACCGCCCATAACAAATAAGACCTTTACACTGGGTAGGCCTAAACACAAGAATCATTACAAACCTGCATTTGTTTTTTGTTTGTTTTGTTTTGTTCTGTCTTGTTTGAACTTTTAGAAGAAATGTTGTGCTTATTGAAACATTTACGTAATTCCTGTTCTCTTGAGATATAATAAACATAAGAAAATAAGACTAGTTAAAAAGGAAGATTCAACCCTAAGAAAAAAATAATCTTTTTCCAGCTCAACGAAGCTTATTGTAAAAGCAATAAAAAGTGACTTTAATGAGCACTGTGCCCCTGGAAATAATGCGTAATGATGCATAATACAACAATCATATGATATGCTGTACTACTCCAGCACAAATATTAGAAAACTGAGCTTGACAGTGTACAGTAGCTCTGACTGTGAAGACTGCACAGAAACAAATTAGAAATCCAATGAATAAATCCAGCTTAAAACAATGGGCTGTCTTTTTGCGGATGTTGTGAGAGTCCATCTTCCAGCTCTACTGTGGACTTTTGCCTTTGATAGTAATATGAAAGAGAGCGTATGCTCACTTTCATCTCTACACATTTTTTTCCTGTCTTATCTTTGCGAATCAAAATTTTAGCAAGCTTCCCACTGCCACAAGGCAGCGACATTTTCTTCACAACAAGAAAGCAACTGGAAGATGGAGTCATTTTAAAACACAGAGGGTTTTGATCTACACGTTCTTTTGCACAACATGACTAATGATGTTTGAATGGGCGCATTGTTTTGTTTCTGTGCCCAGTGACTGTTAGTGTGGAAACAAATAGGAGCAGTAACATTTAATCCTGATCGCAAATCATTAATATAATCTTTCTTTATCTGTTAAAGGTGATGAAATGCCATTTCAGTCATTTCCCAACGTTGCTATCTAAATTAGTTTGCCACAATTCCTTTAACCCGTGTCCCTGTGGGGAAAGAGAAAGCTTTTCATTAGCATTCCCATTCATCTCCCAAACCCTTCACTGGCAAACATAGAAAGACTTTTTTGGGGGTTCAGATGTAGTTACAGCATCTACCAGCAGGAGGCTCACAGGATCATGCTAACTAGCCAACTTAGCAGACAGAAATGACATTAGCATAGTAAATAATAGTTATTAAAAACTTAAAGGGACTGTTCTGTTGACATTGAGACCTCTTAAGTCCCTTTCAAACCTTATGATCCTATCAATATGAAGTGGATAATCTCTGGGATGTTATTGGGCTCTGAGATCAACCACAGGGAAAAAGGGAAACGCTCATGGGGCGTAAAGTGTCTTTGATATGTCTGAGTGCACGACAAGCTAATAAGATATTGGCATTAAATCGCTAGCTGCACGACATCTCTCTCTGGAGACGTAAGTAATGAGAGGAGATCAAACCCAGTTTGAGCTCTGTAGCTCATTCTTGACTATCTGCTGAAGTGAAGACACTTAGAGAGATAAGGCAACACTGACACCTTGATTAGCTAATTTCCCACCGTTAATCAGGTTTAGGAATCAGGCACAGCTGGCCTGACAGGTGACAGCTAAACAAGTTTGTATTCACTTAAATTACACAACTGAGACAGGGCTTATCATCCTCTAATGGCCTATTGAGGAATTGATTTGCCTCGTGTTAAGGCCACTCAAGCTTGCCATGTCGGTTTTAAAACTCACTTCTCCACCAACACCTCAAACAGTCCCAACTGAGGCAAGTCTTG
The DNA here is from genome assembly GCA_003731715.1 of Anabarilius grahami. Classification (NCBI taxonomy): domain Eukaryota; kingdom Metazoa; phylum Chordata; class Actinopteri; order Cypriniformes; family Xenocyprididae; genus Anabarilius; species Anabarilius grahami. Next base: position 1,312,887 of record RJVU01063207.1, on the reverse strand, counting down.
CCTTTGGATTTTTTCTTTGTCAGATGAACATTAAGTTGTCACTACAAATAAAACCAATTTTCTAACGATAACAATGCTGCTGCATATTTCTAGTCTGAAGCAGCCTTTCTCAAAGTATTCACTCCCCACAGAGTCTCTAAGCAGTTTTGTCTGACAGCTCCCTATGTAGGCAGCATTTTAAGGCATCATAGCTGCTCTCCTGACACAAAGGTTGTTCCAAAAGGTAGGCAGAATAATACCTAATTTTAATGTGAAATAACACCTAACATAAAAAATACCTAATTTTTTACCAAATTCTCAGGCAACAATGTGTGGGCCTGTTCCAATACCCACGCTTAAAGTTACACATTTTTCAAATGTCATTAGACTTTGTAATTTTTAATCAAAATAACTTCCCCTCCTTCTTGCAGCAACATCTCTTCTCTTCTCTGATGACATGTTTACTGGTGCAAGGTCAGGACAACCTGTCACTCACATGAGTTCCACCAATAGCAAACCACAGCCATCCAACCATCCAATCAATCCCCCATGGACAAAATCAAGTCCCGTCCTACATTTTTTCGTGTTCCAGAAGCTGTTTCCTTTGAATATACCTCATAATAGCGAAGAAAAGACTACTGAAACTTACGTTTAATGCCGACTTTATGGTTGTAACGTTTTATCTAAGAGATGAAGAAGTTTACAATGAATTCACTAGAGAGTTATCATGTTTTTCACTTTAGAATACTGATCCAAATAATTAGTAATTCCTTCTTAAGGATTTGGTAATACTTCAGTCATTACTAGTGGGTTACCATGACCTTTACTTTAGAATTAAATATCATTATGCATCATTCATGATAATTATGAAGCTGTATATAGTAGTTCTTAGTAGTTCTCTAGTAGTTACTGATTAGCTAATAGTGAACTACCACATTCAACTGAGCACTATTACTTACTAATTAATCAGAGTTTCTTGTTAGTTAATAGTAGTTACTAGTGTGTTAATAATGCATTACTCATTTGTTCCTGTGTAGTTATTCATTAATGATCAGTATTCTAAAGTGTTACCCAAAACAGTAGCTTGACTGCAGTTTAACTACTTCAAATTATGATTAGCATGTAGCTTTGCAAGCTACACATTCAAAGTAGGTGTGTGTGAGCTATGTATGTTTATGCAAGGTTAAAATGGTTTTTAGCTTAGCAACATGCTAATGGAAAACTCTTTTGAACATGAGTAATGGTATTTGTATGACACAAGAAGTTTCTGCTAATGTAGAGTGTTCTAAATTGGTCACTTAAATTGTTTTTCTAAGTTAGTCTGCTATGTAGGCAGTAGACAGCGAGGCAACTTACTAGTTTTGGAGCAGCTCCAGTGTTTGGGAGAGAGCTGTTTCACACTCCTTTGGGTGTAAAGAAGCCATGTACACACTATTGTACGCTTCTCTATTTTTGGCGTCTGATTAATGTTCCTGGCCGCTTTGGAGACTCTCTGATCTATGGCTTCTACTTAAATATATTTTTCAAGAGAAGCGACACCTTTGTGTATTTCCTGTTCTATTTCATCTATATGTCTTTTTCACAAGTGCACCAACAAAATAATTTCTATCATTTTGTTAAAGTGTCTTAAATTTGAAGTGTATAATTTCTGTGCCATTAGTGTCACCAAACAGAATTGCAGAAATCACTGGCTTCTTGAACAATCTCCTGTCTTCCATTAGTCAGACAAACAGATAGTCCTGCTGGACTAACCATGCATGTGCACTACATTTACAGAGAGGAACAGAAAGGTAGAAATATTAAAGAGGTGCAGTCATATAGCTTGATATTTAAAAGGTGAAGTGCTTGGCACATGCTTGGCATATGGAGAAATGACACCATCATTAACAACAAAACCACTGAGAAAAATGCTGACAGATTACTTAACTGAAAGCCTTTCCCTCCTCAAACATTTTCTTAAAAGCCTTGCCAATTCTGCCAATAAGCACATTTTCAAATGCTAAAATGGAATGTGACAATTATTAGTTTATTAAAGCAGGGTTTCCCAATTGGGGGCTCATGATAGCACTGTAGGGGGTTCCTGAGATTAAAAAAAAAGTATAATTAAAAAGGTACTGTATAAAATTAAATGCACCATGTGATGGCAGATGATGCAGCCACGGTAAACGAGACAATGCACACATCTTCCTTTCTTGTTTGTTTACACAATATTGTGATGGTTATTAGTATACTTAGGCCTGGTTTCACAGACAGGGCTTAGATTAAGCCAGGATTAGGCCTTAGTTCAATTAGGTAGTTTAAAGCTGCACTCCATAAATTTTGTGTCTTTGTTGCCATCTCTGTTTGAAACCTGCAATTGCAGTTATTTGTGGAATTATTATCTTTACGTGGTTTCTGCATCGGCACGGCTCATCAGCGCGGATGAATCTAATGTTTGCTGTCAGTCACCGCACTGGTGTGGGTACTGTACTTCGGAATCACAGATTCTACGTCTTGGAAGTATGACCAAAGTAAGTATTTTCACTGGAAAATGTCATCTGAACAAGTAAGTAACATTTCTGCCACTTTTGTTCTGACCAAAAAAAGCATTAGGCCTACAATAAATCGCGCTGCAAATGGTGATTAAATCTAGCGATCGCTTAGCTCAGATCATGCCAAACCGTGCAAATTATTATTACTGTTATACTTTGTTCTCAAATTGTTAATGTTAACAACATCAGCATTGCGTGACTGTTTATTTAGTGTGTATTAGCGTTACCTGTAGATTTCAATTTCTGTAGCCACTCCGCAGTCTGAAGTCTTTTACTTTTGACTACGGGTGAATCTCCAGTTGTCACTGATGATTGTCATTTAGATCTTTCTGGATTACAATCCGCCATCAAAATGATAAATTTAATTATTCCAGCTGCTCTAAGAAAAGGTTATAAATGATCCGCGACCTGCAGCATCCTCACACGCGATATAGCCTACAAGCTGGGACTCCTTCTTTCTGTTCACAGACCTGATGTAATGACACAAAGATGCATGGCTGTATGCTTGAATTTCCCATGAAAACCCACTAGTACCGATTTTATTATAAAACATTATTACGAGCTTAACGTTGTGAATGGGGCTAAGGTAAGGAGATAGTTATTTTCGGGTAAAACAGCTCAAACATGCAGTTTAGTCTGGGATTAGGCTTAAACCTTGTCTGTGAAACTGGTGGCATATGATAAAACAGTTGCAGATCACAATATATATTTCATAATAACGACACACACAGAATTTCTTCTTTTAGGAGCTTGCATTGTAGTGTAGCTAACTGCTTTTGTAAAAGAATATCTTAAATAGTCTTTTTAGACTAAAATAGATTCGATTTTGAGTATTTTGAAACTTGCTAAACTAAAATGAATTTTCAAATGAACTTCCCCAACACTGCAACTAACATCCATAACCTCAACATCAGCCGCTTAAAGAGAGAAAACTAGCTTGTACGCAGGAGGTCTCCTGCACGGGTGGGAAATGACCTGATCTTCAGCAGCCTGACACCCACTCCGTCTTCAGACCCAGCATCGCTCTTTGTACGTTACGATCTCTTTCTGTTCCTAATGACTGACCATGGAAAAGAGCTGAATGCTTGATCAATGAGAAATCGAGGTTACAGTGAAAAACGCTCTGTGAGATTTGCATTGCTTGGAGGCAAATGGTTGTTTCGGTCTCAGCGTGAGACATTTTCCACTGTCATAATCACTGCTGTCATCATCACCATCAACATCATATTCTTTCCTTTTTTTTCTCCCTAATTTCTTTTGCCCTCTTTGTAAGTTTCATCATTATCATCATCATCATCATGATCATGAACAACCTCCTCATGAGCATTACATTCACATCATTATGTCAAAGCTTCGTGGAGGAAAGACAAAACTGTATTTTCACAGCAAACTCAGGTACTTTTTTTTTTTTTTGCTGAGTGTCACAAACTGTTTGGGTGTGCAGTTTGTGTCTAGCCACTATTTTAAGAACTTCTCATTAAAAATGTATATTACAGATTTCTGAACGGCCAAAGAGCTGTGCATGACTAAATGATAACATTGTTGCAGCACCGAGAACACCTTACACTCTAAGGCAGAGCTACTCTGCTTCAGAAGCCAAGAGGGCCACATTCAAACAGCAACATATATAAGGCTTGATGTATAATAAATAAGGCTTACATATATAATTTAAATGCTTATGCTTAAATGCTTGAAATTAGTTTTGTAGACAAATTAGAATTTTGCCTACAAATCACTTTCTTTATGAAACTAAAATGAACCAATAACTAAAATTTAATGAAAAGCAAATGGAAATGAGTGAATTGGGCATATAGAGCTAGAAAAGATGCCAATAAGTGTTTGGCATATTTGGAAAATATATATGTAAATTTATATATAAATTGACGTCCCCATGAGGACTAAATAATGATTTTTTGTTTGTTTGTTTTGTTTTTTGGAAAAACACAGAATGTTTTTTTGTAAGGGTTAGGTTTAGGGGATAGAATGATGAGAAATTTGTACAGTATAAAAATCATAAAACTCATTATGTCTATGGAAATAATTACCATTTAGGTACAGAATAGAGTACCTAAGTTGGAAGTTAACTCAGGAAAACTCAGGAAAAGTTCACTAAACATCCTGCTGTTTCGGGCTTAGAGTGTCAAAAAACTAGCTTCTAATGTTTACTTTAATTTCTGTCTCAACTTGACATTTTTGATCCACATTTCAGCACACTGTTTTATGAACCTGCCACAATGTAATGCAGGCTTTGCTCAAAGAGGCAGTGAGTGAAAGATGAGGATGTTCCATTTATGTTGGACTGACAGGAAAAACATAACCTTAAGTAACCATTGTTACTAATGCAAAAACTTTTTTTTTTTCATAGTCTTAAAGGGACAGTAACAAAGACCGACCTGATCAATTCAATTCAGTAAGGGTTAGTGAGATGGCTGGAGGAAAAATGGTCATATAAAACTAATTTACAAACCAGATTCCAAAAAAGTTGGGACACTGTACAAATTGTGAATAAAAAAGGAATGCAATAATTTACAAATCTCATAAACTTATATTTTATTCACAATAGAATATAGATAACATTTCAAATGTTGAAAGTGAGACATTTTGAAATGTCATGCCAAATATTGGCTCATTTTGGATTTCAAGAGAGCTACACATTCCAAAAAAGTTGGGACAGGTAGCAATAAGAGGCCGGAAAAGTTAAATGTACATATAAGGAACAACTGGAGGACCAATTAGCAACTTATTAGGTCAATTGGCAACATGATTGGGTATAAAACAGCCTCTCAGAGTGGCTGTGTCTCTCAGAAGTCAAGATGGGCAGAGGATCACCAATTCCCCCAATGCTGCGGCGAAAAATAGTGGAGCAATATCAGAAAGGAGTTTCTCAGAGAAAAATTGCAACGAGTTTGAAGTTATCATCATCTACAGTGCATAATATCATCCAAAGATTCAGAGAATCTGGAACAATATCTGTGCGTAAGGGTCAAGGCCGGAAAACCATACTGGATGCTCGTGATCTTCGGGCCCTTAGAGGGCACTGCCTCACATACAGAAATGCTACTGTAATGGAAATCACAACATGGGCTCAGGAATACTTCCAGAAAACATTGTCGGTGAACACAATCCACCGTGCCATTTGCCGTTGCCGGCTTAAACTCTATAGGTCAAAAAAGAAGCCATATCTAAACATGATCCAGAAGCGCTGGCGTTTTCTCTGGGCCAAGGCTCATTTAAAATGGACTGTGGCAAAGTGGAAAACTGTTCTGTGGTCAGACGAATCAAAATTTGAAGTTCTTTTTGGAAAACTGGGACGCCATGTCATCCGGACTAAAGAGGACAAGGACAACCCAAGTTGTTATCAGCGCTCAGTTCAGAAGCCTGCATCTCTGATGGTATGGGGTTGCATGAGTGCGTGTGGCATGGGCAGCTTACACATCTGGAAAGGCACCATCAATGCTGAAAGGTATATCCAAGTTCTAGAACAACAGACGTCGTCTCTTTCAGGGAAGACCTTGCATTATCCAACATGACAATGCCAGACCACATACTGCATCAATTACAACATCATGGCTGCGTAGAAGAAGGATCCGGGTACTGAAATGGCCGGCCTGCAGTCCAGATCTTTCACCAATAGAAAACATTTGGCGCATCATAAAGAGGAAGATGTGACAAAGAAGACCTAAGACAGTTGACCAACTAGAAGCCTGTATTAGACAAGAATGGGACAACATTCCTATTCCTAAACTTGAGCAACTTGTCTCCTCAGTCCCCAGACGTTTGCAGACTGTTATAAAAAGAAGAGGGGATGCCACACAGTGGTAAACATGGCCTTGTCCCAACTTTTTTGAGATGTGTTGATGCCATGAAATTTGAAATCAACTTATTTTTCCCTTAAAATTATACATTTTCTCAGTTTAAACATTTGACATGTCATCTATGTTGTATTCTGAATAAAATATTGAAATTTGAAACTTCCACATCATTGCATTCTGTTTTTACTGACAATTTGTGTGTCCCAACTTTTTTGGAATCGGGTTTGTATGATTGAATAATGATATGAAGTATTTTCAAGATGTAATTATAAATCATGCAATTATAATATAATTTATTTTGTATAATTTATATTATGATATAATACATTTACAATTCATTATAAATATAATTAACTCTTTCCCCACCAAACACAGAATTTTCTGTTATTTATGAGAAAACCCTGCCAAACACGGAATTCTCGAATTTTCCAGGTTTCCATATTTTCACTGTTATACAGTCGGCGGCCCTATTACGCATCATCTGATAAGAGTACAGAATCTCCCAAACGAATTAGGACAGATGAGGAAGGCGCAGAAACATGCATATGAAAAATAATGCGATCATCAACAATAACAACATATGAAAATGTTACTGAGTGAAATGTCGATCCAGGAAGTGGTATAGAACTGTGCAAGCTTTGGGGGTGTAGATGGAAGCGATCTACTGCATCTATGCTTTGATCATCGTACTGAATATGATTCAGATGTAGTGTTTGATAACGTGATTTTCTCAGCTTTTTGCTCAGAATGTTGCTTTTTTATGAAACTTACCAATATTAGGTATGGATAAAAAAAAGAATGCTTTAAGATTTTTTTGTTTTGTTTCGTTTAAAAGTAGTTCTTTATTTTGATGTATTGCATGTTCAGATATTCATACAACAAAATATTCTGGGGCCCATGAAAATATAGTAAAAATTATCAAAAACGCTGGCGCTGATTTCTTTCAAAAACGCTGGTGGGGAAAGAGTTAAAAAAAATTTATCATTTTATTTTTTGCTTGGAAGTTTGAGGCTGCTCAAGTTACTTTTGACATCTTTCAGTTAGTCTGCAGATGAGTGAAATGATGTTAGTGTTTTTTAGGTTTGTATTTTATGACTGACAAAGTTTGTTTGCTGGGTGAAAAACTTTGCTAGTGTTCTGGAAGAACAGAATGGTAAAACTATACTAAATGCATTTGAGACTAATCCAAAGAGGAGGTGATTTGAGACAAGGCTTGTTTGTTCAGGCCACTAACATTTCATTTCTTCTAAATGTGCCTCCGTCAACATACAGAAGCCACAATGAAGCCCTGAATTAGCATTATCACAAAAGTGAAATACATATAATGTTCGAAAAGTTGAACAGATTTATATCCCTTTTGCAGAGACACATTCTTGCAGCCAAGTGTACATAAAATGTACATAATCAGAGAGCTATCAAGATGCATGAAGTGTGTGTAAAAAGGCCCTATAAGAAGTTCAAACAGCTTGTTAGCGTATCATTTACAGCCCTAATATCATTATTCATTCATAATTTTGTGCCTTGGAAGTTATTATGTAAAAACACAGCTACAAGATGCACCTAATATAAAACGAAAGCCAATATTCGGTGAATATTTACGTGGAGCTGTAGGTTCTGCAGCCTCAGCAGTTCAGGTGTAGCTGTACCCTGTCACGGAAGCAATTGTTAATGGGGTGCAGAAGCATAAAGTCTTAAAATATTTCTCAGAGCTATAGATAGACAGCAGACGGCGCGTCGCCTCAGGCGGGATCCATTGAGAATGTATGTGGCATCTTCGTGGCAGTACAGCAGAAGCGTTCGAGAGATCTTGACAACTGAGTGACATCTGTATTCATATTCCTCTTCGGCCTGTAGCTGGTGTGAAATATTCATCGGCTGCTTAGGGTATGTAATCGGCTAGATATACTCTTGAGCGGGTGGATGCCATGAATTAGTAGACTTCCTGTGAAGAAAAACTTGAAGAAATATATAGAATGAAACGGTAAAAATACATATTCTCGTGATTTTCTCACATCGTGCTTAAAATACCAGCTGCTGCTTGACTTCTTGACTGCTTGTCTTCCTAAAGGTGCTGTATATGTAATTTTTTTGACTGCACTAAAGCATAAAAATACCATAACTTTGCAGAGATTTAGGAAACCTGCTAAGTTCAAATAGCCTACTTGCAACAACAATGCAACAACCAGTTATCCTTTTATGAAATGTGTGTTCTACGTCAGAATGTTTGTTTTTGGTGTGGTCTGTGTGATCCCGCCCACTGCCAATTTACCCAATAGTATTTCAACACTCCAGGTTGCCAGTTGGCAGAAACAATGTCATAAATTTCAGATTCTACCTGACCTAAAAAGCATTGGGAATAAAAAATTGCAAACGTACACATTGGCTTGTCAGTTAATGGCGCTGTTCCTATTGCGTATCCTCAATCTGGCAACCCCCCGTGAGCATCGAGTCTGAGGAGGAGGGAGCAGGGAAAACAACTGACTCCAGTACCTATTTCAACAGCTATAGCTGTCAATATTTCATTCTGCACTTTTAACTAGTGTAACCAGCAAGGCTTCGCTGGTCAGACAGCTTCACCAGATCATCTTCTTTTTTTTGCTGGAGAAACTAGACCATCCTTAAACTGGTTTAAACCAGCCTAGATCATCTTGAAAATTCATGCTAATCTAACATACAGTCTTTAAAATAGGAGACACATGGGTTTAAGATTTTTTGTGGGATTATTATTATTTTTTTGTGTATTTCAGCTTGAGTTTCTGTCAGATTCGTACTAATAGCAGTTTTAAATGCATTTTCACTCACGTTCTTGCAACATTATGCTTATCAAACACCAGTAGACACTTCAGAATGCCAAAATTGGTGTTATGTAATCTATCTCTTTTTTCGCTTGCAAATTTCAATGATAGAGGTTGAAAGTTATGACGAAACTGTCAAGCTAATGTTGCAGAGCAAAGTGACAAGTGCAGGTACAAATTGAAAAATAAATTAGTATTTATAGTCAACATGAAATGGCATTTTCATCCCATTTTACTCATAATGTGACATTTAAGTGAAACAGGATATTGGATAGGACAGGATTTTATCCATCACGGATTGATTGAAATGGGCATTATCAGAAAGGGGAAGCATTTAAAAGTATGAGGGCTTTGTAATTTGGTGCAGGTTATTATATTTTGATGAACAATTATAAAGACTAACATTTTTGTTCTGGGAATAATGTACTATTATGAATCATGCGTCAATAGTGTCAACTTTGATTTTGCAAGCCGATCTCACGGCAATTTGTATGTATTTTACGAGGTGGGTAATTTGTACGAATTCGTACGACCTCATTCGTACAAATTAGTAAATTTTTTGCTAAATCGTACGTATTTTACGAGTAGGCAAATTCGTATGAATTTGTACGGATGACCTACCCCTAACCCCGCCCCTGAACCTACCCGTCACTGAGGTTTAGACAAATCGTACAAATTTGTACGAATAAGCCACCTCGTAAAATACGTTTGAATTGGTCCTGAGATAGCGTTGGATTTTGTGTTGATTTTGACATGCAGATACACCTACAGTATATATCTGTATATATCTTCAGTGCAGCTATTCTTTTTTTTAAAGTTGTTTAATTTAGCCTACACCTCAATTGAACCTTCGCAAAGACCCGCCCCCCTTAGTTACTGTTGCTTTGTCCGACAAGCCATGGCGCTGTCACGCCACACAGAGTGAAATATACATCGCGGAGCAAAGAGGACACTGACAACATGTCGACAGACAAGACAGAGCAGGTGACTTATGATATTAAACAAAGTCCCATCTTTCAAACTGTGTAATTTTTTAAGAAATTCGAACAATAAAAACCGCTATGTGGCTCTTTAATGTGTCGTGACAGATTGCTGTAGCGCCTCAGCTTAAGCGGCTCGTGAACCGATCATCTCTTCCTAACTAGTTGATTTATAGCATTAAATAAACATGAATGAACATGAGAGGGAATGCTGTTTCAAATGCGGAAAGATGTCAGTACGCACCATTTTTCAAGTTCAAGTCCATCTAGGTTAATCTTCTAACTCCTGACTGCTTTGTCGGACAAAATGGCGGATTCGGCGTTATGATTGGTTAGATCGCTTGTCAATCAAACTCCCGACTAAGGGTCAATTGCTAATGTCAAAAATAAAGATAGCGCGCTGCAGGACTAACTTATAGCAAACGATGAACCAGACTATTTAAATGTTGAACAAGCAATCTCATTGTCTGCAGGATCAGCAGAGGATTATCAGCTTGTGCCATGTGGTAATGATGTGATTGATTGATGTTTCATGACTGAACTATATATCATCCAAAAGTGTCTGTAAATGACCGTAAAGACATTTATGTTACAAAAAAATAAATAAATAAAAATCTATTCCACATTTATGCTTTCTATTTGTCCAAGAACCCTGAAAAATATGTATCACCGTTTCCACAGAAATTTTAACTGCTTTCAACATTGATAATAATAAGAACTGTTTCTTGATCATCAAATTAAAAAGTAATGATGTTGAAAATTCAGCTTTGACAGAATAAATTACATTTTTAATATATTCAAATAGAAAACTGTTATTTTAAAGGGTAATATTTCACATTTTTACAATGCATTTTTAACGCATGTAGCCTATGTAGTACAACGTATATAGTATATAGTACATAGTACAGCCGACAGAGCTTTAAACGCAAATAATGCATCATGCATTGTAATTGACTGTATGAAGCTTATTACCTGTCAATTTTCAGAGCGACTAGATTGAGAATAATTATATCATGCACACACAAGTCGATTCCTTCATGTAGTTACTTAAAATGATAAATCAATCTTTATTATATAATCATCATCATCATCAAAAAAAGAAAAAGGACTTTAAAACAAAATTAATAAAATGGGTAAGAACCCCTATGCCCTTCTCGTCTATATCTCAAACCCTGGCAATACGGGGCCATTGGGAGCTCTATTCAGCTGTTCGGTCCAACGCTTTATGATTACTGTCACCATTATCCCAAGTGTTTTTGCTACTGCCCAGCTGAAGGGTAATTAATGACGGTGACCCTGCAGGGGCAGATGAAGGCCAGAGAAATGATTAAACATGAGGAATTGGTTGAGAGCTGCTGAGGAATCGAACAGGCTTATACGGCCGTCAACTCACAGGTATCGATATATTTCATTCGGGTGCCACAGACGTGAACTGTTTCCCTGAGAGGCCAAGCGAAGTGAGGCGTTAAAACAGAAAGCTCATGGCCTGGGACTCAAAGGGCTACTGCTTCATCTGACAAGACTTTGGGCAAAACAGGAAGTGTGGAAGAAACAGAGCTTGAAGATGCTATTAATGCATGAAATCGTAATTGACTGTGTGAAGCTGATTTCTTCTGTCAATATTCAGCTTGAAGGCAAACAGCCTAATTTGAATCTGCCGTACGATCTGAGGAACACACTGCACTATTAACAAAGCAGATAAATCGTTCTAATTCTGACGATTTGTCATTGTGCACAAAAGTAATTAAATTTAAGTTCAGCCAAAAATTTCAGCCATTTACTCACTGTCACGCTTCCAGTCATTCCCGGACTTCATTTCTCATAATCCTCCCTGGCCATCACCTGCACTCACTCCACCAATCAGTAATCACCACACCCAGCTGCAACACATTGTCTGGACTATTTAAGCCATTCACATCCTCACATACATTGCGAGGTCTTGTTTACTACGGTTGCAATTCTGAGCGTTTATCTGTCTGTCTGTCTGCCTGTTATTGAACCTTTTTGATCTCCGTTTACGATTCTGTAAAGAAGCGGGACTCAGGGTAGGATCCATATGCAAGCTTTATTTAAACTGAGTTCGTAGGCAGACAGGTATGGCAGAGGGCAGGCAGAATCGTAGTCGGAGAACAGGCAATAGATCAGGGCGGGCAGATACCAATCACAAGTCCAGTAAACAATAAACAGTCCAAAGGCAGGCAGCAGAGAATCGTAGACGGGGAACAGACTAGATCAAAAACAGGCAGACAAACAGAATGATAAACGCTCAGAATTGCAACCGTAGTAAACAAGACCTCACAATGTATGTGAGGATGTGAATGGCTTAAATAGTCCAGATAATGTGCTACAGCTGGGTGTGGTGATTACTGATTGGTGGAGTGAGTGCAGGTGATGGCCAGGGAGGATTATGGGAAATGAAGTCCGGGAATGACTGGAAGCGTGACACTCACCCTGATCTCACTCCAATTCCACAAGCTGTTATTTCTTTCAGTGGAACATAAAATGACAAATTTGCAAAAAAGCCATTGACCATGAGTGAAAAACAAAACAAAACAAACAAAAAAAACTTTGAGATTAGTCTTTTTGTCACCAGTGTTATTTATTAATATTTTGTTATGTACTTTTGTCATTGTATTAGTTTTTTTTTTAAATATTTCTCTAATATCTAATATCTTTAATATTTCATCTAATATTTATATTTTATTTAATTTCAGCTTCATAATTACTTTTAATAGTTTTAGTTTTAGTTAACGATAACACTGTCACTCACATAACAGACAAATCATTATTATTATTTTTTTTAATTACTTTTTAAATGAAAACATAACTTAAAGGGTTAGTTCACCCAAAAATGAAAATTCTGTCATTAATTACTCACCCTCATGTCGTTCCACACCTGTAAGACCTTCATTCGTCTTCAGAACACAAATTAAGATATTTTTGATGAAATCAGATGGCTCAGTGAGGCCTTTATTGCCAGCAAGATAATTAACACTTTCAGATGCCCAGAAAGCTACTAAAGAAATATTTAAAATAGTCCATATGTGACTACAGTGGTTCAACCTTAATATTATGAAGCGACAAGAATACTTTTTGTGCGCCAAAAAAACAAACAAACAAAACAAAACAAAACAAAAAAATAACTTTATTCAACAATATGTAGTGATGGGCGACTTCAAAACACTGCTTCATGAAGCTTCAAAGCTTTACGAATCTTTTGTTTCGAATCAGTGGTTCGGAGCGTATATCAAACTGCCAAAGTCTCGTGAACTTGGGTTGACAGAACTATACNCGCCAAAAAAACAAACAAACAAAACAAAACAAAACAAAAAAAATAACTTTATTCAACAATATGTAGTGATGGGCGACTTCAAAACACTGCTTCATGAAGCTTCAAAGCTTTACGAATCTTTTGTTTCGAATCAGTGGTTCGGAGCGTATATCAAACTGCCAAAGTCTCGTGAACCACTGAAATTTTGAAATGTTTCGAAACACTTATGACTTAAAGAAGCCTCGTTTACTGAAATCACTTGACTTTGGCAGTTTGATACGCGCTCCGAACCACTGATTCAAAACAAAAGATTCATAAAGCTTCGAAGCTTCGTGAAGCAGTGTCTTGAAATCGGCCATCACTAGATATTGTTGAATAAAGTTGTTTTGTTTTTGGCACACAAAAAAGTATTCTCGTCGCTTCATAACATTAAGTTTGAATAACTGTAGTCACATGAACTGTTTTAAATACGTCTGGGCATCTGAAAGTGTTAATTATATTGCTGGCAGTGGAGGCCTCACTGAGCCATCAGATTTTATCAAAAATATCTTAATTTGTGTTCCGAAGATGAACAAAGGTCTTACGGGTGTGAAATGACATGAGGGTGAGTAATCAATGACAGAATTTTCATGGGTGAACTAACCCTTTAATGATGAAAACCTTTACTTATTCATACAGATATAATTTTTTGCCCTAAACAGTAATTCTGCACACCTGGACACAGCCATTAATCAACCAGTGCTCCAGATTACCTAGTCTGCAACCTGTCTGTTCACACCTAACTTTTCTTTTCTGCTTCATTTCAGTTAAGGGGACTGGGGTTCAAATCTCAACACAGGCACTCATTCATGTGTCGGCTGGTGTGTGTGTTTGTGGGTGGGTGGTGTAATGTGTGTTGTTGTGCAGAGATGGACAGGAGGAGCAGATGGCTCAGAACTCTCAAGAATTCTTCGGAGAAGCTGTGGCTTTACGGCTCATATACCGCTCTAATTATCAGCCTAAGTGGGGGAAAAGAATGGATAAAATCCATTAAGCTCAAAATCTCACGTCTGAGAGTGAAAAATTATGTTAACTTCTCACTGAACTTTGCGCTTCTGAGTTTTCATCGTTTTGGTGGCAAAATTGTCAGGTGAAAATAGTCAAGATTCTTGAAGACTTGCCTGTTTTTCTCTGTTAATAAAAAAAACTTTGTCTGGGGTTGCGTCAGATATAACTTTAATTTTTATGGATAATATAACTTGTATCTCTAGGCTTAAGATATCTGTCGGTATTGCCTTTCTTATGTGAGAAAAGCACAATTTTCCAGCTTCAGACATATTAAATGTTAAAAAAATGTTTATTCTTTTTCTGAAACAAAGATATTACAAAGTGACAAAACGAAATGAGAACAGATCAATCAGTCAGAAACACAACAAATGCTTCTTGGTGTCTGAGAGGTATTGTGGAAGTGATGGATGGATGGATGGATGGATAGATGGATGAATGGCCAGCAGACAGTGTGAGGAATCATACACATTATAATGGAAGTGTGAATTAGTACATTAAGAGCAATAGAAAATTCTCTATACGGTGTCTCTAATCTAATGTAACTCCCTACAATGTAGAAATCATATTCTCAGTCTGATGAACATATTTCACCATGGCAACTAGACTCCATTGTGCATTTGCTGCAGCATGCTGAGAAATCTCCTTTATTGATTTGTGAGGCATAAAAATGTGGCATTATGGCTTTGATTAGAGTTACACAAAGGTCAAACTGACTTTTGATTGTTTCATATAATGTCGAGTTTGTCAAGTCCTGGCAATTAAAACACAGACAATGTCAATAAAAACACTAACATATAATAATAATATATTTTTTAATGTTTTAGTTTAAAATTAATATTAGGATTTATTTATTATAACTTTCAGATATATTAACACTTTCAGATGCCCAGAAAGCTACTAAAGACATATTTAAAACAGTTCATGTTCAACAGTGGTTCAACCTTAATGTTATGAAGTGACGAGAATACTTTTTGTGGGGCAAAAAACAAAATAACGACTTTATTCAACAATATTTCAAAACAATACTTCATGAAGCTTCAAAGCCTTACAAATCTTTTGTTTCGAATCAGTGGTTCGGAGCGCGTATAAAACTGCCAGAGTCACGTGATTCCAGTAAACAAGGCTTTGTCATGTCATAAGTGTTTTGAAATTTCAATGGTTCACTACTGGGGTATTATTTAAATACTAATTAGTTTATCCAGCTCTAATAAAAAATATGTATAGTTATATATTTAAGTAACGAAAATATAACAACAACAACAACAACAAACTCTTTTAGAAGGGCCTCATTGATTTCTTTTTCCTGACCCCACTTAATGTAGGTTCACCTCTGCACATGAAGACCCGACTTAAAGTCCCGATTCAAGGTTTGTTTAGCATATATTTCTTTTTACTTTTGAAATAACTACAACCCAAAGCTTCCCTATTAATAGAAAGACGCTACACAGGCAGGAAGGACTAATTCACACATGCAATCGCTATCTCATTAATGCATTCAAATAAACTCTTACTGTGCTAATTTATCTGTATCTGATTTACAATGAGCAGAAATCTGTAAGAAATGTTATGACCTTTGAACAAAATAACTGATGAAAGAGAACTGTTATGTCGGCGCAATAGCACTGTGGGTATGGAATTCCAAAGGTGCCATAATACATTTGTCGCAGCTGTACACAAGGCGACCAAAGTTCAAGTCCCACTTCAAGCTTTGGGCTTTCTCAAGCCAACATCTAAGTTTGTTTATGAACTTTAGCTTCTAGTTAATATTACTTGTTTATTTATTTTGATGAATGCACTTTAATTAAATAATTGAATTATATTATTTTATGTTTAAAGCATTATCATGTTTTTTATGGACATATTAGTTTGTTCGTTCATTCACTTTCAGTGGCATTTCATTTCATTTGTTTGAGTTTTTATTGACATTTTACTTATTTATAATGCCTGTTTGTTTAATTAAAAATATAATTATATATGAACATATTTATTTATTTAATAAATTATAATATGTATTTATTATTACTGTCTTCAAAACATCATACAATAATCCATCCATTTTAATATTCATAATATTTATTAATTATAATAGTTTATAAGTAAAGATTTGGTGTGGCAACTACTCTAATCATGCTAGCAACAGCATAGTAATAAAAACCCACCCAATACATGAACAAATACCCAGAACACCCTAACAACCAATGTGCTTGCAATCCCTAACAGCAGCATAGCAACGTGCTAGCAACTGCCAAAAAATGCAATAAGTACAAGTACAAGTACAAGTAATGTCCTGGCAACCAATAGAGTATCCTTGTTTCAAGGCACTTTTACATAGGGAAGCACTACTCACATTTACTTCAGAATCCAGTGTAATATATTCAGTGAGGACATTTATCTTCTTGGGAACTTTATGTCTGTCCTTTACTTTTATCGTAGCACTTGCCATTGGAATTTAATTCCACCAACAATATTACAGCATAGTAAATGGTGTCACTTTGCTGGAGTTTCTCAAACGTAATGTCATTCTAAACACTTTCTGAGTGAACAGATTTGAGCTCTTTATCACCTCGGGGATCAAAAGCAGCTGCCTCAATTTACACTTTCACACAGTTAACAACGTCCTAAACATTATGTTCTCCAGCATCGTTGAGTTGCTTTTTAGCAGCATGATCCCAGACTTTATTTCCTTTCCACTCTCTCAAGAACAGTATTAAAAAGAGTTTTGTTATTCTGGAGGCCAATAGAGATATCATAGTCTTGGGGAAAATCCATACAAAAGATTTGTATATGAAATATGTCTGCATTTCTCCAATATGTGTGCATTTGGACAGCAGAAGTCGAAATCCCTGGAAAAATGTCAGCCAGCTGTTTGTCCCTCTCACCACAAAGAAAAATATATGGGAAGGAAGATCTCTGGGAGGTAGATTCCTCTCTTTAATGTGCAGATATAAAGGTCACTTTTGTTTGTGTGATAAATAAAAGAACACCTGGCATAGAGAGAATCATGTGGCTTTTTGCCAGACGAAAAAACTGAAACACAATTCCCAGAGTGCTAACTGGTCTCTTTCACAAGTGCTCTGTGGAGAATTCAGGTGGCTTATGAAGTGACTACATCATTAGCCTCAGTCAGCCAATGTTTGTGGTCCCATTATGATTCAGACTTCAGCTATCGTGCCACCCGGCCTCAATGAAACATGGAGCTGATATATACAGCGTCATGATCATTTTGCAAACAAAAGGCCTGTCAAATGTAAGGCGGATACATAAAGGGGTTTTCTTACCGAAATGAAACCTCCTTTCATGGAGAAGAGGCATACATCTTCCTTCATACATCAATCTAAACTCACTCACATACCCACACAAAAATCTGTATTTATTTTATTCCCAGTAGGGTTTATTTTGTGTGCTACCACAATATTTTCCTGCAAAAGGGTTCTAGTGAGTCCACAGAAAATGTGAGAAAAAACCAAAAAGCATAATACTAACATTATTCATAATAGTAATAATGCATAAAAAAACTTTTTAGGGATGAAAAACTGAAAAATATCTTTGGATAAACGTGAACATTTGATAATGGTGGTATAATTAAAACAAATAATTTGATCAATTACAATATTAATATATTATTAATTTATTTTAAAGTAATAATATTATAATAAATTATATTAATTAAAATACTAATTAGTTTATTTAAAGAA
>RJVU01063207.1:1264012-1274035 GCA_003731715.1 Anabarilius grahami | reverse complement strand
AATTACTTTGATTCAGTGTAACAAACAATAATCTTTAATTAATAAGCAGTAAAACAGTTGTGTTCAAATATTTGTCTTAAAATAATAATAAAAGATTATTATGATAAAAATTATTCATCCATTCCCTCTACCATGATAGAAGAACCAAGGGTAATTACCATAGCAACAACCCTTGCATACTCACAAGACAATCCTGTAGCAAATTTGTGTCTGTTTAATAAAAGTTTATGTTGTATCTCTGGAGGCGGCACAAGAACAAACAAGCATATTTTGTAGCATTATTGTCTCCTCTGTGTTGTCTATGGCAGATAGTGAATAATATCACTGCATGCACACTAATAAGATTTCTCCTGTGCTGCTGAGTTGCCTCTGTTCAGCGAGGCCGACGTCTGCAGGGGAGAGATAGGGCGGCACGTCTCCATTGTGGGCCGTCATTGGGATTAAACCTTCATTTGAGTTTATTCCTCTTTTCCTAATGCACTTTTACTTGTGAACACCTTCTCTGGATGTGCTTCACTGTGATTGGATAGCAGTGAGCAGATAAAATCCCACAATTCATCAAAATTCCAAAATTAAACGCAAGTACGTTTTCTGGTGCGTGTGA
The DNA here is from genome assembly GCA_003731715.1 of Anabarilius grahami. Taxonomy (NCBI): domain Eukaryota; kingdom Metazoa; phylum Chordata; class Actinopteri; order Cypriniformes; family Xenocyprididae; genus Anabarilius; species Anabarilius grahami. The sequence continues at coordinate 1,273,431 of RJVU01063207.1, read as the reverse complement.
CATTTTCATCGTTGTTGCACTGCTCTCGGGCCGTAGTTGCCAATATGTTGCTTTGTGGTTACTAAAGTGTTTTGAGGGGTTAAGCACATTGATTTGTGGTTGCTGGGGTGTTCAGAACAGTTGAATGGCCAGATCTAGGTAGTTGCTAGCCTGTTTTAGATTGCTGTGCTAGTTTTAGGTGGTTGCTAGAAAAGCTCTTGTGCGTTTGGCTGAGTCTGAGAATGTACTTGCACCTCAGAATGCTTTTATAATGCGAGATTAATGTAAACAGCCCACTGCAAACACCCTTGTAATTTGCTTTTCAAACTTTATGAATTATTATTTTGTAGAAGATTCAAGTGGTGTGTGTAAGGAATTGAAAGAAAGCAGAGTACGGCTGTTTCTAAAGCACACAGTGAAAAAAAATAAAACACACGATTCGAGAGAGAATCGCAATGCATTCAGAAAATCTCAGAATTGATCCAAAATCATTTCTCAATTCGCGATGCATCGGTTTATTGTCTCAGCCCTAGTTGCTAAGGCAATACCTGGTTTCTAGGGTGTTCTGATGATTGTATACAATACATTTTACAAGGTCAGCTCTAGGTGGTTGCTAGGGTGTTCTGATGGTTGCTATGCTAGTTCTAGGTAGTTGCTAGGGTGTTCTGATGGATGCTAGGCCAGTTCTATGTGGTAGCTAAGGTGTTCTGAATGGTTGCTGTGCTAGTTTTAAGTGGTTACTAGGGTGTTTTGTTGGTTGCTAGGTCAGTTCCAGGTGGTTGCTAGGGTGTTCTGATGGTTGTTAGGTCAGTTCTAGGTGGTTGCTAGGGTGTTCTGATGGTTCTATACAATACATTTTACAAGGTCAGTTCTAGGTGGTTGCTAGGGTGTTCTGTTGGTTGTTAGGTCAGTTCTGGATGGTTGTTAGGTCAGTCAGTTCTGGATGGTTGCTTGGTCAATACTTGGTTGCTAGGGTGTTCTGATGGTTGCATTACATTTTAAAAGGTCAGTTCTAGGTGGTTGCTAGGGTGTTCTGATAGTTGCTATGCTAGTTGCTAGGGTGTTCTGAATGGCTACTGGTGGTGTTCTGTTGACCTAGTTCACCTAGAACTGACCATTTTAAAAGGTCAGTTCTTGGTAGTTGCTAGGGAGTTCTGAATGGTTGCTGTGCTCATTTTAGGTGGTTGCTAGGGTGTTCTGTTGGTTGCTAGGTCAGTTATAGGTGGTTGCTAGGGTGTTCTGATGGTTGCTAGTTCCCTTCTAGGTGGTCGCTATAGGGTTTTGGATGTGTTTGTAGGTGCCGCATGATTTAAATCATTGTTCATATTTGTAGTGCTTTATAAGATGATCTTAAATTTATATAATTTTATATTTTTATAAATTTATATTTAGAGTGTGGGGTAAATATAAAGAGAAGCTCATAAACCTGAAAACATGTGCATAACTCCAAAATACTGTATGAGCAATACCAACAACGATGCTCTTCTTAGCAAGCAACACTAATAATTATTTGATATAAACTGAAAAGTAAACACAACAGACACAGCAACAGAGCCCTAAATCACAATTTATTATCTAAAATTAAATTCAGACCGAAACATTTGTTTGAAACATAATAAATGAGGAAGACAGTAAAAATGGTTAGCTTAAAGTATTACAAAATAACTGGCTAATCTGTTCACCAAATTGAATGCGCAGTTATTTTACTCTATAACGGTTCTTTAATTACATCATTATCCACCTAAATTACTGCATGTTGACAGTATATCAACAGAATTACTTCTTTAAAGAATGTGTTTACAAAGACCTCTATAAATACAGTGTTTGAGTTATCATGCTATTATCATGTCAAAGACTTTAAAAAAAATAGATTTAAAACTTTTATTCAGCAAGAATGTACTAAACTGATAAAAAAAAAAATGACAGTAAAGACATTTATAATGTTACAAAAGATTTCTATTTCAAATAAATGCTGTTCTTTTCAACTTGGTTTCCACAAAAATATTAAGCAGCACAACTGTTTTCAGCATTGATGATAAAAGGAATGTTTTTACAGTCGATTGTTTTCTCATCCAGATTTTTTCCACAGCCGCAGCTTTCCCTGCCTCATCGGAGAAAAACATTTGGAACGTCTCCTTGATCCCGACCACTTGTAGAAGCTTTGTGTCTCTAGACAGCATGGATCTGGTGTGATGTTTCTTTAAGCAGTTGACACTATTTGATGACCTTTTGAGTTAATCACCGTAACGATTGAACACATATAACAATGGCAGCTTGAGGGTAAAAGGTCAGCACTATCCGTCGTCCTCCATGTGTTTGTTTAGCACTCCCCTGTCTGTCTTCAAATGATGGGAGAGGAGAAGGAACCTGCTCCGATGTTGGCCAATTAAGGCTTGTTTATTTTTCTCCTTCGCCTAATAAACGTCACTGCTATTTAATGGGCTGGTAGTGTAATTAAAATTCAAACCTCCGGGGCGAGGCAGACCTTCCACACGAGATGGCGCGGTATATCACATCGTACACATCCACACATACCAAGGTCATTGGAATCGTGCAGTAAAATGTGAATTAAGAGCTTCAATGCTGTCGTATCGGTAGATGTTGAAGAGGTATATTTATAGACTTATATTCAATTGCTTTTTTAACGTATAAACAACAGTGGATGATTCAGTGAACGGCGAGTGTAATACATAAAAGCAATCAGAAATAATTGAAAGCAGACTGTTCTACCACAGCAAGGCGTAAACAAACAAACAAACATGCATGTTTCATGGTTCTATGTTGTAAGTGTTATTTGTGATTTGTTATATTTCACTACAGTTACAACACATTCACATGTAATTGCTTGAGAATCCGAGCTACAAACTGTATTTCTCAGATTGATGTTACGTTTTGTCCAACGTAAAAAAAAATGTCTTTAGGATGAGAAGGGTTAAAGTGATAGTTCACCCCAAAATTAAAATTCTGTCATCATTTACTCACCCTCATGTTATTCCAAACCTGTATGAATTTCTTTCTTCTCCTGAACACAAAAGATGATATTTTGAAGAATGTCGGTAACTAAACAGTTGATGGGCCCCATTGACTTCTAGTATATTTTTATTTATTTTTTTCCCATATTATGGAAGTTAATGGTGCCCATCAATTGTTTGGTTGTGGATAATTCTTCAATCTTCTTTTGTGTCAGTAAATGATGAGTAAATGATGATAAAATTTTAATTTTGGGGTGAACTATCCCTTTAAAGAATGCTCTTTGTGAATCCTTAATATTCACTTGACTCAAATACCCACAGGGATGGCAGGGTTAATCTCAAAATGTAAGATTAATCTTGAGGAGATGAATTGATTTAAACCTTCAGCTCAGAGATATTCAATTAAAGTTTCAAGAAGTCCAGTCTTTCAGTTTCCTTCATAGCAGAGGGGTCGAACAATTAAAGCTCCCAAAATAACCGAAGGCAGTATGTTGTCGGAATATGAAAAATCAATAAGCAATGAGCATTTCAAGAAATTTTATTTGAGGATTTTCAAGCTACTAGTCATAATTTCTTAAAATATGAAATGATAAAAAAATACAATATAATAAAATATTAAATAATAAACAGCTTCTGTTCAAAAAAGTCACAATTAATTTCAAAATCAATTTATTATATGACAATACATAATTTATTATATATTGTATTATATATATAATATAAATAATTTTCACTTAAATTTTGCAAACAATTTTAAAGAAATGGCAACTAATACATTGAATTAATCATGACATTTATTTACAACTTTTACAGTGTAGAATTAACAAATGAGACCTTATTGTAAAGGGTTACCTATATGTAAAAAAACTAAACAAAAACTAAAAAGAAAGAGAAATATAATAATAAATAAGACGTGAGCATCTTTCACCACATAATGAACCATGGATGCTGCAGTTCAGTTCGATCCAATCCAATCTTTGGAGCTGTAAGGGTTTCATGCCAGTCCCAGCATGTTTTAAAGATGCTTGAGGGATTAATACACATGCTCACCACAGTCCAACTGTCAGCACTTCTCTTTGACTAAATGATAAAATGGTTAGGTAATTTCAGATGGCAACTGACTGGCAAATACCTTGAAAGCTGTACTTGGCTCTGTGTGAGCCTCTGCTTTTTCCATTATCTCCACAGACTTATTTAGGTCCTGCTTGCAACAAAACAGCACAGTCCTTTGGGTTACCAAATGTAACTTTATAGGGTACTTTGTTAGAATTATATATTAGTCGTCACTGCTGCTGGCCTTAAAATCACCTTTTAATGGTTTATACATGTTTATGTCTTTAAGTGAGTTTAGAGAATTATACAGTCGGATAGGATGCCAGTAGTTCTGGGTGTAAAGAGCACACCATAAGTGAATAACTGCACATCTCCTAATGCACCCCGCTGTGCCTTGCCAGCACAGCCTCTCAATCCGTTCCATCTCTATCGAATTGACTACTGTCACCACGGCAACAGCAAGTGGAATAATTTGCTTTACATCCATAAAGAACATCTCTAATAGTTCAATCTCAAGCAGAAAAAGGCCAAACATGATGAAATTGGCAAATGTTCATCAAACAAAACTAAATGCACTTATGATCATAATCTTATATCATAGTCATTTGTCACAGTAACAGTATTAACAATACAATATAATCATTTTGACTGAACAATAATATAACTTCTTAATATTAATAAGTAATTTAAAAGTGACAGTAAAGACATTTAGATGTTTTTATTTCAAATAAATGCTGTTCTTTTGAACTTTCTATTTAATTCTGAAAAAAAGTATCAAGGTTTGTACCCCAAAATATAGATATTAGAAAGATTTCTGAAGGATCGTGTGACACTGAAGACTGGGGTAATGATGCGGAAAATTTAGCTGTTGTTGTTTCGCAGTCATCTTGGATCACAATTATTCACTACTGTTTGCAGCAGGTTCTGGCGCCAAAGATAACCCCAAGAAATGTAAATGTACAGATGAATCAAATGACCCAAGAGTTTTGGACAAGTGGAGAAATAAAACAAGGATATATATGGGTGTGGCATTTCCTAACACTGTTTAACAAGTCTGGTGAACAAGTCTATGGCAGTGTAATTAAGTGTTATACATAAATAGTCAGCCTTATTGCAAATGCTGTGGGTACATTCAAATGTATTTTTGGTATGATTGTTTTGAATGCGTTACCCCACCATTTAATTTGACAATTAAAGTGACATGTATGAGTAGTAGTCATTTAGCATTAAACATTACATTACTTGTGGATAATTCATTAGAATGAAATAAAATCATGTGATCAAACGTAATGTTTATAAAACTTGATTTGATTTCCATCGGCAGTGGAGGTGAAGGCGACAACTTTAATCATTCCATCAAGATACACCTTTGTTATTGTTTTAAATATGCAACCTCTAGCAGAGAATATTTCATTGGCCAATGATTGCCCAGGAGGACATCTGACTGACATGTTTTGTTCAGCGTCATGTTTTGGGGCATGAAAATGTAAAGTTGAATTTATTCAAGAAAGTTGTGCAAGTTTACTTTAACAATGATGCAACATACTTTTGAAAATCCACCATTTAGTTGATCCTGATAAGCGCTCATTGTCACAGCTGTAAACATGATGGCTTTCTTTTTCCATAAGGGGGTTTGCCTTTGTTTCCAGGCAGACTGTTAAAGAATGCGACACACATGTGTGCGACACTCACTATCGGAAATCCAGGAGAATTCAACCAGTCAGATGATGACTTTGAAACTCCTAAAGTGTTTCCCATATGCACACACAGGCTGAGACTACTCCCAATGTGACTTTATTTCAAATGTACCTATTTTTTTTTTTTTTACTCTGAGGTGAACACACGAAGGTAACATGCATTGGTCATGTTCTACACTGAAAATGTAAGTGAAAATGTGCCATTTTATAAAAGGAGCAATTCCAGCTAAGATTAAGTAAGTAATCCAAACTGCATGTGCCACACCACCTTCATCTGTCTTCACAAATGGTATCAAGCCCTCTCTCTATAAAGGCAAACACTGAGGCGAAGCTAAAAACCCAGTGTGAGAAGGGGATGGGCTCTTTGTCACTACAGCTAATTGAGTAATTGGCCTGAAACAGACTGCCGTTCATTAGGCTTCCCTCCTCCCCGCTTCCCTCATTTCTCCCCTCACCTACCCTACATGATACAGAACCTCTCCGTCCATCATCCATCACCATTTGACCATTTCTTAGTTTAAGGCCAACTAATGAATGTCTGCGGGCTTGCTGAGGACACAGTGGGAATCCTCCAGGCTGAAGACTCCCAATCAATTACAGCTCTATCTAGGACAATGTGCCATCCAGATACAAAGAGCTCTTTGAGAGTCAAACACTAAAAGACGCAGCCGCTGAGAATAGCACAGAGATATGTGATACAAGCACACATACAAATAGATAAGCACAAGTCTGAGATAACAAGTGATGCACCGGACCTGCCGCCCAGATCGGAATGAACCGCATTCCCGAACGGCTATTTGTGATGCTGAAGGGCAGTGGGTGAGAAGTGTTTATCTTAGCCCAGCGTGTGCAGACCCAGAGGATAAAGCACTCTATGGGGAATGACAATTAGGGGAAAACATCGGTGAGTAATCAGTGTGTCCCTCGCATTGACCAGCTCACTTACCGCCCATTAATGTAGCACTGAAAAGCTGAGGGCGAATTTGCCCGCTTGCCCTGCTGTCTAGTTGTGTTGTTGTTGCTGTTTCCACTTTTTTGAGCTTTTCCATATGGAGGATGTGAAGGCATGATAGTGCTACATTTCTGTTTCACTCAAATGTAACAGCAGGGGATGTAACTGTAGCTCCATCAAATAGAAAAAGCAATAAATACTCCAGGAGGCAGTTTGTGCTTTGACAGACAAACAAAGCTGATGTTAATACTCATAAACAACATATTTATAAATATGTATAACATATAATATATGAATTTTAAACTTTATAAACAAGTACTTAATTTTTGGAATCTGATTACGTAATCCAGATTACATGTAATCAGTTACTACCCAGCACTGTATACGTATATAGCACTGGCAAGTGATGCAAGCTGGAATTGAACTAGTAGATTTTCATACAATGGTTTCAATGGGCCTCAGACTTGAATATAAGGTGCAACAAATTTCTGTGTAAATTGTTCGTAAAACCTTTAAGGAAATTGTTGTATTAAATTAAATGCAACAATATACAATAGAATGTTTGTAATAAGCGTCATTTATGTAATTTTATGACTTTTTTTGGCAATAATTTTAGGACTTTTTTCTGTTGATGCAAGCAGTACACTGAAGACAGGAAATCGTTCATAAACCAACATTAGTTAAAATTGAATGAATTATGCAAGGTTACAATGCACCTCCTTTATGAAACACATGTAAAGCGGAAATAATAATAATTAAAGCAGCAAGCATCGATGAAAGGGCCCTCACACCCGGGCTCACCGCCACCTGTTGGCCTTAGGAAAACAGTGAACAGTGGGCAACATGCATGCAAGTGAGTAAATACAGGAGAATTATAGCAAAGTCATTTCAAAGTGCCACACTTCCTTCTGCCAACAGGTGGCGCTTTGACTGTAACTGAATATTGCCATGAAGATGTCCTCAGGCCAGGACTATTATTAAACGTGAAGTTTGGAGCAGATCGGACACTGTACCCACTAAACATTGGACGTCGGATAGACGTGCAGATCATGTCTATATTAGGTCCGTCGGTCCATGACCATTTCTGAACATCTATTTGACGTCCAAACTGGGTCCACTATTTGGACTTCCAACCATGACCCAACTTGGACGTCATCTTGACGTTCAACATTTGACCTTTGAACTGGGTAATGTTTTTGGACGTCATTTGGACGTCTATAACAGGTGCAGGAAATTTACATGATTTATATAATATTTGTTTTATAGGGCCTATCAACATGATTAATACATGAAGAGTTCAGATGCAAAAGCCTCTAAGTGCCATCTGAAATTTTCTTCTAGAATGATAATTTTTATCAAGCTTGTATATTTAAGTTCAATAATTTCACTTAAATGGCAATGCAAATTACCTATTAATTGTCATTTAAGTGAAAGTACTTAACTATACAGGCTTTATAAAAATGATCATTCTTGAAGAATTTCAGATGGCACTTAGAGGCTTTTGCATCTGAACTATTCACGATTTATTATGTGAATGCCTATTTATTTATTCAGGCCATGTTTGTTTTTTTTGTTTTGTTTTACATTTTCCTGTTTTTCTTTAACTGGTTTATTTAAAGTAGCCTAATCAAGTTATTTCTTTATGCATACATATATTTTTGCATGTATCTGTCTATTTATTTGGAAATGCAATTTGTGGGAAATTATAGTTCAGAAAATAATTTCATGGAAGCATATATTCGGCCTATCCTCCTTATTTCTAATTTAAAAAGAACCAACAGCAGCTAAAGGACAGGTGAGTACAACTCTCTATCAAGGGCTTTGTATTTCAATCAAAAGAGACAAAAACCAGTCAACATCACTCTGATTGGTCGAGGCAGCACATCATCATAACCCAACCAGTAAACGCCACTCTGATTGGCCGAGGCAACACTACAGGCATTTCGCGCGAGTGTTCAACCATTGCAAAATGACGGCACAGCTTTTCAACCTGCATCGCTGGTGAACGTTTCCTCTAAATTCGTTTCCTCTAAATATGTCTGGTGCTCTTCTGATGCCATTCAGGGCAATTTGTTTTTGAATAAAGATGAAAATGGTGATATTGAATTGTGATTTATTTGTATTTGTGTTACTGTAGTGTTGTATGTAGTCCCATGTTTCCAGAGGGTGGAGGACATGTTTTCTTTGCCAGTTAATTTTCCTGTAGCTTTGTTTGGCTCAACTTCTCCTTTCAACATTACACCTTCGTATGCATCTCCAGTTATCACCTGCTGCCGAGACAATCAAATGGAGTTTTTGCAAAATGATCTGGAACAGTAGGCCTATGCCACCTTCTGAAATGGGACTAGATCATTTTCCAAAAACTCCATTTGATTGTCTCAGCAGCAGGTGATAACTGGAGATGCATACGAAGGTGTAATGCATTTCCTGTTGAAACTACAAGTTGAGCCAAACAAAGCTACAGGAAAATTAACTGGCACAGAAAACATGTCCTCCACCCTCAGTAAACATGGGACCACAGTTACAGAAGTTATAAAAACGACGTCCAAATAAGTCTAAATTTGATGTTGAAAAGACGTCCACAAACGACCACATTTGGACAATAAATAGCCCCTACACGGAGGTCCCACAAATGTCAACATTAGACGTGTGGAAGACGTCGAAAAAAGACGTCGCCTGGCGTTACAAAACAACCCCTTCAATGGACCGAATTTGGACGTCCAAAAATTACATGAAAAAGACGTCACTCCGACGTCACATTGCGCA
>RJVU01063207.1:1230257-1255624 GCA_003731715.1 Anabarilius grahami | reverse complement strand
TGACAGAACTGGGCTAATATGGTCATACTTCCTAGTTCTAGTAAGAACTCTAGCTGCTGCATTTTGTACGAGCTGTAGTTTATTTATCAAGCCGGAGGAACAACCAACCAGTAGAGCGTTACAGTAATCTAGCCTTGAGGTCATGAACGCATGAACTAACTGTTCTGCATTTTTCACTGAGAGCATATGTCGTAGTTTAGATATATTTTTAAGATGGAAGAATGCGGTTTTACAGATGCTAGTAACATGGCCTTCAAATGAAAGATTGGTATCAAAGAGCACACCCAGGTTCCTAGCTGACGACGAAGACTTAACAGAGCAGCCATCAAGTGTTAGACAGTATTCTAGGTTATTGCGTGAAGAAGTTATCGGTCCAAAAATTAGAATCTCTGTTTTAGTCACCCCAGTTTGGCTTTCTGCTTCTTTAGATAACTGCAGTGAACTTGCATGCCGATTTTCTACAACCCTTCTCATCAGAAGACGCTCCTGTCGAGGTGTTAACTTCCGTGGATGACCTGGACGTCTCTGTGAGATGGTTGCAGTTCCATCTTTTAAAAATGTTTGTACCACTTTTGCTACAGTATTCTGACTGATAAATAAAGCTTTGCTGATCTTCTTGTAGCCTTCACCTTTCTAGTGTAAAGAAATTATGTTCTTTCTCAGGTCTTGTGACATTTCTCTTCCATGTGGTGCCATTGCTGACAGCATGAAATGGGAAGGAGTTTTAATATCCTTTTATAGTCAACTGTCTGCTAGACACCTGTGTAATGAATAATTAGACTCACGTGTAGTTGAATTCTTGTTAAATTAGACATTTGTAGTCTAAAATTTAGCTTTGTTCCAGAGACTTTCAGTGGGATGTACTCATTTTTGCATCACCCTAATTTGAGTAAAACTGAAAAGTTTGTTCTCTAAGTTATTTATTAACCTTACTTTCATGTTATAAGTTGAATAAAACTTTGTCTTGTCAGCATTTTGGAAATTGTTTTTGTGTTCATTGAGATATTGTTTAAAATGTTACTTTTCAAAGGGGGTGCACTTATTTACGCTGAGCACTGTATAATCTGAAGTTTTATCACCTGAAAAAGTTTGCATATGACTTGATGCTATTCAAGCATTTCAGATGTTCATTAAGAAAGTCGGGGGTTTGAGATTCTGACACTGATAGTCTTGCATGTCACCACACAGCCAGCTTATTCAAAACACATGTTGGATATTGTCACAATGAATGATGCTACATCTGGCGGTCTGTTATAATGAATAAACTCTCACTGAATAAACTTCAACATTGGAGACTTTCACGGATATGTGTATTTTTTCACAGTCTCAGGGTGCTGTTAAAAGCCCATGAGGCAGGTATAAATCTGATTGGAGAGGACAGTTTCACACACATGAGTGAGCCACTGATAGCCCTTAAGTGAAGGGTTTGTAGAGTATTTAATGAGAACGATCCTGGGTATCTGTCTGTTTTAATTAGAGAGGAAAAGGTCAGCAAAGTTCGTGGAACAGAACATGTAGGGAACCAATTGTGTCTCTTTTTAATTTATGCACACCACAGCGCTGCTTGCCCTTCAGCCACTAACGTGACAGGAGGTAAACTACCCATATCCAAACAGTGTAAACCTACAAGGGTTTATGTGTAACTCAGTTTAGTATTTTACAGAAATTAGCCTAATGAAAAGGATTAAACTATGCTAGATAACCTAAATTGAATTACTGAGAAATATGTTGTATTTTTCACCAATTCTGAATGGTTTGATTTATTAATTAATTTCCAACCTGGTATATTATAGAATATATTCACATATTCTCATGGGAAAACAAAGTATTTTATAAGGTGGTGATTTCCTATAAATTTGTGTGAATCTTATTAAAAAGGTTTTTTTTTTTAAGCATGAAGGTCCAACCTTAACCCCACCCCTAAACATAACATCAATAGAGTATAAGGATATCATACAAATTCACACAAATTACCCACCAAATCGCCAAAACATAGAATAGTTACGAATAGCCATAAGATTGTATTGTTTATTCAAAATGGACCACCAGATTAGACTAAACAAGACAGATCGACTAAACACATTTCACCTTCTGACATTTAGGTGCAAATAAAACTGAAATCGACAAAACAACAATAACGAGCGTGCAATTCTCACGTTCTGCCTGTGTTTTCATTTCGTGGGACTTTTAGTTTGTTTCTCTGAGTTACCTGTTTCCTGTGTTTCTTTGTTCCCGCCAGTCCTTAGTTGCCTTGGATAATCATTTAATTAGCACACCTGTCTGTATTTCAGTTCATCACTTGTGTATTTAAGCCCTTCGATTTCCTCAGGTCATTGTTTGGTATTATTTGTGCTATGCATACTGTTCATTTATGTTATATCATATTAGAGTTTTGCTTTAGTTCATAAACAATGCTGTTATTTTTATTTACTTCATCTAGCTTCTTCATCTTCAGACTAAAACGTTACAGCAACAAAGTGGTTACAGTAAATAACTGCACAAATGTCTCCATAAAGATGACAAGAATTAAACTGTTTAGTTGACCCAAATGACAAACGTTTGTGTTATGAATTGTGCAATCTTTGGCAAATCTAGCAACTAGCTGATTTCTATGCACCATCAAAACTAACTAAAAGTAAAATGAAAGTAAAAACTGCAATACAAAATGTAACTAAAAATAGTGATATTTCAAAGCTCTAATAACAAACAAAACATTTTGGCAAGTTGTCTAAGATACAATATAAGCTGTGCCAGCTCTTGTGAAAAATACTGAACAGATCAGTAAATACTGTCTACTTGAAAACGCAAGGTTAATTGCCACGCTCAGCAGAAGGCCACCCCACGACACTGTGATGGAGCTTACAATAGCCTGTTTCTCTAATTAAACTGAAAAAATGCAGAAAGGCGGAGACAATATGTCCCTCACCTTGCAATTAATAATGGAGGAATGATTGCTCTGTCAAGGGAAAGGAAAAAAGATAAGGGAATCCATTATTTACATCCCTTTTTCATCCACCAAATACCTTGGACTGACTCTGTCATTAATTTGAAGTTTACCCACAGTCATTTAGGGTCTTTAGAACCGTGGTGTGATTTTCTATAAGGACACGTAGACATCCATCAGGATTTAACGCTAGTATTTTTCATGTAGTATTTATTCTTGACTACTGCATTTCTTAATTTAGGTAGTTCATCCAAAAATGAACATTTTGTCATCATTTACTCATCCTCATATCATTGCAACCCCTGTATATATGTTCTTTTGTCTGTGAAACACTAAAGATGTTTAGCGGAATGTGCAAGCTTCTGTTTTCAATACAGCAAAATGTTTGAGATGAATGCGAATGCTAACTGTTAGCAACTGATCTTATGAAGTTACACTTGCATGTTAACATGGCCAGCTAGGTCACCTTATAGATGATAAATATCTCTTAACATGTCCAGACATGTTCTTCAACCCTTTGTGCATGAATAACTCCATCATTAGCTAATCAGTGACAACACAGCCTAATCCAAAAAGCACTTTGCCTCAGAGATAAACTTCCTGTCATGTCCTGTTAGCAACCACCCCTGGAATGACCATTAATACCTGCTGGAATCGCAAGCTGTGAGGTCTGGACAATCTGACTTGACATCTATCAACACGGACCATCGTGCCATGGACCATCTGTCATGCTACAAAAAGATCAGCACAGACCTAATCTTAATAACATCCACAGGGGTGTGAGTAGTCCTCTAAAAAACATCACAGAGGAAAAAAGATGACCCATTAGGTCTGTGTAAATAACCTCAATGGTTAAAGACCAGTTTGAGGGAGCTTTTCATCATGCGGTAATGCTATGAATATAGCGGGTATGATGGCTTAGGGTGAACATGGTTATTTTATGAGCTTTGCAATCATTGACTTCCCTCTGTAGCTTCTGTTTACTGCCCCAAAGGAAGATAACGAATCTCCATAAAGAGGACAATAAAGATCCCACTCCTGTGGCCAAAGTGGTGGTGATATGTTGTAGAATGGCTGTTGTTAGCACGTTTATTGTTTCTCAAGGAGATACTGTGGAACCAGCCACAAGCAGTCAATATCCTATCATGGATGGCAATTGTCAGTTTTATGTTCAGAACATGTGCACTTTCACTTCACTTGTTCAATAGTGTAAATCCTAGATTTTCAGTAACTTTTATTAATGTTATTAATTTCACATTACAAATTAAAAAAATATTGGCAAATTATTATTATTATTATTAGTAGTAGTAGTAGTAGTAGTATTAAGTACACAAAAATGGTTCTAAAGAGTACCAAATTAGGGTTCTTCGGCTTGTAACAATAGAAGAACCCTTTTTATAAGCTTCCATAAAGAACCATACTTTGAAAGTGCTATAGGACCACAATAGTGTGATAAAAGTGATTGGTAGGAAACCAGTTTCAATTTGTAGACATTTTAAGAAAGAGATCATTTACCTGTTGAGAATGTGTTGACAGTCTATGTAATTGAATGGCTAAGCTACAGAAAACCAGTAGTGATGTGACTTTGACAGTTACAGATTTGAAAAACAAAAAGGCGGGAAAAAAGAACCCTAAACTCGAACACAAATGACTGTTTCAGCATGTAAAGGGGTCTTCAGAGACATGCGGTTTTAAATATAACTGTTACTACGTTTAAAGAACCTTCAAAGAACCTTTTTTTTGTGTGTGTATTAGTATCAAAAAGTATTTTTAATTCTCAAAACTAGAAATCTTTTAAAGTTGCAAAAAAAAGACAAAACTGTGAAAAAAAAAATTCAAACCCTGGCAGTAGTATAAATGTCATGGTCTTGTTGGAAAGCAAATTCATTTGCTTGTTTGCATGTTTATGAAGGCACTGGTTTGTCACAACAAGAGAGTGGGTTTTCATCACGAGCGCAGATCAAAAGGAACAGCTCTTGGTTGTGTGGGTCCACATCCTCCTTTCATCTCGGCACTGTGTAGCCCTCAAACTGCCTGCCAGTGATGAGACCCCTCTTCACAGTCTTGTCATTTTCCTCACTCGTCGTGCTCAAGGTCAGAGGAATGGATTTATTTATTGATCCAGAAAGATGCCACACCATGCCATGTGTCTGAAGGATCAGTGTTTCAATTACACACTCACACCCTTTGCAGATGGTTTATGTCCCCCTGTTGCTGTATGTGGTGTCTTCAGACTTTCAACAGTGAGGTGATGCATGTCAAATTTTGCAGGTCTCTGATATTTATCTAAACAGCTCATGTAACAGTGGAGTGGTGGTAGCATTGTAGATAAGAATCTGTGATGGCCATCTGAAGGTTTTGAGTTTAAAACCATAAAGTGTCACAATACATAATGACCTGTTGAAATACCTGCATATGTTGTTGTTGGGATGCTGGTGCCAGAGTAACAAAAATATTCATAAAAGTTATTTCTTTGAAAGAAAAAGGTTTGTAAGAATGTTAGGTGAAATTCTTGGGGGGAAAAAAATGTAAGTAAAGTAAATCTTAATTTTTTCCTTTACAAGAAAGTGACAGGCTTTGGTGCTGTGTGGTTATATGACGTTTTTAGCCGGAGATGCAATGATCAACTCAATTAAAAACACCCCAAAGGCAATCTTTTTGAGCTGCCTACCATAAAAATATCAATAAGCATGCAGACTATTTACATCGCGACTGGCATGACATGAGTTCAGCATAAAAAAGATAAGAAAAATCTTAAGAAATGTTTTTGGGAATACAAAATATTCTTAAGTTTATTCTTAAGTTAAAAAAATAGCCGTTAAGAATAACTTTATTAAGAATGTTTCATGAATCCAGCCCCTGGTGTCCCTGCCAGGCTTCTTATAGTTTAACCATCAAGTTGTTTCATTGCTGGCGAACAACACGGCTATATGTTCCTCCAGGCATCAAACCAGCACTAACCAGCATAAACCAGCTTGAA
The DNA here is from genome assembly GCA_003731715.1 of Anabarilius grahami. NCBI lineage: Eukaryota > Metazoa > Chordata > Actinopteri > Cypriniformes > Xenocyprididae > Anabarilius > Anabarilius grahami. The sequence continues at coordinate 1,249,700 of RJVU01063207.1, read as the reverse complement.
CCTAATGTGTCCTAACCAGACGTGACACGATGCCGAGACATGTGATAAAAGGTATCTTTTCCATGTTAATCTGAGTTTTTGTCCTAACCAGCCGCGACACGACAAGTGATGATTCTATTTTAGAAACGGTTTCTATTTCTCCACGGCGTCGCGGCTGGAACAGCAACACAAAGTATGGTAATGATACTATGGGGTTCTGTTTATGTGCTTTATTTAATGTTAAAAGCGTCTAATGTGAGTTTGAATATCATTCTGTTTTCCCAGCTTTTTAGCTGTAATTAAAACAACCCTGGCTATTTCACCTCAGATCTTGAAAATAAATAAATGGGCACAAGAACGTTCAAACTGTCAACTCAATGCGGACATACAAGTGTATTCTTTGACAAAGATTGGTTCAGTCACTCCGTATGTACTTTAAATAATGTTTAAATGTGTAATATTTATGAATTTTACTACTTGCCCATTTCATTGGCTGCGTCCGAAAACTGGAAAATGCTGCCTTCGGAGGACACATTTCAAGGTAGGAAGGCATCAAGGCATGTCCGAATCCAATGTTAGCTTCACTTCCTGTCTCCTGTATTATAAAACAAAATACTTTCATCTGATCGACTTTTGAAGGCAGCATAGATGTATCCTTCGCTACCTTTGATATTCCACAATCCCATGCTTTCCATTCTGTGACAGTTGAGCTAGAAAAATAAAGATGGTGTCCAAAAGTTTCGTTTGCTGGTCAGTTTGTGTGTAAATGTACATTATTGACCAGCATTTTCCACTTTTGATGTCATTTCTAGCGAGAAATTACTAGTGTAGCTATTAAATATTTGTTTAATTCTCAACAAAACTCGCGCTATTTTGCTGTAGATCATTAAACTGTTACGCTGTCTCAGAAGTCTGTCTGAAATCAGTTTCTTTAGGTGCCTTCATGCACAAACGCTGCCTTATAAAGTCATTGCCTGAGAAGGCAATGAGGCAACAAGTCAGCTGCCTAGGTTTTCGGATGCAGCCATTGTGTCTGCTGTGCTCTTGCCGAGAGAGCCTGCCCACACTCTCTTCTGATTGGCTGTGGTTTTTGATTGATTTTATTGCTTCTCATTGTCGCGTCTAGTGTAGTCAGCCAAATTGCTCGTCGCTGGAATCTTATCGCATCGCGTCTGGTTAGGACACGGTGTAAGCTTGAACCTGCATATTCAGTTGTATGAGTTTCCCTTCCAGACATAAAATTTATTGGAGGAGAGTATTTAAATGAATCACGCAAGTGATTTACTAGCGCCATTATTTACCCCCCAAAAAAGCATGTTTTAAACCAGATGCTAATTTGCCTTGCTCTTGGTAGATTGCATTGGTCGTTATGGAAATGATCTGACTGCGCCTACGTCAGTAGATCACGCGTAGAACTTTCCACTCCCATCTGCGCTTTTTTGGGATTTGCCCTGTTTAGTAAATCTGCAACATTCCAGATGAAGTCAAAGGTGGGAATACATAAGAAGTTTCCACCCTCTGACCTCAAAGCATCTCAGACAACTTGTAACTTGTAATTCTCCCACCTGCACTGATATGGGACATATTTTGACGCCCCTGATTTAGTCGCTGCAACCTTGGAAATGCAGTCCAATGACCCTTCTCCCTAAAGTCAGGGCTGATCAATCTCCTTGACTTTACAAGTCAGATGTCCAACCTCAAGCTCCATTCCAGTGGTTATTTACAATTAGGATCTGGGAGTATTCCAAGTTCTGGTGTGTATGGAACACATTATAGGTTGATATTTTCAGCAGGGTGGTGGGATATAAAAAAAGATAAAACAATATCATAGAAGGTGCTCTACAGCACCTGAAGCTGTGAAGAGGGAATGCCATTTCATTTGATGGCTGACAGCACCTGGAGTTTTAACACTTATTTGACAGCATTGTATCTGTGGCTTGCCCTTGGTCAAAAGCAACATTGACTGAGTGATTAATTCTCATAGCATGTGTCCTTGCTTTCCCAGCCTTACTCTCAGGTGAGATGAATAAGGGTGCAGTCCGTTTTTAATGAGGAACTCTGATGCTAACAGTCCTCTCACAATCTCATTAACCTGTCTGGGAAAAGAGGACACAGAATGAGGGCCATTAATTCTCCAATCTTTCATTTCAAACATGTTGCTTGGCGGAATTTTTATAATCAGCAACTGTAATGTGATCTGGATTCATGTAATTACTTTTCTTCATGACAGAAGACCAGCTATAGCCAACAAGTTACACTTGATATACCCTTATCAGAATGGTCCAAAAATTATTAATTGTGTTACATTAAATAGTTTTACTTTTTCAGTCATAATCTGAGAACATTTCCTTCCAGCTCAATTCAAAAAGTCGAATATAGCATAGTGGGTAAAGGTCTGGGCTTGTGTTCTGAAGATCCTAAGTTAAGTCAATGAAGAGTTGCCAAGCTCCTTTGTTCATTGTTATGGATGGAGCTTAAGCCAAGGTTGCTTTTGATAAAAAAAGAAGAAGAAAAAAATATATATATTATCTTGTTTGTAGTTGTATTTTTTAGAAAACCAAGTTGCAACTACTTTCTGCTATGCTCACTATTGGTGATGTTACTGATCTGATCAACAGTATTTTCTATTACATCTTATGTAAATATTTTTTTTAACCAAAATGTATTTCTATCGAGTTCCCCATATGAGGAATCACTATTTATAAGCCAATATTTACCAAAGGAAGGCCTTTTTTTGTCTGCTGTGAGATTATGTGCCTCAGCTACCCAACACCAACTGATTCAAACTCATTGTGAGTTTAAGATTAAGAATTGAAGGTAATTCATTTAGCTTCCTTGGCCACAGTGCTGCAAAACCATTTTACTGCAGTCTTAGTAATCAGATTTTCAGTTAAATTGGCAGATCATACATTTCCAGATGTGATTGAATTCGACACTTCTATGGGGTGAATTGCCTGTGAAAGGGAAGGTTTAAGTTTTATTGGCACTATATCAGGGTTATAAAGCTGTAGTGCACATGATGAAGATGATATATGAAACATCCACATCTTTATTACACGAATTTATGCCAAAAGTACAAACCTCTGTTCTTGATTACCATTCTCATTTCTGGATGTTGTCTCAAATGGTGTACATTTTTAAATATATATTTAAAGGAATTTTTTATCATGAATTATTCATAAATAGCATTAATTTTTTTCACGAGTTACACCACATGACATCTTACAATGTGAACTAACCTTGCCTTGTAATAAAAAGGTAACATTTTCTGATATTTTAATATTTTAAGGCCCCGTTTACACTAGTGCATTTTCGTTTAAAAACGCATTACTTTTGCTACAGTTACGCATGTCGTTTACACTACGCCGGTGTTTTCGAACCTCGAAAACGCTGCAGAGTCCGTTTTAGTTTGAAAATGCCGGGGTTTCGTTTCAGTATAAATGGACCAAAATTGAGACTTTTGAAAACGATGGAGTGGCTGCCCACGTTTGCTCTGCGTATCCTTGACGACCGTGTAAACAATAACATGGAGAATGAATTGCGGTCTTTGCTGGCTTGTAATTTTTAGCAGCCATTGTGCAGTTAAACTCTGCATTTTTTAATACTGCAGTTGCCTACATGTACAAGAGGCAACTGTTTACACTTGTACGCGCATACCCGGTGTGCATGAATGGCCATGTGTCATGCGTTTTCAGCCATGTAGTGTAGATGGAGATTGTTTCTGAAATGCTGTGGAAACACCAGTGTAGACGAGGATCGTTTTCATATTAAAACGCCGTTTTAAAACAAAAACGCACTAGTGTAAACAGCAGGCTTTCACATGACATTGATGTAGCTGGTTTTCAAATATTAAGTAGTTTATATACATGTATACATGACCCGTACTGGCAAAATGAGTAAATTTTCAAAAACAGGTTGTTGTTATTATCACATTCTCTATTAAAAAACCTTCAAAATGGTGTATGATTTGTTGGAATCAGAGTAAAAAAAGAAAAAAATTAATGAGATACACCTGTTTAAGTATAGAGTCTGCACAATTTTTCCCCAACAAACAGATAATGTTTGCGTGAATACTCGCCAAGACAGATATTTTGAAATACTGTAATTCTGTGTATATTTGTATGTTGGGATAGCGTGCTGTCTGAGGCGTCTTTGTGTGCACGGTTCTGAAGTGTCAGTCAGTGTGAGTTAGATCCTTTGTTTACATCAGCATGAGTTTGAAAATCACATTTCATTGGTTCAGACTCATGCCATCGAGAATACACTATGAATATTCACAAAGTTGGAATGCTGCACTTTAAAACGATACCAAACTTGTGCTGAGGGGAAGACATTTTTCATGGACAAAGGAAAGGTACTCCTCTCAGAAAACGTACAAATAAAGATACTTTTAGATGTTTAATTGCTATTTGGAGCATTGGGATCACTAGATGAGGGCTTAATGAACAAATTTATGTGAAAACCTCAAATTAGACCAAAATTGACATTTTTTCACTTGTTTCCCATCCGTAGTCATGAAGTTGTTGCTTTCCATGTAAGAGCATATTGCAAGTGGCACTTTTGCGGTCTGTTGAGGGAATCAGGGGCTCAAAACACATACACTTGAGACATGAGGTTGCTTAATGATGACACCCACACCCAGGTTGCACACCTGATGCCTTGCCACCAAGCCCTTTCTGAGCTTCCCATCTCATGACTAATGCATACCTTCCTGTGTAGTGCATGGCGGTTCAGAGTTTTTGAGAAGTCAGCAACCTGCTAAGGGCAATTAAACGGAAAGGGAATAAAGCTACCCTGTGCTTGAGAGAGGTTACTGATTCGCCCAAAAAAAATAAATAAAAAAAAACACTTACGCAGGACAATATCTGTACAAATGCGCCACCCAAATAAGCAACAGAGGAGCTGAGGCCACAGATTGAATTAATTCAAGGCCGCGCAAGTGTGTGCTGTTTCCAAGAAGGTCAGCACCGCTGCGGTGCACGTGATGAAAGCAGACTGCTACGAAAGCAAGCCGACTTTTTGAGTCATGACTCTCATTTTCACCTGGACTTGGAGCCAATTTGGAAGAATTTCCTGAAATGACCCCAACGAATCTCTGCCCTCCTTCACTCTGATCATTTTCTTACTGGATTTCTCTGTTTTATAGCCTATAAACCTCAACCTTTCGTTACGCATTCGGTGCACAATGGACTGTATGACATAAATTATTCAGAATGGCCTGCTGTATGCTGTCAGCAAATCCCAAACTGAGGTGCTGTTAAGCGATTTCAGGCTGAGCTGGGTCTATTTCAGGGTGTGCAATTCACCACAAAGTGAATAAATATCCCTCCCTCAAGATGGATGCAAACAAACGCATAAACGATTTTCAAACAAACACAAACAAAGACGTCAGTATTGAAGGACAGCCAGCATCTATTCAGTCATTTCATTCAGAATCTGTGGTTTTCTTTTCTTATGTAGGGCACACAATTACATATTTATCTGAATGCCCACACTGCTCTTTTCCACACTACTAAAACTGTAAAACAATTAATAATAAAAAAAAGCAAATCAGTTAATTCAAAACTTGAATACACATATTCATATGTTTTGAATGTACATATTCATGTTTTACATCACTTTAACTAAAAGTAATTTAAGCAATTTCACTTTTTTTTGCTATACAAGATTCAACTCAATTTGTTTGAAGTCAGTTTAATATAATTTAAGTTGTGAACCCATTAAGACCATCATGACTATGACTCTGCAAAAGCTTAATATTTCTGAATAATTTGTGATGTTTGAAAAAATATACTTAAACCTGAAATTATATATATATATTTATTTTATTATTATTTTTTTAATATAATGATTAAAATGTGTAAAATCACATGTATTCATGATGTAAGGAAAATGCTACTTGTTGGTTACATCACATGTTATTTTTAGAATAATTAAATCAACACTTTTGTTGAATATGATATAAAAGTTCAAAACCATATGAAACCAACATGAATGCAAAAATTACATTTCTAAGAACTGGCAAATGTTTTACACTATATTATCATGGACTCTTTGCCACTGATCCCCATCCCCTTTGTGTGACTCAAATCTAAGTTTATAATTATGTATTAAAACATACAAGAATACTGTATATGACAAGAATCTTAGATTATCCCTGAAAAACAAAGCTGAGCTCTGCTTATGTAGAATCAAGCCTAAGGTCAATCTCATACGAAGCTGCTCTTCTAAAGGGCAGAACAAACCCCCTCAGTGCAGCAATAGCACCTGCTCTCCCTGGCAATGACCTCTCTTTCAACCAGCACACCAACAGCTGCTACAGTCTTACCCTTTATAGACTACATAACCTCCAGCTATTCTAACTATCGGACATTGTGATGGATGACATCTTACATGCAAAACTAGAGCACCAACTTACACCTCCACAAGTCATGAAAAATGCAGTTATGACAAAAAGCAGGCAAATGAGAGATGATGCGCTTCCCCAGAGGACGAAAACAAACAAATGTTTTAACTATTTCGTAACTCATTTTAAGTGGTTTTAACTCATCCTGCATCTTACATTTGTTTAACTTAGAAGATAATATTATTCCATTCAGTATATAACTAGAAATAAGAGTAAAATGTGAGAAAAGTTCTTCAAACTTTGTGCTATTCCTTGCTGTGTGGTAGCACCTGCGGCCCTGAAACATCCTTTCATTGGAATAGAGAGGATGAAGTTTTTAATAAGGTCCCATGTCACTTTAGACTAACTTTTATCAGTTTGAACAGCACATTTTAGGGTGGACTGTTTTGTGATCCTGCCATAATATGATACAGGCTTTGCAAAAAGGCTGTTATTGAAAATTAACAGCAAACCCATAAATTGCTAATTTTCTAACTAATAATAACAGAGGATGTATATATAAATCTCAAAAGTACAGTAAAAACATGGATGCATAACTCTATAAAACTATAAATGGTCATAGATTTTAGTCTTCTTTTTCAGACTGTCCAAATTAGATTTTATTTTTGTAGTTTTTTTTAGGTTCATAATAAATAAATAAAAAAGAACAAATAATTTTATAAATTATAGAAGACATATTTACTACAACATCTCATAAAAACATAAAAACAAAAACAATAAAGACAGTATGTGATATTTTATTACAATTTAAGTCAATTTAATGTTCTCTATTTTGATCTATATTAAAATGTAACTTATTTCTGATGGCAAAGCAGAATTTTCAGCATCATTACTCCAGTCTTTAGTGTCACATAATCCTTCAGAAATCATTCTAATATGCCAATTCGGATTTTCCAATTAGTATTCATGTTGAAAAATGTTGAAGTGTGAAAAGTGTGGCTGATTTCTTAATGAACAAAGATTGAAGAACAGCATTTATTTGAAATAGAAATCTTTTGTAACATGATGAATGTCTTTACTGTCATTTTGGATCAATTTAATGTGCCCTTGCTGAATAAAAGCATAAAAAAAATAAAAAAATCGTACTGATCCCAATCATTTGAACGGTAACAATAAATGGAATAGAATTAAATAAAAATCCGTGCCTTTTAAAATGTATTTTTCATTCACTTCCAAGTTAAGCCATGAGCTGATTTTATCCAAATACATAAATTCAGTCATGGAAAGAGGTCCATATACACAAGACGAAATATATCAAATAATAAAATATTTGATATATGTTTGCTTTAATTGGTGCATGATGGCTCTACAGGCCTCTCATGTGACTATAAAACCGTCAAGCAAGTGTTTTCAATTTTTTTTGTTTCAACACACATTCAGACATGCTTCAGAGCACAGCCATACACAGCTCTATGAGGCTAGACCAATTATCCCTTTCAAGTTGCTGGAGAAGTTTTAGCAAGTGCTTGGCATTTTCATGTTTCAAAGCAGCTACTGTGACCTTCAGGCTACGTCCTTGTTTTTGAGTTTGGAAGAATTCAGAAGGAGATTTGTCACACTCCCCTTTCTAGTCGTCTTCTCTTCTTTCGCGTCTCACTGGCGTTTAAGTGCTGTATGTTCTGTACTACAAAACCTCAAACCGTGTGGGCCGCTATCCTGCGGGCAGCCGCGGCCCGTCGTGTATTCATTAGGCTTTGGACTGCATAGCAGATGACCTCCTACATCAGCAGGAGATTCTGGATCATGAGCCTCTTCTGTGCTGTACTGGACCCTTAAAGATAACCCAAGGGCTGCGCGCAGCACATTTCAATAGTCTGGAATTGTAAAACACAGTAGGTGATTCACTGAGAAAAACTTTGTGCTGTACAAAAATTGTACAACAATAAGAACATGGGAAGCCCTTTTTCTTTATAAAGAGTGTAAAATTACACAAGCAATTACTGCTAATTTTCAAAAGCTAGACAGTATTCTTGTTGCCTACTTTAAAAACTTCATGAAGCCCACAGCATTCATACTGCCTGACATCCTGCTGGTTTCCTCACAAAGACTTCCATTTGTACCCACAAATCAGTGGCCATAAATGATTGTCGATTTAGATTGACAGACATAATTTATTCACCCTTGAAGAGAAATTTACCATGTAGAGTAGAATGTTTAGCTTGAGTTTGTGCTGAAAATTCACTTAAACCAGCTTGGTTTGCTGGTCTTAAGATGGTCTTTATTTACCTCAGAGCCTGACTAAGCTGGTGTTAAGCTATAGCTGTGTTGGTCAATCTGGTTTCGGACAGTGAGTGCTTTATTGTGGTGACTGTTATGTGCAATGTACGGCCCCAGTAATCTACAGATATATACAATCCCTTCTCTCGAGAACCTGTACCGCTCAGACAGGTGGTTGTCTGTGTAACCCCTCCTGTTCGAACCGCCCGCTCTAAGCGGGACTCGAACCCGGGTCTGCCGGCATGGGAGTCGGGCTCTCTAACAAGGAGGCTAAAGACTGCAGTCTCTAGCGTCAGTTGCTAGAGCGTCTCTTGAGATCAGGGGAGTGAGGTTTACACACACAGCTCTTACCAGCCTACGTCCATTACATCTGGAAATGCCAAGTGGTCTAACCTGTCCCTGAAAGTCCATTCCATTCTGAATGCTCTACATGCTATGAGAGGTCCCTCGTCCACTAACTCATCGATGAAAGGACACGCCATGATTCATAAAGAACAACACATGGGTTGAGGTCCTTATTTATAGATCTTTAATTAAACAACTCACACCCACCAAACACGTATAAATGTATTTATTTATTTATTTCAAACCAATACATTACCAATGCATTTAAAAACTTAGTTTCTTAATGGTAATAGTGATTTCTTCGTATTCCCAGCTGGTCATTAATAGAGGAACTCTGGCTAAGCAACAACTATGCTGATAGTTAGCCTGCCCCGGACCAGGTTAGTTTCCCAGCATAAGTTGCCGGAGTGACTGAGCTTGAGCAATTGTATAAGCCTGGCTTATTTGGTAAACTTTTTTATGAAACAGCACACCACACAGCACAATAATTCTTTGACTGAACTTAATTCAGTTGTGGATGGTGTTTTTCTTAAAGAAATGTATTTATATTGTTCATATAACAATATTTGATCCATTAAATAGATTCATTTGTGACAACAAAAGCTTAACACAGTTTAAGCGGCTTTATTCATCAGGGTGAGCTCTGTTTTATTTTTGTCTATAGAGTGAGTTTTGACCCTAGCATTACCCGCATTGCAGGATGGGGTTGTGATCTTGTAAGGTCTATAGTCAGGTAAGAGACAGGTAGGAATTGAACGGTGAATAATTGAAGTGCAAGGCTAATGCTTCTTGCAACTGCTGGGGAACTCGGAAGCGAGGGCTGCTGAGTAATTCTGGGCCTGAGATGAGATGTCAAGGGTGACATGATATCCATGAAAACAAATCTGTTGAGTCAGAAACAACAGCTCACTCCACAGCCAAAGCATGCTAATGAACACAGAGAGCGTGACAGCGTGGACTCGCTCTCCTGCAGGCACAACAAATGTAAAGCCACACAACCACTGCTGAATGTATCTGAGGCTTTACCTACAGATCTATAGTATGCTAGGACACCTCTTGCTAAAATTGCTGATTAAAATGAGAGGACAGATATGAACATGAATGCTACCTGATATTTATGAAAAATGATTTTCACTGACAAATATAAATCCTGCCTTTTTATAGTTAGACTTTTGAATAAAACATCATAGTTACTGAGATATGGCTATAAGCATTTATGAATATAAATCATTGCAAAGGGCATGGAACATTCCCTTATTGTGGTAAATATTACAAGGAAGAACATTGTCAATTGAGTGAAAATCACAATTATATTGTTTCACATCTTCTTTTTAGGTTAGACCTAGGGACATATACTCCTAAGCTCCAGAGAGTAACATATGTCAGTGTCCAAAGAAATTTGCTATAAAAGGTAGAATATAATATGTTGCAAATAGAGTTATGTGCTGGAATAAAAATATCATCCTTTTATTGCTAACAAAATCGTGTTATAATTTTTTCAGTTGTCATACCTCACTTGAAATGATTCTGCTTTTAAAATTCCACATTGTTCTATTGTTCAGAGTAGCTTGCGGCAGAATGAAGAGTTTGCATAAAAAAGAGGGGAAATGATTGTCATAGATACTTAGATACAAGAATAAATGCTAGCATTGCAGTATAACAATACAGTGTACAGTTAGTTTTTATCAATGGCTCCATCCCACACAAATGGCTTGTCCAGTTGTTTGTTTTGCTTGCTCATTAGTTTTCATTACAGATGTGCATTTCATTTTCGGCTTCTATTACAAGGGGAGAGATTTCATCATTTACTCATCCTCATGTCATTCCAAACCTTTTAGACTTTTTTCTTCTTGGAAACACAAAAGGAGAAGTTTTGCAGGATGTTCACGCTGCTCTTCCCATACAATCTCTAAAACTACAAATCTCCAAAACTCTTCACAAAGTGTATAGTGACTATCACTGTAAAAAGACAACTGAAAACAAATGAATGTCTGTGACAGTCCATTTAGTTGTTCCCAAGTGATTAAGTTAACAAGTTGCAGTTTCTGAATTTTGTTTCATTTTTCAAGTTGATTTAAAGGATATTGGAGTACTGCAACTTAAAAACAGAGAAAAAGATGGGAATTTGTGTCATTCACTGATAATCTTCTCTAATATAATGATCTTTGCATTTATTCAAATGTAGAATATTCAGACTTGTCATGGCAGGTTTGACATCAATGATGCCAATTGACCATAATAAGACACATTTTAATAAGCCTACATTCAAACTGCAGACAAATTTGAGAGCTACAGCACAGAATAATAATAATAATAGAAAAAAAAAATTCATATGATTTTGGAAGGACATGAGGGTGAGAGTAAATGTGAGCTATTCCTTTAAGAAAATAATAATGGGAGATGTATAATTATTGCTCCTTAAAATGGAAAATAAATCTTGCATAAAAAGCAACCGCAATTCACTGGTTGATATCTCACACACTCCACTCTTATTTATTGTCAACACTCTTCAAGAGCAGTGAGCGTCTGTCACTTTAATTTTATGCCCTTAATAAAAAAGCACATAATCTCAGTGGAGAAACCCCAGCTCTTTTGTAACTCAGTTACTGGAGCAGAAACTAATTAATTGTATCATTAACATCTGCCTTGTAATTAAGAAGTGGTGCTGAATGTCTTGGTTGTTGGGTCTCCGGTGGTGCACAGCACGAGTTGATGAAGCTGCAATACTGAAAGCGGGGGGAGGCTCATAACAGACATCCCAGATCCACGAGGGCTGTTCTCTAAGCTCTCTATCCCATCAGCCTGTCATCATGACATGAGGTGTTACATTAAGCTGTATTATTAGTTTCTCAGTTAACAAGTTGGTCCACAGAAACAGAGATATGTTCCCTTGCGAACTGTCCTTTTTGCACCAAATTATATCAGTGGCTTGTGGTACACCGGTGGGTCGCAAAGCCCAGGCCTTCAATACGTTATTTGTTTGCTTATTCTGTCCTGGTACCTGAGGGATAGAATGAAACAACAACCTGACCCCACGACATCACTGTGCGTTTCCTTGTCCAGGGAGTTAATTAGTTCCCCTATCTGGACCTGCCAGAAAGGTACTAGCAGGGTGTCCAGAGACAAGCTTGTCTGAAATGGCAGTATTGCATGCAGGGTCATTGATCAAAAAAGTCAGCATGGTTGCATACATAATTCACAGCTTTAGTGTCTGACTTCATTGTTAATATTCATGTCCAGGATGGAAGCAAGAATCAAGCCAGTTTTGGCCAAATATTTTTTTTTTTACAATGGAATAAAGTACTATGAAAAGATACCAATGAAAAGAGCATTACAGTAATCCCAGTGTGGTGTCATAAAGGCAAGAACTAATCTAAGTATCTTTTTTTTTCTAAGAAAAGATAATTTTGCTAAGGGAAGTGCATATAGATTGTGAAGGTCCTAGTACAGAGCCCTGGGGGACACTTTTAAGACCCCGATATACTCATTGCGAAGTACTTTTTCAAAGTACGTAATCGCCATGGACCAATGGTAGTTCAAAGGCCAGAGTGAACTTTTCCCAAACTCCCGAAACGAACACAAAACAAATTTAGTTTTGTCCTGATTTTGTTCGAAATGATGTCACACCAGTTCATTCTTCGATTCTGCTTAAAGTATATTGGGGCCTTTAGTGAGGAGAGCTATGGGGGATTAGTAATTTTGAATAGAAATATATTTTGTCAGTCAGTAAGGTAGGAAGAGAGATGCATCAATGACACCGATATCTGAAAGTCATGAAAGAAGTGTATTGTGACAAACAGTGTCAAAGGCAGAGATAAGAACCAGTAAAATCAGGATATTAAAGGAGCCCAATGAGGCAGAAAAAAGGAAGACACTGACAACCCTAGAAAAGAGGACTGAAAATGATCCTATAGACCACTAGCAACCAGATGAGACTGCTGGGAGGTAGCATCTTTTCCCAGAAGCTTTAATACATATGGAAGGTTGGAAATCATTCTGTAATGAATAGATTATTATTAGCTCGTTCAAGGTCTCAGAAACACAGATTCAAGTCAAAAGCTTGAAAACAACATATGCACGAACACCTTAATTTTGCTCTTTAAAAGAAAAGCTCAAGTCCTAACCTAAAGGAAAGACAAACTGGTTAGAGAGAGGTAAATAAAGAGGGAGTACTACATATATAAGACACTAGTTAGCACTTGTTATGCTTTAGGAAAGAACAAGATGTGGTTGAGTGTAAGAAGTGTTCTAATGTTTCATTCATATCGTATAGAGAATGTACTTTTGTTGAACACACACCAGGTGGCTCCCATTTGGGAAACGTCCCAGCTGATAAAGTGGAATCTGGCGAGGCTAAAAATTGCATTGCATTATTTTAGTGTCTCCGTTACTCAAAGCTGACAGGCAAAAAGTCGCTGCTAATCGACAGTCTGATTGCTTTAACAATTAGAACAGTGACTGAAGAGGTTTCATGAGTCATTTAATACTCGTTTCACACACTGCAACAAAACTAAAAAAAGGAATGAAAACTGGCGCCTCTGCAAATTTCAGCTGAGCAAAAAGAACAGAAACAAACTTGTGCTTTTTGTGACATCTAAAAGATGTCTGGAAATTAAGATTTTCACATGCTTGCATTGATAATCTGATATGCTCTCTGTGCTTTGTGAGATAGCAAGGCTTTTTCTGCATTTTTTTGTCATTGGTACTTTCCATGAACAGTACCAAATGAAACCTGGAACTCTTAGGAGATGCTTAACCTTCATAAATTGTTGATAGTTAGTCTCAGAATGGCAATTTTCTCAACCCTGTTACATTTAAAAATGAAATGACAAAATAAAATCAGAATGGGTAACAAGGTTGTAATTTATTGATAAACTTATATTTCCCCAGTTTTTTTTCTTTTTTCTTTTTTTCATTTGACTATTTTTTTCTTTGCAATAATGTGGCCAACAGTGTTGAATGGTTGAGCTTGGTGAATGCAGTCAACACTACAATTTGTGTAAAAATGAAAATAATGATAATAATAATATGTCTTCCCACAATGATGTAGAAAGGGTCCAAATGATGGCACTTTATAGCTGACGCAATTTTAAGGAATGTTATATATTTTTAGAAATGACATAGTAATGACAGAGACAGAAACATCACCAAATGCACTATATAAAGTTGTATGTGAAATTTATTTTAATGTTTTTTTTTTGTTTTGTTTTTTAATATTGGTTTAAAGGATTAGTTCACTTTCAAATGAAAATTACCCAAGCTTTACTCACCCTTGCATGATTTTAATTGTTGGATACAGTCAAGAAGTTTATTTATGTGACCTAATAAATCGAATGTTCTTACAACAATTTGTGCATCTAAAGTGTACTGTATTCATGCAATGTGCTACCTGACCTAGTAACAGAACTATAAAGAAGAAAAAGAAACTGCTGTAGAAAAAGAGAGAGTCCAACTTCTCTGGTCAACTGAGCTAGATCTCCCTGTCCAGTATCTCTGTTCATCCTCAGCCACAGCAACCAAGGTCTCTTTTTGCTCTGTGCAATCAATACTTGTGTCTAACACATATCTCACTGCCATCTACCCTTACAATGTTCACACAATCCAACTATAAATGACTTATACAATTGCCTTTGCATAATAATCTATAAACAATGTTACGCACTTCACGATTTCACTTTTTTTCATGCATTTAGAAGCATAAAATAGGCATATAACGTGGAGTAACCCTACTGTGGGTGGCTATGAGGCAATCAAGATGAATCAGTTACTTTAGCTTCAAATCATTTTGCTATTTCTGTCACAGTTAGAATCTCCTATCTCCTGCAGTTCAATGAAAGACACAGAAATATGAGTGCTGAAATTAGTTCTCATGAGACGTCGTGGAATACTATATGCATAAAGAAAGTCTAAAAGGTTATTTTTTTCCTTCATTGAAAAAATTATCATCCATTATATGTTAATTAATATTTCAAATTATATAAATTTCACAAGAAATTCAAAGTGCATACAGAATTTAATGGCCATTTTCAAAACCTTATTCTGTGAAAACATTCATAAAAAAAAGATATATATATATCTTTTTTTTATTTTGTGCAAAATGAAAGATTTGTTTTTGAAGTGGGAGGGAGTAAATAATGATTAAATATTTTTGGATTGACTATTTCACCTTAAATTTGGGAGACTTGTGAACAATTTAGTTGCTTTTTCAGTAACCATGTAAGTTTAGCAAGCTCTTAACCTGAATGAACAGAAAGTACCAGTCGGACATCACATTCTGTGTGAACAGATCTGATAATGAGTGTCCCCTGTTGTAGGTTTTCTCTATGTGTTAACATCTGACAGCAGCATGACTTCAGTATGGAGATAATGTGATGTAAGAGATACATGTGATTAATATTAAAGCTCCCAACTGTCCAAATGTGCTATTAGATAACTCTCCACCGACGTAGTGTGACACATGAGAAAAATGTAAAATAAAATCTTTATCACTGACAGTGATAAGACTAATCGCATTTTAATCCCCAATGGAAAAGGCCAGTAGTAGTGTTAAACTACTGTCAATGCATGATGTCTGCACCTACATGTAAGAGAGTGAGTGAGAGAGAGAGAGAGAGAGAGAGAGAAAGCAAGAGAGAGAGAGAGAGAGAGCGTGTGCGTTTTTGTGACATATCAGGACACAAATGTGTATAATGACATGGGTATGACATAGGTATTACAGGTATTACATATGAGGACATTACCCCATGTCCCCATTTTTCAAAATGCTTATGAATAATACAGAATGAGTTTTTTTGAGTAAGTAAAAATGTGCACAGTTTTCTGTGATGGGTAGGGTTGGTTTAGGGCGATAGAAAATACGGTTTGTACAGTATAAAAACCTATGGAATTAGGCCTATAGAATGTCCCCACAATTCACAAAAACAAACCTGTGTGTGTTTGTGTGTGTGTGTGTGTGTGTGTGTGTGTTGAATAAGACTTCCAACTAGGGGTGTAACGATTCACTTGTTTTCTCAAACATTTTTGAGCAGCCCACGTTTGAGCTCTCCTCAGGATGGCCACTGCTATTCACATGAGCAGATGACAGCCCTCTATTATAATAGCATTCGTCCTGAGTCACACTGCTCAAGCCATTGATAAAGCTGCCAGGTCATTGCATGGTCACTGGAAACGTCACCGTTATTTTCTATAAGATAAATACCAAACACATGATGTAAGTGTCTAAATGCATACGCACAGTTCCAATGAATGATAAATGAAATTATGAACTTAATGTTGTTAAACTGAATGTGCGAAGGAAACTGCTGAAGTAACTACAACATTAACAACCCTAAAAAATAAGAGCCCACAGTTTATCTATCAGTCAGATGCGCATTAAAGTTGCGTTCGTTACTATAGCAACAGTAGACAGCCAGCGCGTTTTCTTTCAGAATTATCATAAGGGAAATGTTCTGTATAAAGAGGACAAAGAGGGTTTTTCTTCCATGAAGAAAAGTTCGTTTAGGATTAGTTGGAAAAGTGCATGATATTCTAGGGTAGTCTCTCCATGTAAGCATTTGTACAGTTGTAACGACTGAGACAAATCAGACACAATTATTTGTCATATTGAACAAATAATCTTTAAACTCACTCTGTCCCCATCCCCCGAGAAGACCAGTCTGGGCAAGGGCCTCTTGGACACGATCAGATAAGACTTTTATGATCCGAAACTATGCAGCTATGCAGAACTCTGCATTCACATGTTTTATGATACATGTAAAGTAACTTCAATTATGCCATGTTTAGCGTCTATGGGTTCATATCAAGAAGATTTAAATGCTTGTGTATACGATATGTCAATACCTGTGCAACACATCAGTATTACAAGAATCTTTAATAGTTCTTCTTCAACAACTTGAAATTCAACTCAGAAATTCTACTTTCTCATTGGTCAGGTCAGCCCTAAGAGGTGTGACTTTGACCAGAGGTTAAAAGCCAGTGCACAATGCCCCTCCCTCTCTCTCTTGCTTCTTTGGACGGACTGAAGAAACCCCCTTTGCTGCAGGCCAAGGCCTGTGGGCCTGCAAGGCCTGTAGTCTTAAACCTTAAACTTCTAGATGAGCCATGTGCTCATCTAGAAGGGAGAAAGAACTCTGTCCGACAACAACAGTCAAATTAACAGCTTAAGTTGTTTCATATTTCTTCATCCAACGCAGAAGATATTGATTATGACTTCGGACCAAACCATCAAGGATTTCTCTTCAGCCTGCAGACCCGATGTTCCTCAACAGAGTAAAGGCATTTTGCAAGTATCATACATTTGAATACTAAACAGCAACAACATTAGTACTAATTTGTGAACCAACTTTGTTAGCAAAGGTGCTTTATTACTGAGAAAACTGATGGTCTGTTCCAGATGTTTTTGACTTTTTCCCATAGCTCCATTTCCTGTCCCACTTCCGGTTTAACTCTATTATTGCTCTTTTTACCCATGTATGTTTGTGATTTGCGTGTATGTTATGTGTTTGTTAGTTATGTGTTTGTGATTTAGTTAAATAAATCTTGTGTGCACACACTTGCGAGTTGAATCTGACCTGCTTATAAACCCAATGTCCCTGATAACGATTTGATCACAGCTACATGCTAAGAAAGCGGCGTTATTTTTCTGTCTTGAAAAGTTGATAGACGATCAATACTAAGTGTTCGCTGGCCAAACAGGTTAATTGATTGTCATATTCATTTTATCACATTAAGTAAATTTTATTAGTGTAGAGGGAAAAAAGAGTAAGGGGTTTTAAGGGTTCTGAAGTTAAAAAAAACCCATTAGGTTGGCTTGAACGATTTATTTTGGTTTGGCAAACAAAATGGCCGTCTTTACAGCCACCATTGGTAAAGTAGCTTCTCCTCTGGTCATAGCTAGAGTTGTTTTGAGATTAGCACTTTTTACTTCAGATAGATCTATGTTTAGCATCGGCCTCCTGGGCCGCCTGACATTGTTTGGCTTGGGTTGAGCTTTGCTCCTCTGAGCTCTTATTTTAGAGTTTTTAGAGTAGCCTCCTCTCTCATGAGATTTTAGGCTGAGTTTAACCCTCTGGAGTCTGAGGCTGATTTGGGGCCTGCAGAAGTTTTGACATGCCCTTACATTTGTGCTTTTTTCAGTTGTTCATAAACATATTAATGAAACAACTGTATTCAGCCCAAACTAGGCTACCATAATATGTGAGGAACATGTATGTGTTGTGTTTTTGAAGGAATAACATTTATGGGTGGTTATTGAAAAAAACAAAAAACTTAAGTCACTGAAATAAGGCCAAAAAAAGAATAGTAAATCTGTGTTTACAATACTTTAGGGTATTGGAGGTTGTAGACTAGAGTTTTTGCTTCAAAATTATGTAAAAATTATGCTGACTACTCTTTCATTTATAACAATATATTGATTTAGTTTTTGTAAGACACTTCTTGCCAAGAAACACCGTATGCGTGGAGGCGTGAATCATCATGATAATGATGAATAATGGGTCATTCTCACCTGAGAAGACAAAAGAATTGCATAGTAATGAGCTGAAATGACTTGCATATTAATGAGGCATTTCAGTCAGGTAGGCTGTGAAAAAAACCTTCTGTGATGTCTCAAGCTCATCATGGTATATGAAACATACAGAAAAATATTATTACAATATAAAGTAATGGTTTTATATTATACTTTAAAATATAATGTATTTCTGTGATGCAAAGAGTCTGAATATAGGCTTTTAGTTTAAAAGCATGCACATTTGGAGAAATATTGGATTCTCATATGTTTATGTCAATTTTCTATACAGAGGAGTTATATTTATTTAATATTCATTGTCATTACTATGAGCGCTGGTGTTTTCAATTCATACTTGCAGCCGGAGGGCGCTCTCTGTGCATTTTTAGTCCACAAATTCATCTAAAGAAGAAGAGGCTATTGTCACGATCATTACTGGGAGTGTCTGTGTCTGCCACCAGAGGGTACTCCAACCCTGACTGTTTCATCACTTTAGGATCCAGCAGGATGGGGATTTGGATCACTCCTCCAGCCACGGTGAGGGAGCGGATGGCTCTTGTTCGGGCGGTGCTGGCTCTGCGACAGGAGGGGAGAGAAATAGGGTGTTTTGCCCAGTTTTTCTGGACGTTGTCAAGAGGGCTGCGGTATAATGATGAGGCGTTAAAAGGGATTTTTAATGGATGCCTTGATGACCCTCTGCCCCAGTGTGAGTCTGAGGGGCTCCAGACCCTGGATTTTTGGGGCTTTGTTAGCTATCTCTCCCACAGAATCCATTTGGCAACACGTGCTCAGCCAGAGTCCGCTCCAGCCCGTGAATCCCTTCCAGAGCCCGCTCCAGCCTGTGAGTTCGCTCCAGAGTCCACCGAAGTGGTGGACACAGGTTCACCGCCTAACTCAAATAAAAGGAGGAAGAGGAGGAGAAAGGCTTCAGTGATTTCTCAAGGCCTGGAGGCCTTTCCGGAGCCCGCTCCAGTCAGTGAGTCTGCTCCAG
>RJVU01063207.1:1205531-1229213 GCA_003731715.1 Anabarilius grahami | reverse complement strand
AGCGGGAACCCGCCTGGTCAGTTCCTCCAGCGCCGCCCTGGCATTTAGCCAGGACCCTGACCTTCAGGGAGCCCCCATGGTCTGTTCCTCCGGCACCACCCTGGCCTTCTGTGGGGCGCCCTGGATCTGGCCCGCCATCCCTCCCCCTGATCCTCCTCCGGTCCACCTCCCTCCTGAGTGTTTGTGTTTTTGTTTTTATGTGTCTGGTGGAGCGTCTGGTAGCCGCTCCTTTGAGGGGAGGTAATGTCACGATCATTACTGGGAGTGTCTGTGTCTGCCACCAGAGGGTACTCCAACCCTGACTGTTTACATCCTGGACTTTTCACCCCACGAACTACATTACCCATAACCCACCTCCTGGACTCATTATCCTTGTTTCATTGAACCCAGCTGTTTTGTGTTTGGAGTCCTGGTGTTTGTCCCGTTGTTCTCGTGTTGTATGTTCCTGGATTGATCTTCTCGTCTCTGTTCCTGGTTTCTGTCGGTTACATTGGATTCTCGTTCTGGATTACGTTCACGGATCATCACACGGACACACGGACTCATCTTACGGATCACCATTCACTACGGACATTCACCGCTCATCGAAGTCCCTGTGTTACCACTCTCCTGCTGTCTGTGTTGCTACTATGTGTTTACATTGTTTCCTACAATCTGGTGTGAAGCTCTATTAAAGAGATATTAACTTGCATTTGTATCCAGCCTTCTTTTCCCGTGACAGCTATTCCATGAATGGTGTTTTCAATTCATACTGCAGCCGGAGGGCGCTAAAGAAACAAAAACTCATCTAAAATTCATCTATAGAAGAAAAGAAAACAGGAACTAACTGCATGTCTTCCAGAGGTTCGCTAACCATGGCTTTTACATACAGATAAACACTTTTCAAGACAATAAATACACGATTGAGACGACGTATGCATGTGTTGCCTCTGAACTTGCCTGTGAATAGTGCTGGCTCCGTGGGCGTGGCCGCATTTGTGGGTAATGAGCTGAATCACAGGACTTCTGACATGGCTCTCTTTTCATACAGATTACATAAACTAAGAATGTTTGTTTTCGATTTGACTTACACGATTTAAAACCTGACATTTCAACGTTTTTTTAGACATAGGTGTCATTTTTTTGTGATTAGTATTCACTAAGTTACAGTTCATTTTCTGAGAACTATCAGATTGGAGTTCGTTCAGAGGGAGACGAGAGATCACGCTTCATGTTAGTTTTCTTTATTTTACAGAAAGCACAACATTTTGTTTTTACTCTGAGTGTATACAAATAAAAGAAGATATTCTATAGTTTCAATTGATATATTACTTATGTCTCTATGACAAAAAATGACGGAGTATTTTAAGTGTTTTACTGCAATGTGAAAAAAACCTGCAAAACGCGCCGGCGCGTTTTCGGACCTCAGAGAGTTAAGCCCCAGGTAGATCTATGCTTATGTGTGGCCCTATAGGCCCACAGCTATAGCTGGCCTAGGCTAGAACCAGGGTTAGGTGATTGCTAAAGCATTTCCCCTTTTTTCGTTATTTCCTTTGTCAGGTTGTATAGTTTTCCTAGTTCTGGCCTCCTCTTTCAGAGTTGTCAGGCCAAAAAGCCCTTTACCCCTTTAGTGTAGGTGCAAGACAGATAGCAGCTAAGGTAGCAGGCTATCATTAGCCTCCCTGGTGCCGTTGTCTCAGGTGGTAGGCCCCTTATCATTAGGTGGATAACAGAATGCTAGTGTTGCGTATACCCCACTTGTCTAGAATTTTCATTCATACTGTGTTCGCCTTTTCCCCTGAACCCCTTGAATTAACATTCAAGTTTGAGTGTAATGGTGTTAGCTTTTCTCTATCTTATCTAGGGTTCAGTACAGATGTGTAAACTTCTGGTTGGTGAAAAGCATCCATCCTTGAGTTTCAGGATGGTATGAATGAAAAGCATCACTTTTATGCTTTAAGTTCTAGTTTTTGCCCTACACAATGTGAGCTGTACTCTAATGCTGCCACAGCATGTTTCTGTAGTAGTAGGCTTGGTTATGGCCTCCTTCAGAGCATGGTGATTAGTTTGTACTCCCCTTGCGTTAAGAGTAAAGGTGTTTACTGAGTACATGGCCTGCTGGAATGCATAGCTCAGGTTGAGTTTGCTTTGGGAACCTCACTATTCAGTTTGGTTCTTTTATAGCTCCCTTAGAGTTTAAACACTGTCACAAGAATTGTTTTGCATTGTTGGAGTTGAAGGCTTTCGTGAGATAAGCCTCCTTCTAAGCACTGTAGCTTGTTGTGTCACAAGCTCTTGTTGGTGGATGTTTTTGGTCAGAGTTTCGCTCACTTAGAACATAGACACTGCCACAGGTTTATGTCTGTGTCTGTTTGAGGTGGTAGGCCAGTTTTGGGCCTCCTTCGGAGCACGGTAACATATTTCTTTGTAGAGTGTTGTTACCGAGTACATTGCCTGTTGGAATGTGTAGATTTAAGCTCAGGTTGAGTTAAGCTAGGTAACCTCACTTTATTGTTTGGTTCTCAGATAAGGCTCCCTTAGAGCTTAGACAGATGCCACTAGCTGATGCCACGTGACTTTCTGGAGTCGCAGGCTTGTTTGGGCCTCCTCTAAGAACATGATGGCGCAGGTTTGTTATGGTTGTTGATATGATGACACTGCCACTGGCTGCCGCCCGTGTCTTCTGGAGTAGTAGGCCCGGTTTGGGCCTCTTTCGGAGCTTGTTGGCGGAGTTTTTTGTACTCCTCTTGCCTTAAGAGTGTTAAGTGCTTTACTGATTACATTGCCTGTTGGAATGTGTTGAGTGGAATTAAGCTCAGGCTGAGCTAATAGTTAACCTCACTGAATAGTTTGGTTCTATATGTGGCTCCCTGAGAGCTTAGTAATTGCCACTAGAAGCTGGCACCACATGTCTTTCTGAGTTGTAGGCCCCGTTTGGGCCTCCTTCAGAGCATGATGGCGTAGGTTTGTACTCCTCTTACTTTAAGAGTAAAAGGTGTTTTTACTGAGTATATGACCTGGTGGTATGATGGCTCAGGTTTAGTTAAACTAGTTAACCTCACTTGAGAAGTTTGGTTATTCTACTTGGCTCCCTTAGAGCTTAGAACACTGCTGTGAGCTGATGCCATGTGTCTGGAAGTCGTAGGTCCTTTTTGGGCCTCCTGCAGGTCGTGTTGGCGTATGCTGTACTCGTCTTGCTTTAAAGAGTAAAAAGTATTTTTACTGAGTGCACTGCTCGTTGGATTGTGTTAGGTAGACTGTTATGTGGGCACTCTCAGTCTAATCTGCTGGATTTGCTTATCAGCAAGCAAGCTGTTCAGGTGTGTAGCCTTCACAGGCCTCCTTTAAGCTTCCCCCGCCCATATCTGGGTGTTCTCTAAGCAGATAGAGCCTTTAGCAAGGCTGCTGAGATGTATTTCTACACATGTAGAATTTGTGTCATGTGACAGGGCCCCTCCTGGGCCTCCATGATTTTGTGCCTACAGTACGGGTTATCTGTTAGGTCGAGCTCTGTACTCCCCTCGTTTGAGGGTTGTCCTGCATGGTACTTAGCTCCCCAAGCTGGTCAGTGGTTGAAGGCCTCTCTGAGGCCTCCCTATTGAGGATCAGCCCCAGGCTGTTAAATGTACTCCCCTTGTTAGGTTCCTTTGGAGTGCACAGCCTCCTTGCTGCAAATAATTACGCGCTGAGTAGATCCTAGGATTGAGCTGAGTGTTACTCCCCTCATTAGTAGGGATAAAAAAACGCTAAGCTGAGTCTTGCTCTCCGGGATGCCCGTCTCTTTGCTCTGGTTAGTTACTGCTGCTTTTGCAGTCACTCTTACTGGATATCTTCTCTGAAGAAATGTGATTGGAGACTGTGATCAGACAGGTTGTTGGCCAAGACTAGGTTTCTGTAAAGTAGGGCTTGGGCTGTTGGCCATTGGGAGTGCTGTCACTGACAGCCATGTATGACCTGTAGGGGTAGTGGTTCTGGCACTTCAGTAGAAGCTGCTAGTTCTGACGTTTGTCTAGCCATTTGTGGCATGCACTCCCCTCAAGCATGGCGGCGTGGGGATATCGTTCCCCATATGTGTTCAAACGCACTGTAGAGTTCCCTTTCGAAAGGGAACATCTCAAGTTACGTATGTAACCATGGTTCCCTGAAAATAGGGAATGAGACACTACGTTACCTGCCATGCATTGTGGCTGCCTGCTGAACAGTCCAATAGGATTGGTGAGATTTGACAATTGCTTTCAGACACCGGTTCACGTGATGGCGTTCCCCATATGCGTTCAAACGCAGTGTCCCTATTCTCAGGGAACCATGGTAACATACGTAACCTGAGACGTTCTTTTAATAAATCTGTTTGAGATCAAATGAATGTCAGATTTTTGCTATAAATTACAGACTTGTCATCTGAGGACTAATTCTCATTTTTCTCATAGGCTCAATTTTACGTACTAGAACACATACTCACATGCAAAAACGGCACTTTAAATCTCTCAAAGACATAAATGAAATTTTTATATATTCGAAATAAAAGATATAGATTGTACTGAATGTCAGATTGTTTATTTTGCTCAAAATAAGGATTTATTAAGTCCACTTCTAACCAAAGGTCAAGAGCTATCGTTTCAACCACACAACTGTGCGATGCCTTCACGAATGTTCCTTGGAACTATGGTTTGCTGATAACGACGGAACTTGTGACCATAGTTGGTCAACGATGCTTTCAGGAAATGTGCCCCAGAATATCAAAGACACTTGGACTTTTTTTTGCCTTGGGCCAATACACAACAACCTAGAAACCACCCAGAAGGCCCTAGCAACCACACAGCAACACTTACAACACCTTAGTAACTGCATTGCAACGTCTATGCAACCATCCACAGCACTGTTCAATTTTATTTGTTGCAGAAATTACACACTTCACTTGTAACATAAGTGTGAAGTTTAAAGCCTGTCAAATGGCGCAACAGAGCAAAATAATATACAAAAAAAAAAAAAAGGAATATTATAGAGAATATCAAAGAGTGTCTACTATTATACTGCTAATACACAGATCCCAGAGAAGGGGAGGGAGAAAGAGATTAAGGGACCACCGTTATCATTGTCCTTCTTCCCCAGACAGGTTAATGAGGTTGAGAGGGTAACTTTGATGTCAGGAACTCTCATTAGAGACTGAGTGAGCCTGATTTATTGCAACAAGGAGTCAGTCTGAAGAAGCAGGAAGCTTTGAACAAGGATTAATTGCTAGGTGAATGTTCAGACCAAGGGTAAGCCACAGCCAAGAATAATAGTTGTCTATTATGTACGATCTCAAAGTATAAATAGATTGTGAACTCTAGTACATGCAACTTTACTATATCATTTTTTCATGCTTTTAACATTTTTATGATCCATTAAACCAGTTAAAAAACTGACAGAATATACATTTTTGGGCAAACTATCTTTAAGTTTTTGCATTGCTGTGTGACAAAGGCATACAAAATAAGTGCATCTCAACTTATAAATGCAATAAGGAAGTATATGGTCTGTTTGTGCGCGCCGCCATACGAGTGTGTGTTTTCTGTCTATCTTTGACTGATACACCCAAGCCCTTCGAAATGAAACTCATCACACTCAGCCCAGATCAATAAAAAAGCTGCGACTTCAACCTTGAGTATGATTGCTGTGGAAAATGACAAGATTGCTCCAGCTGAAGAGGAGCCTCATCCAGGCCTCATAGAGCAGATGAAAGTGGAGAGGGACAGAGGTACAAGATGATGCAGACCCAACCCAGATTCACCTTTGATCTGCCATGACAAATCAAGTGCTGCGGCAAACCGGCAGTGTTCTCCACTGCATTAATCCATTCACATCTATTTGTGGTGGTCACATAATGCCAGACTGCAAGGATATTATTAAACTTATTGGAACTAAGGTAGAATCCTTGGACATGTGAATGGTTGTTAACACAAGGTTTCATGTATGTCAGAGGGATGTAATTAATGCAAATCAGAATGTCAGTTTTAAATAGGATAACAATAATAAACTACTCAATACAACAGTGCACACCCAATACAAGTTAAATTACACCAAAAAGACTACATATTTAGCTAAACTTGAGCTAAATACTAAATATGTCTGAATCCACAATATTCAAAAAGTTCCCTGCCAAGATTGTGAAAGTGTGGATCTGATAGGCACTTTACTATCCCATGAGGCCACAGGAGAGGATTTGTGAATAGCAGTAAAGTTACACAACTGATGCTGTAAGTCACAAGACAATAACAACATGGCGATTGTAGTACATCCAAAATATATTCATACTACACACATTCATACTATATAGAACATACTTTGGTCGCAAAGTAAGTACTTATAAAGCAAAATTTTGCAGGCAAGAAAAACATCCATTGTCCATTGTCCATTTTCAATAGTGCAGAGATGCATAAATTATTGCTTACTTTTGAAACTTAAGCTTTTGAAATGCAGAAGAAGAAAAAAATCATTATTTTTCCCTTTTATCCTGTCTTTCTCTTCAACACTCACGATCACAATACAGAAGTATTCATGCATAACACTATAAAATATTAACAATGCAATTTACCTTTCATCTGCACTCCTGTCTGCATCTTTGATTTGTAACAAATTCACTTTGTTCCTGATTTTTTTTTGTCTTCCTATCAAAGACATACAGAGGAAGTTCTAAATACTCTGCACTGTCCTGTTTCATTGGGATCTTATTTCATCTCCGTTTCATAGGCCTCCTTTAATAGGATAGAAAACTTGCAGCCCAATATTTTTCCACCTCTCTTTTCAGTAGAATGTCTGTAGTTCACTTGTGCCAAGCTAGTTTTTCCTAAGTGTAGCACAACAAATGCTGTTTGTGTCACATTATATTGCATCATAGTCACTGTATTCTTACATTTCTCTTCATTCACCCCTCAAAAACTAGCATCAGTTTTACTTTTAGCTGACCTAAATGAAAGCCATACAGCATTTAGACCAAGAATCGTAACAGCTCTTCCAACTATCTAATTAAATTCGTCAGCAAGGGTGTGGGGACAAGTATCATGCTCAGCATTAATCTACAGGTTAATAGGGACTGGGAAGATCATTAAAGTGTTCAAGAACAGTCAATTGTATAGCGCAAATGCTGCTGAAATAATTTAAGAAGGTGTGAAAAAAGAAGAAGCGAATGCCTTCCAGATTAATTATTTGAAAGGAATACCCTAAGGAAAAGCCCTTTTGAACAGAATATATCTTTGAAAAAGTGGGTTAGAAACCTATTTCTGTGTTTTCAGAGTTGTTTCCTTAAAGGGTTTTCAATGAAGCACCTAGGAGCAAAAGAACAAACAGGGTGATAAGAAATTCATTCTTTCATTTCCAAACCAACATGTTCAAATGCTGAAGCTCACATTGAGTTAAAATGAAGTATCATTTCATGGTCACATACAGTAGGCTTATACTGTAGCATTTTAAACTTTAAACTAGCAGATTTAGGTGCTGTTTTACAGTATTTCAAGGGTGGCAACTTTTCTTCAAGCATCTTTACAGCAAAGCCTGTCATAATTAGTGCTCAGTATGGCCCATTCTGCTGGTTTTAGACCCTGACTGGGAGGTCCCAACAGATTGTGTCATCTAAGCAACCTCTTTCTTTTCCCTGAAATCCCTGTCAATCACTGCTAATAGTGACAGGACACTTCAGTGTCAACCTGTCCTCTGCTCTCAGCCTGAGCGGGTACGTATGCGGCAGACACATAATTTTTGCATAATCAATAATTAGTCAACTTTGTGTTAGTCTATGTGATGACACAGTATAAGTGTAAAAATGTCTGTAATGATTGCCGGTTTCAAGGAAACGTTAATGAACACATTAGAGAGACAAGAATGTGCAACCCGAATTCTGGAAATGTTGGGACATTTTTTAAATTTGAATAAATTGAAAACTAAAAGACTTTAAAATCACATGAGCCAGTATTTTATTCACAATAGAACATAGATAACATAAATGTTTAAATGGAGAAATTTTACACTTTTATCCACTTAATGAGCTCATTTCAAATTTGATACCTGCTACAGGTCTCAAAAAAGTTGGCACGGGGGCTGAGAGAACATCTAGCAACTAATTAAGTTAACTGATATCAGGTCTGTAACATGATTAGCTATAAAAGGGATGTCTTAGAGAGGCAGAGTCTCTCAGAAGTAAAGATGGGCAGAGCTGTGAAAGAGTGCGTAAAAAAAAAAAGATTGGGGAATACTTCGGGTTGTATTTTTTTTGTTCAAAATTAACTAAATTTAAATAATGAGTCAATACATCCTTCTTCCAAAATGTCTTTTTGATTTACGCTGATTCACTGTGTTAATATTATTATAAGTGTTTATATTTTAGACCTGACTGGATGGTTTTCATGGGAAATTGCATACATAAGTCACTCACCCGTGTGTGTCTCATCATATCCGTAATTGGAAAAAAGTTGCTACTTTGATGCATGTATGGTGTGGGTGTGGCATAGGTTAGTTATCACAATGAGTGAGAAAGATTGACATTGAGCAGCTACATCTCAAACCCCCGGAGAATCACCTGTTTTAAAAAAAAAAGCACAACAGAGGAGAATCTGCTGGCAAAAAGAGAATGCGAAAGAGCTCGTAATAAAACAAGAATCAACACTGGCTTGGCATTGGATTAACAGGTCAGTAAGACAGTTTATTGAACAGATATATATGTAGCTATCTAACAAAGATCATTGTAAAGCATTATGTATTGTGAAGGGGCAATTTGTTACGGTTGTTGTAGCACTGAGCTGGAATTTATTTTCAAGGAAGTATTGTCTAATAATGGGTGAAGCTACAGTAACGTCTTCAGCTAGTCAGCTTAAGATCCTTTCCATCTAAACTTGTTATATCTCTTAAGCCTCCCTTATGGAACGAAAATATATTTCCATATATATGAATGATCAATATATTAAATGATTTAACGGTATATTTGAAAATGTACAGAATGATATATTGTGTTAATATATTACAATATATTGAATAGTTCATAAAGAATTGCCGCTTTCATATATTGAAAAACATGTGACAATATATTTACTAACATATCATAATGTATGTAATTTTATATTTAGTAATAAACTTCATAACATATAGATATACATGTGATAAGATACGCATGGGTATAAATATATTGCACATATTTACTCATGCAGCACATACATAGAAATACGTAACAATATATTTCTTATATTTTACAATTATTTACATTCGAAATGTTTTATATTTTAAAGCCAGTTAACAATAGCATAAGCACATCAGCTTGTACTGAAGTATTTAGCAAAGAGACTATCACTGTGCTGAAGAGCGCACAACCACTACTTATTAAATAAGTAATATAAAGTCTTTATGGTGCTTGGCCAATCGTCAACCTAACTAGTGTAACTCAGTCTGTGAATGTGTGTATATATGTTTGTACACACATTCACATTTATAAAAGAATGTTTAGATTATCTTAGTTTTAAACGTGATCATTCATATTTACATTATGGATTTTCATGGTTTAAGGCCATATGATAGCTTTGTGTGATGAACACATTGAACATTTGTTATCGATCACTGTTGTTACAGGTATTAATAAGAGTTAAAGAAGGTGGATTGACTTACCTAATCATACAGACAGTATTCAATTCACTCTCAAATACTGTGTGGCCCTGTCTGCCATTCTGAGGGCTCGTTCATTAGTGATTTTAATTATGCTAAACCTCCAGGTGGATTAAATCTACTCTCTAAATGCATTACAAGCTTGCTCATTTAGTTTTTGATCATTAAAATGGTGCTTTCCACCCTCTCCCAAGGCAGCTGCTCCCTCCCAGCTTCTCAGCCAAGTAGCATCTCATTTTCTCTATGTCTAAAATTTTCTCCAGCTAATCAGACATTGTACAAGTTGTTCTCAATCTCATCGTGTAGCCGTAAATGAGAATATGCGGGTGGAGATGCTTGTGGTAATGAAACACTGCATGTTATTGAAAGGCGATATATGCTAATCTAATTATGAGAGATTTTCGTTCATTTTGGAAGCTTCTTTTGTTAACTTCTCAGCTAGTGTATCTCTAGAGACCCAGTTTTAGACATGAAAAGAGATATCTAAAAAAAAAGTGTAGCTGACAGCTGTATTGTCTCGTTTTCAGTCTAAACAATTTGTTGTACCTGAATGGGCAGGCAGTGCATCTTTCTCAGACTGATGGAGCTAAAATTCTTGCCTTGAAAGAACAGAACTCTTTGTTGTCTGCATTCTCAAGAGCCTT
Organism: Anabarilius grahami; assembly: GCA_003731715.1. Taxonomy (NCBI): domain Eukaryota; kingdom Metazoa; phylum Chordata; class Actinopteri; order Cypriniformes; family Xenocyprididae; genus Anabarilius; species Anabarilius grahami. Next base: position 1,218,966 of record RJVU01063207.1, on the reverse strand, counting down.
TCAACTGAAAATGCATCTTGCATGCAGCATTATTAAAGTTGTTTGAAAAGGCCAGCAGGGTTTATCACAACACTGTGTCCTAACCAGGTTTCTAACAAGTAATTTGTGTCACTATAACAGACAATCAGAAGATATTTGATGTTATGAGGAGCGAGACATTGGACCAATCAGATTTCACTGTGGATTGGGCTACCCAACAACAAAAGAAACCAAGAAAATAAATTAAATTGTCGCAAGCTTTACATAATTTAATTACTTTTATGGTTAGGACATGGCATAGATATACACTGCCCATCAAAATTTGGGGGTCAGTAAGTTTTTTTTTTTTTTAGTTTTTTTTTTAGAAATTAATACTTTTATTCAGCACAGATGCAGTAAATTGATCAAAAGTGATAGTTAAGACAATCAAAATGTTACAAAAAATTTATATATTTCAAATTAATGACTTCACAGTTTCCACAGAAATATTAAGCAGCACAAGTGCTTTCAACATTGACATTAAAAATGTTTCTTGAGCACCAAATCATCATATTAGATCGATTTCTGAAAGATTATGTGACACTGAAGGCTGGAGTAATGATGCTGAAAATTCAGCTTTTCCACCACAGTGTCACAGATTGGTGATTGCAGAAAGCGACGAAGATGATTATAAATACACAGTCTTTGATACAATAGCAAATTCAGGAAGAACAACCACGTTCTACGCAAACAATAACCGACAAAGGACTGAGCAGAATAGGGAGTATATATATATATACACATAGTAAATGATGGAACTAAACAGGAACAGCTGGACAAAGATTAACTAATCAGTAACCATATAAACTGATGAGAACTCATAAAAGACATGACAGAAACTGAACAGAACATACTCGGGATATTTTGCCCCCCACGGAAATTGGTACAAGACGACCAGAGCTGCATTCCACTCCAATTTTAGACACGCACTTGCTAACTTCGCTAAGCACTTCTCCTCGGGGTAATCCCTGCCGCCATTTTGAAGTGCATTCCACTTCGTGAATTAGACGAGGGAAGTTTATATGGACAGACCCTTGTCCCCTCGATTTTGACCGAGGGAGCAAGTCCACTTCAATCAGCTCTATATCCCACAATTCAACTTGATTTTGATGCCACAGCATCACAGCTTGACTGACGTGTATGATATATTAATTAATTTAATTATTATGACTCCTCAGGAAGCTTCCTCGCTTCTCGTTCCTCACCTCCTTGCGGTGCATTTAGAGAACTGAGATGTGAGGAAAGCGAAGAAATGTGGAAGCATCAATTTGAGTAATGAGAAGCACCAACGGTGGAAGGAACCAAGGTGGAGCTTTTGCTGAAGGTATATATATATATATATATATATTACTAAATGCACTGCAGACTTATGCTTTTTCAAAAAGGCAAAAGGAGCTCTTTCTGTTTGAATGATTTAGAACCAATATAGGAGCACACTAAAAACACATTTAGAACACCTTAGGAACTGCATAGCAACACCATGACAACCACCAACTTTCATACACGCAAATACGTTACATTTTCAAGAAGAAAAGGTGTAAAAATTAGTTTTATTTGTTGGGGAGCAATTGGGGGTCGGGCAGTCCATATTAAACTGGCCTGATGAATGTTGTGTTATCATCAAAATTCTGTTTAATGATTTCGCCTCACCTTAATTACCACATTGACTTTGCAAAGTCACTTCGCTGCATCCGAGATGACCAATGCGTGACTCGCTGCCAGAATGGGGTCAGAACAATGCAATAACAAATGCCTGGCAAACAGTAAAAATTCCCACAAACTGCAGGTGTGCTTGCACCATCAGTAACAACGGATGTTTTCTAAAACAAATCTCCTCTCACTGAATTGGCTGACCTGCTGCGTCCACACAGAAGCAAAGACAGCTCCATCACTTAACTTTAAACTAACCAATCACCAATGATAAATGAAGGGAGAGATGCTTCCGTATCACGTACAGGGTGGGCAGTTTGGCCAATTACTCAATTAGCTGATGTGACAGTGGAGTGTCTTTCTAACATGTTACTTGGCCTTTCTGTAATGCTTTTTTGTAATTGTTACACCCTTCAGTTGAATCACACATTAGCACTTTACAATGCAATCTGTAGCAACTTCACTGATCTGAACTGTCATAAAACAATGTGTCTTTGCACTAAACAATACAGTAAGCACATATACAAATAGGCTATATCTCAACAACTGATTTTAAAGGGGTGGTACATTATGATTTTACTTTTTTAACTTTAGTTAGTGTGTAATGTTGCTGTTTGAGCATAAACATCTGCAAAGTTATGACACTCAAAGTTCAAGGCAAAGGGAGATATATATTTTTTAAATAATTCTTTTTTTAAGGAATACAACAAACAGCTGGTAGGGACTACAACGAACTTCTTCCCGGATTGGTGACATCACTTACTCTAAAATTTACATAAACCCTGCCCCCGAGAACACGCAACAAAGGGGTCGAGGCCATGTTATTGCAATACAGTACGTAACAAAAATGCAATAGCATGTCATAAAAGCAAGATGACAACATGACAAGTTATAATCATAATTAAACTAAACTATACCTGTTCTGTCCTCATTTAGCATATATTCTCTGGCTCTGTTGGCATCTTACAAAAGTTGACACATGAGCGATTTATAGATTATCATGGCAAAATATGCTAATCAATGACTTTAAGATAGTTAACTCCCACATCAGCTACATAAAAATGTATCAACTAACCATTCAGAAACGTCCTGTTGCATTCTACATGTTGTCACTTATTCTTGAGTCTCTCCATCGTTGTTTTGAACATAAAAGGCTGAATAGTTTCTAACATTTTAAGTGAGTCTGCGTGAGGTAATCGGCGCTGCTAACGCAAGCTCTTGAAACTCCGCCCTCTTCTTGAGAGCAGCAGCTCATTTGCATAAAGGGACACAAAAACTGAGCATTTTTGTTCACCTTCAAAAAGTTACAAATTTAACATGCTATAAAAAATTTTCTGTGGGGTATTTTCAGCTAAAACTTCACATACACATGACCCTTTTAAATACATTACAGTATGAAGTTTGCAATTAACTTAAAATTTTAAATTTTAAGTTAATTGCATTTTACATTTTAATACATTTTAATATGTTTTAAGAATTTTAAATATGTTGATTTATGCTCTACATAACAACATTTGTTATAGAGGACCGTGACTTTGAAGGAAAACAAAAAGGCAACTGTTTCTCCTAAAAACCGATGGGTCTGAATGGATAGCACAATAAAATAAAAATAAAATATATAAAATAAATAAAATTAGGCAAAGTTAATACTTATCTGAAACATAATTGAGAACTTCATTATTATAATAAAAGTGTCCTTCTTTCCTTTTTGCCGGTCTATAAAATGAAGCAGGGAATGTTTGTGAACGAATCGACATCCACTTTTGAAAAATCAAACAAAGGGGGGAGGAAACAACAACAACCAGTCAAATAGCACAATGCCAGGCATTTAAATCAGAGCACATCAAGAGCTGTTGCCATGGAGATGCTAAGCTTGTTTTTAGATCAGAAAGTGTGGAGGGGACAGAAGGTGAGGGTCCTACGAGTGCTGTTGAGTCTTCACACAGAGTGAGCAATAATTAAACTCCCTCATTACAAAGCACTAGAGAGTCAGGTCGCCCGGGCTGCCGAGACCCTCCAGGTAATGCAGACAAATAGCGTGCAGTCAAGCGCATATTCCTGCCATTATGACTGCATTTCCTGAAAAATCCACACTCAGAAATCTAATCTACCAAGTAGATTCATTTTAAGCTGCATGGGAATAGCAATTTGTCACCTAATTGTCAAAGTCACTTTAAATGGCAACTAAATTTGTTTTTAGCAGGTTAAATTTGATGTCAAATGATGGCCAAAGTATTTATTTATGAAGTCTGACAAATTTGACAAAAAGCCCTAAATTTCTTCAGTTTTAAAATGTAGCTGAAAAACTGGCAACTTTAAATGGTCTTCAAGTGAAGTTCTTTAAGCTACAATTAAGAAATCTGGTGGGATTTAATATTTACATTGATCTACAAAGTAACTTACAAAAGAGAACAAGTAGATACAAGCAGAAGTCATAAACACCCCTCTGCTGTTCAGTCATTTTTGACCGAAAAAAATTTACGTTTGTTTTTTTAGAATTTTTTACTTCATCAGAATGCATTAGTACGGAGCCCTGCACATGACATGCAGGACAAAAAAAAGTAAATCGTGCGCACGATTTAGCAAATCGAGGGAACGAATTAGTAAATCATGCACATGATTTATAAACTGAGGGAACCACATAGTAAAGCGTGCGCACAATTTCGTAAATCGAGGGAACAACTAAGTAAAGTGTGCACACAATTTAGCCAACTATTTTTTCTGGCATGTCATGTGCTGGGGTCTATACATTCGAAATGAATGGGAAGCGAATTTCATCTAGTGGAAACATTTGGTACTGCACTCAATTTTTTTTTTTTTTATGAAAGCTCATTTTTTTGAGATATCTGCCTCAAATTTGGAACACAACTTTTTATTTTACGGCTTTGATTTTCTTACAGATTTGCAGTAAAATGTGTTTTGGAAAATATATATTTCATACCAAAGCTGCTTCCACATAGGCAGCGGACTTGTTGCTTTGCTGCCTTATAACGCAATGACTTTTTAGGCTGTGTTTGCGCATGAAGGTACCTCACAAAACTGATTTTGGACAGACTTCAGAGGCAGCATAATGGTTTAATGATCTACAACAAAACAGAGTGAGCGTTGGTGATAACTAAGCAAATATTTAATTACTACCATAGTAATTTCTTGCTAGAAACAACATCAGAAGTAGAAAACGTTGCTCAAAAAAGTACATTTACACACCAACTGTAACTTTCAGATGCCATCTTTATTTTATTTTAGCTCAACTGTCACAGAATGGAAAGCACAGGATTGTGGGATATCAATGGCTGCAAAGGATACATCTGTGCTGCTTTCGATCAGATGAAGGTATAAAGAGTAAGTGAAGCTAACTTTGGATTTATACGTGCCTTCCTACCTTGGAATGCAGCCTCCGAAAGCAGTATTTTTAATCTTTCATACACAGCCCAAGGCTGTGTCCGAATTCACCTCCTATACCCTCATTCACTATTCCCTATACTCCACTTATAAAGTCCACTCGAAGGAGTGAATGAAAACGAGTAGGCGAATTCGGACACTAGGTGCATTGGAAGGGCTGCCGCTTTTGCATAGTTTGTGCTTGTTAATAATCATTTGAAACTTAGCAAACTGGCAGCTCCATTTGTAAGATGAACTGCGGGCTCCAAATTCTGGTCAGATGAGGGAATTAATTCAGCGTGCGACTCTCACAGTGCATTTAAGGATTAGTGCACCCAAAAATGAAATTTCTTTCATTTAAGCACTCATCCTCATGTCGTCCCAAACTTGTAAGACCTTCGTTTGTCTTCGGCACACAAATTTAGATATTTTTGATGAAATCCGAGGGTATCTGATCCAAACATAGGCAGCAACGACATTGCACCTTTTGAGGTCCAGAAAAGTATTAAAGACATTGATAAAATAGTCAACGTGACTACAGTGGTTTAACCATAATATTATGAAGCGACGAGAATACTTTTTGTGCGCAAAAACAAAAATAATGACTTTATTCAAGAAATCTGTCTGTCCCCTGTCATACTGCTATGCTATTTTCATTGCAGAGCTTCAGTGTTTACATCTGAACAGTGGCTCAGTATTGGCTGATGATGCTGATGCAGGAGCCGGCCAATACTGAGCCCGCATTCAGAAATAAACACTGAAGCTCTGCAACAAAAATAGCATAGCAGTTTGTGAACCAACATAAGGTGTATTTCTGCCACCTACTGGTCTGGAGGACGTCTGACGCTCGTCTGATGTAAAAAGAGAGAAGAAAAATTCTGGCTGAAATTACTTCTCGTTCATTCATCACCTCGGAAATGGAAGGTCAAGTTGAGAACAATGCATTACGCAGTACAGTATTTCATGTAGTATGTTCTGCTGTAGAGTACTCACTCAATAATAAAATAGTTCTTACAGCGGTGTAGATTTTTCCCATATGATTTAATCATTTTTTAAGAGTTTTAAGCCATAAACCAAAATAACTAGCTACAAGGTGAATCACATTACAAACTTTGATTTAAAGCAGAAAAGTATTCTTAAACAAAAAGACAAGGGTACTTAACCACTTTGATGAGGGAAAGAACTACAATCACATAAAGCACTGTGAAAGACAATCAAATTAAAATCAATGGAGAAATATAAAACTATTATTTTAAAGATGCTGATTATATATAGAACTAATATATTTTACTTGTATTGCAAAATATGCATATTATGAAAATATGTAAGAAGTTTAAAGGGGACCTATTTTGCAAAATTCACTTTTACATGGTGTTTGAACAAAAATGTGTGTTTGTTTTATAATCACCTTATAATGATAAAAATCCACCCTCTCCTTTTTATTTCAATCCCCAAAAATCCTCAACAGTCTCATAGAACAAGCCATTTTCATTTTCTGAACAATGTGATGTCACATTGTGTAGGCCCCACCCACGACTGCTGAAGGATTCTGCCTTATTAGCATACTTTCCGCCCTGAGCAAGCTGTACACTCTCCGCTATTGTCTCGACACCAAAGCAGCTGTAGCAACAAGATGGTCTCGTAAACAATGGAGGTGTTTTGTTGTTGGACTTAAGAGTGAACATAACAGTCTTCATTTACTCCCGACATCCGAGCCGCTGAAGAAGGAGTGGAGTAGTTTTGTTTTTGAAGAAAATGCGCCACAGATCTAACATACACATGCGATTTCTGTCCCTGCTGTTTACGTTCACAGATATGCGACTGTGACTGTGTTTTTGAACTTTGTGTTTTTGACATAACCTTGTGTGTTTTTGATGAGATGTTAGTTTAATACTCGCGAGATGTGCTGTCTGACAGCCACCTTTCTGTGCATGTGCTTTAGATGTTTAAACTGATATCGCTTTAAAATGCATGCAGATAATAAACTTGATGAAGAAGAACTTCAATATCCAAGAGTGTGATCGCAATATAGATTATAATCAAAAACAAGCAGATGTTTTGTTAGTATTTGGCAGAGTATCCGATGCAGGCACTAGCTGTAAAGGCTCTGCCCTCTTTCTGGAAAGCAGGGTGGAGAGCAGCTCATTTGCATTTAAAGACACATATACACACACACACAAAAAAACAAAAAAAAACAGCATGTTCTTGTGGCGAGATTTGATTGTCGCAGGTTTCTGTTTGGTGGAGATTTCTCTCCATAAAAATCAGTAATGTAGTTTTTTACTAGGATTGCTGCTGTTAAACATGATTATTAAAAAAATTAAGTTGAAATAACGGAGGCTGATGGCTTCAACAAAGTATACTTTATGGATTAACAACCTCGTAGCTCACAGTAGGTCTGTCTTTAAAGGTTTATATGTTATCATTAAAAATCAATTCCCCTATGGAGAAAATAAATGGGATTTTTACTTCCGAAACTTTACTTTTTCACTCTATTATAAATCTGCATACTCTGCACAGTGTAGATACTGAAGCACTAGAAAGAGTAGTAAGTGCAAAAGGTGCAAATCAGAGACTGATTAGTTTGTCAAATAGTCCCAGATGAGGTGTGTCTTCAACCATGTGTGAAGATTTCAATGGATTCCGCTGTTCAGGTGAAGGTTAATAGTTTGTTCCGCCACTGAGGGAATATGAAGGTTTCTGAAAGGTTTCTGACCTTGTACCATGCTGTAATGGCACCATCATCATTCGTTGAGTTGGAGGAAATGTAAATCTGACAGAGAGTGCTTAGGTAAGGGTACAGACCCAGAGGTGCTCCTGTGCTCAAGCATTAGATAATTAAACTTCAGAAAACCAGCATCATATGTTAAAAACCTGTATGCAAAACAACATATGTGAGTGGCAAGTTTCTATGCCTGATCAAAAACATAGTGTTATTGTGATATCTTGTGCTAGTTAATCCAAAACAGCTTTTCCTAACTGGCTAATGCAATACTAAGCTATGTTGTTAGCTTGCTATCTGAAAACATTTCTTTGACCATTTTTTTTCTTCGATAATATAATGTGATATCTAAAATGAAAGACAAGCATTTTTGTCATTCCACCTCTGTCGCTGGGTGCCTATTTGGTCATCACTGCCCTGGCTCCTCTCATGTGTTTTCTGCACCACGTCCTCCACCTAAATCCCCTCTCGCCCTCCTCTGTTGGACTGTTTGAATTGATGGGGGGATACTGTAAGGATGTTCTTTGTATGTTAGGGTAGGTTTTCACATGTAAAGATCAGTTTCCTGTCTTTCAGTTAGTTACTATGATGTCTCATTGTTTGATTAACATTTGCACCTGTTGTTCATTTGTTTGGTCTATGTATTTAAGCTCAGTGTTTCTTTCAGTTGATTGTCAGTTCTCGTTGTGATATAGCAGTTCTTGAGTTCTGTTTAATAAATATCAATACTGCTGCGAATATATCTTTTTCTCATCATTACTACAGGAACACCTTCAAGAACAACAGAAGCACTAAGGGTATGAAATAATTGGTTAAGTATATTGTTTAGAATTAAAGAAATGAATAATCTTTCCGTTTAGACACACTGTTTCCATTTCAGAGACACTATTTAAAAGAAGGCAAGCTGAGATCATTAATGTAATTTTGCTCTTGAATGGCACAATTGGAAGTTATTTCCTTTTTTTTTTCTAGCTGCACACACTTTAATGATGTAGGTTTTCTTAACAAGGCTGCTGTGCCGTTGGCTTTTACAGCATTTGGATAATGAAAAGGCCGAGCCGAAGTATGTACAGCTTTATAGCACTCTGAATAAATACAGATTTTGCAAATGGGAGCTGCAAAAAATGTAAAAATTACCCACTGGCAAACACAAAGAGGGAAAATGCCTCCAGCCACAAAACTGCGCTCCCGCTGGCAGCCGTTATTGTACCTGCCCACAGACAACACGTGAGCAGACACAATGATACAGAAAAGCCCTAGTGAGCGTTACAAAACTGGCAAGCCTTGCAGGAGCCATGAATGAAAGCTTGCTAAACACACATGTTAGATTTGCCTAAAGTTTTGAACTCAAACCTGCTCTTGAATGCAACAGGAACTCTTGGGACTCTGCATGTGTCCCTGGTGCTGCATCCCCAACAGTGGCTATCTAGGAAAATAGGGCACCTGAGCAAGAGGTGTTAGAAATATTTGTACTATGATGATTTCTAAGTCTATACAATGGCACCTTTAAAATGAGATACATACAAACTTTTTTTATGTAATTTAACATTTTCATTTTGTTATTAATTGCCCCAAAGTCTACCTCACACATACAAACTTAATCATAAAATTATTCACTTTGGATTGTTGGCCAGTTATAGGCTTATGTTCAGTTTTACCTAAATAGATTCTAAGGTTACTTTTTGTCTATTCAGTGATTTGCATCTGGCACAATCATGTCTTTGAATTCTCTTCATTTGTGAATAATTAGCATGATTTAATTTGCAAAACCATCAGCAGTCATATGCTCCGAACAAACATATAATCTTCCGACAGGATCCAGAACACAATTAAAAAATAATACATTCGTTGATGTCTTTTAAGTTACGTCACAGATTCCACAATATCTAAACAAACCATTTTTGGATTATTTATTTATTTAATGAGTAGAGCGTTTTAAGCTATTAAACTTGCAGCATGTTTTAATGGTAAAAGACCTCTTATATCTCAAAAGGAAAATTGTATTTCCTATGTCATGACCCCTTTAAAATGAACACTTTAAGAAATAACAAAAAGAGTGTCCATGATGGGAAGTTTTATCTTCTGCATCTTGGTAAATTTACTAAATCAATTCTTCAACAAACAATCAGCTTTGGGCAACTGAAATTTGACTGTAAATATTTTACTTCAGTAACTCTGTCAATAATTTATCATTCATCTCAGGCTTCTTTGTGTGTGTGTGTGTGTGTGTGTGTGTGTGCGTGTGCGTGTGTGTGTGTAAACTTTAGATCTAATATTGTCACATGGAATCGATATTGATGCTGTTGAAATTCTGCAGCAGAGTGACGACATCTCAGATCATTATCTAGTCTCGTGTATACATTTAGTCAAGGCGGCTAAACTGCCTCCCTGCCATAAATATGGTCGAACCATCACTTCTACCACTAAAGATCACTTTATACATAATCTTCCTGATCAATTTTATCGCCTTAGCATACCAGACAGCTTAGAAGACCTCGATGTTGCAACAGAAACTATTGCCTCTGTCTTTTCCAGCACATTAGACTCAGTTGCTCCTTTGCGTTTAAAAAAGATCAAGGAAATTAATCCAATGCCATGGTACAATGAGCACACTCGGGCCCTAAAGGTAGCAGCCAGAAAAATGGAGCGCAGCTGGAAGAAAACAAAACTAGAAGTATTTCGCATTTCGTGGAGAGAGAGAATGATTGAGTACAGAAAGGCCTTAAAAACTGCTAGATCTGCCTATTTTTCAAAACTTTTAGAAGAAAATAAACACAACCCTAGGTATTTATTTGATACAGTGGCTAAATTAACAAGAAATAAAGCTTCAACTTCTGATGTTTCCAAAGAGCACAGCAGCAATGACTTTATGAACTTCTTTACTTGCAAGATTGATAATATTAGAGAAAAAATTATAACCATGCAACCGTCTACTACAGTATCGCATCAGACAGTGCATTGTAGTGTCCCTGAGGAAAAATTCAATTCATTTACTGCTTTAGGAGAGGAAGAATTGTCTAAACTTGTTAAATCATCAAAATCAACAACATGTATGTTAGACCCTATAACAACTAAGCTATTGAAAGAGATGCTTCCAGAGGTGATAGATCCTCTTCTTAATATCGTCAATTCATCTTTATCACTAGGATATGTACCAAAAACTTTTAAGCTGGCTATTATTAAACCTCTTATTAAAAAACCACAACTTGATCCTAGAGAACTAGTCAATTACAGGCCGATCTCAAATCTCATTTTTCTGTCAAAAATACTAGAAAAGGCAGTATCATCACAACTATCTTCCTTTTTAGAAAGAAATAGTATCTGTGAGGATTTCCAGTTAGGATTTAGACCGTACCATAGTACTGAGACTGCTCTCATTAGAGTTACTAATGATTTGCTCTTATCATCAGATCGTGGTCGTATCTCTCTATTAGTGTTACTGGATCTTAGTGCTGCATTTGACAATATCGATCACAATATTCTTTTAAATAGACTCGAAAATTATGTTGGCATTAGTGGAATTGTGTCAGTAGTGGAACTGACCGTTGTCAGTTTGTAGTAGTAAACGAAGAGATGTCATATCGATCACAAGCTCAATATGGAGTACCGCAAGGCTCAGTACTAGGACCGTTGCTTTTCACTCTGTACATGCTACACTTAGGAGATATCATTAGGAAGCATGGCGTTAGTTTTCACTGTTACGCTGATGATACTCAGCTCTATATTTCTTCGAGCCCTGACGAAACTTACCAATTCACAAAATTAACGAAATGCATAGCTGATATAAAAAATTGGATGACCAGTAATTTCCTATTACTAAATTCAGAAAAAACAGAGATTCTAATTTTTGGACCAAAAACTTCCTCACGTAGTAACCTAGAATACTGTCTAACACTTGATGGCTGCTCTGTTAAGTCTTCGTCGTCAGTTAGGAACCTGGGTGTGCTCTTTGATACCAATCTTTCATTTGAAGGCCATGTTACAAGCATCTGTAAAACCACATTCTTCCATCTTAAAAATATATCGAAACTACGACATATGCTCTCAATGAAAAATGCAGAACAGTTAGTTCATGCGTTCATGACCTCAAGGCTAAATTACTGTAACGCTTTACTGGGTGGTTGTTCTGCTTGCCTGATAAATAAACTACAGCTCGTACAAAATGCAGCAGCTAGAGTTCTTACTAGAACTAGGAAGTATGACCATATTAGCCCAGTTCTGTCATCACTGCATTGGCTTCCTGTTAAACATCGTATAGATTTTAAAATCTTGCTAATTACTTACAAAGCACTAAATGGTTTAGCTCCCCAGTACCTGAGCGAGCTCTTAAAGAATTATAGTCCTTCACGTCTATTGCGATCTCAGAATTCAGGCCAGCTGATAATACCTAGAATATCAAAATCAACCGCAGACGGTAGATCCTTCTCCTATTTGGCACCTAAACTCTGGAACAATCTTCCTAGCATTGTTCGGGAAGCAGACACACTCTGTCAGTTTAAATCTAGACTAAAAACGCATCTCTTTAACCTGGCATACACATAACACATTATCAATTTATATTTTCAAATCCGTTAAAGGATTATTAGGCTGCATAAATTAGGTCACTTCACCGGGAACACTTCCTATAACAACAGATGTACTTATTACATCAGAAGAAGAATGGCATCTAATATTAGTCTTTCTGTTTATCCCGAGGTTTACCGTAGTCAACCGGATCCGGGCCGTATCCAGGTGAGACCAAGGACCGGAGCCATGACACGACCACAACGCAGCCCTGAAGTATCAGCAGAGATTGAGTCAACTAGATCATACATTGTGAAGATCTCATCAACACGACAACCAGTGGCACAGTTCCTCAACAACCGTCCATACCGGCATGATGAATACGATCCTCAACTGGATGGAACTGAAATAAATACTTTGAATGTTGCGATCCTGTCGGACTTATGATAGCAACCTGAATCGTAACAAAGCATTGTTCGCCAGAGGAGAACTGGCCCCCCGACTAAGCCTGGTTTCTCCCAAGGTTTTTTTTTCTCCATTTTAACACCTATTTGCCACTTGTTTCCCACCTGATGTCACCTATTGGAGTTTGGGTTCCTTGCCGCTGTCGCCTTTGGCTTGCTTAGTTGGGGACACTTGACATTTGACTTGACATTTGATAATCAACAGTGCTTTGATCTGCCTGCATTGAGACTATTCTTTAAGAGCTGCTGTGCAGCCAAAATTATGTACCAGTTATCAATGTAAAGCTGCTTTGACACAATCTACAATGTAAAAAGCGCTATATAAATAAAAGTGACTTGACTTGTGTGTGTGTGTGTGTGTGTGTGTACGTGCATTTTTGTGATTTTGTATTTGTATAATGACATGGGTATTACACTGGAATTAACGAAAACATGAAATATGAGAATTTCATGAGTCCTCATATTTAAAATAGCTTTAAAATCATAATAAATGTTTTATTAAAAATGTAAAAATGCAGAATGTTTTCTGTGATGGGTAGGTTTAAGGGTAGGGGTAGTGTAGGGGGATAGAATGTACAGTTTGTACAGTATAGAAACCATTACGCCTAAGGAAATGTCCTCACTAAGATAGCAAAACAAACCTGTGTGTGTGTGTGTGTGTGTGTGTGTGTGTGTGTGTGTGTGTGTGTGTTGGGTT
>RJVU01063207.1:1170106-1205465 GCA_003731715.1 Anabarilius grahami | reverse complement strand
AAATACAATGTAAATCAATGTAAATCTGCAGTAATTTAATATATATATAATAACTATATAACTATATAAGAACTATATATATATATATAAAATAACTTTCTTTACCTGTGTAAATATTCCAAGTATTTGCCTTTGTCGTCTGATAGTCTTTCTATTAATGTTCATAAAAAAATAAAAAATTGTTTTTTACTTTTTGAGCTTCAATGATACTTAAATTACACCATAAAATGACTGCAAATGATTTTTCTTTTGTTAAATAAATTATTCATTTTGGTTAATGTGTTAAAAGCATTTAAAGAATCACATATTAATGCATTGACTTTTACACTTGACCTGCTGATATTGTCTTCAGGATCAGGTACCGACATTTCCAAAGCTATGATGTTGTACTGACCTACTGTATTTTTCAGTACCCTTGTACCCTAACATGTTGATAAATTGCTTATATTTGCAAGTCAAATAGACATATCTTTGTGGTTAACAAGAAGGAAGTAAGGGAAACAAGGCAGTTTAAGTCCATACTGATTGCTTTAACTGCATCTATTTGGACGTCTGGTGACTGATCATTAAATCTAAAGGAGATAAAGGCTGGTACACAGACTAGAACACAAAGAGCTTTGCTTCCTTCATTATCTGACTCTCACAGTGTAACAACACAGTCCATTAATCACCTGCAAACCCAACAGCACTACTCCGACAGTCTCTTCTCAATAGGGGTAGCAACTGAAACACCAGGCATCTCTTTTTGACTGGCCGCCATAGTTAGCTTGTCTGCAGAATGCTGAAAGGTGAACTTTGAAAGAGAGACTCCTTTTGTGTGATTATCGTGCAACTGCAGCAAATTTTATTAAATTGTCGGGACATGAGCACAGGAGCGTTTTTTTGGATGGTAGGTTAATTGCTGTCAGCTACTGTATGCTGACGTATGTATTAAAAAAATAAATAAATGGGTCCTCTGTGATAAAACTCATGCATTTGGATGGCAATTAATTCATGTGGGAGGCCGGCGCTGTGACTTTACTTTATTATATAAGCAATGACACATACACACTGCAACTATGTGTACACTCTTAAAAATAAAGAGTCTTTATTGGCATCGATGGAAGAACGTTTAACATTCATGGAATCTTTCTATTTCTATTTCAAAACGTTCTTTATAGTAGAAAACATTTTTTTTAGATCATTAAAATGTTCTTCACACTAAGAAAAAAAATCTTAATCTTAAGAACTGTTTGCTGAAAGGTTCTTTGAGAAACCCAAAATGATTCTTCTATGGCATCAGTGAAAATTTCCTTTTGAAACCTGTATTTAGTGTACAGTAGATGAAATCAGAAAAAAATTTACTGTAATATTTTTTTCATTTAGTCAAATAACAGATTTTCAAAAAAACCTTTGGGCCAATTCTTTCATGTAATCTCAGAAAAAGACCAGTATAAAGTATGCAATTTGGCCAAAAAATTTCTCCTATGTGGCAAGAGAACAAGTCCAAGATTTCTGATCCAGACAGCAATAGCTACTAGCACCTGTAAATGCTGAAATAACGTCACAAATATCGGCTGAATAGGGTTTTATACTGTCTTTGAGGAACAGAGTGAAGAAGTTTTCTCTACTGATTATTTGAAATACTCCAGTCAGATCACACTGAATCTAGTGGTTGAAGTGGGCCAGCGGACCAGTACACAGTTATCAGCACTCCTTATATTTTAATCTTTAGCGTACCTTCACTTTTTCTTGCGTACAGCCACTTCTCACATGTTGCTGGTACTTTGCCACTCAGAGTCAAAGTGTCAGTGTCTGGGTGATTATTAATGACTAGCGATGGGTGTTTTCGAAACGTTGTTTTTTGAAGCTTCGAAACCTTTACAAATCTTTTGTTTCAAATCAGTGGTTTGGAGTATGTATCACTGTACATATAACTGTTTTGAAATTTCAATAGTTTGCCATTAGGGGACATTCTCAGTGAATCACTGAACCAGTGTCTATATCAGGGGTGTCCTAACTCTGTCCTGGAGGCCACTGTCCTACAATGTTTAGCTCCAACGTACCTCAACACACCTGCCTAGAAGTTTCTAGTATGCCTAATTAGACTTGATTAGCTGATTAAGGTGTGTTTAATTGGGGTTGGAGTTATGGTTTTTACCTGACCTAGCAGATCGGTTTCATAAAGTTGTAGACATTTGTAATAACACATTTGTATAATACAAAAGAAGAGTATTTAATTTTCTCTTACTTGCCTGACTAGCCATGCCCTCCATTAAAACACACAAAACAAGCTCAATAAAATAATAAAAGAGCACATAGTATACAAACACTTCATATTTAATGGTATTTGATGATTTGTAGATTCCATTTAACAGATTAACCTTTCAAGAAAACAAAGGTTTTTATTGCATTTACACAGTTTTGACCAGCAGGTGTCACCAGCATGTGGTCTTTTGAGCGCTTCGAAACAGTAAATCAATTCGTAATTGGTTCAGTTGGTTTCGAAAAGCTTTGTTTCAACCAACGCTAGTAATAGGTGTGTTCGAGTTGAAGCTGTGCTGCGCAGACGTCTGCTTTCTAATCACTCTCGCAGTACTTTGATGTCATACACTAATCGGTCTGTGCAGCACCGCTTCAAGTCGAGCACACCTAATGACATCATAATACCAAGGGGGTACTAATAGAATTACCTCTCATCTCGACAAATCACATGAATGCAAGCAGAGTCAGTCTATACCGGAAGGGTAGACTGACTCTGGGGGTTTTGCATCTGTTGGGTGGAGGGAGTGATTCAGTCATTGCTTGAAGAGGAGGAAAAAAGTGGCATATGCATATTAGCATCATCAAAGAGAACTTCCAATGACATCACACAACTATTGACATAACACTACCCAGGGGACACTATGTGAATTACCTCTCATCTCAACAAATCATGTGAATGTAAGCAGAGTCAGTCTACCCTATTGGAAGTTCTCTTTTATTATGCTAATTTGCATATCCCACTTTTTTTTCTCCACTTCAAGCTCTGACAGAATCATTCCCTGCACCCAAGAGATGCAAACACCCCAGATGTAAGGGTTATTTCTGTTGTTGTGAAATAAAATAACACCTGGTCCAGAGGAATGTGAATGCCGGGTGCAAACATGAGCACAGTAAAACCCTTTCCCAGTGCACAAGCCTCTACCCCATTCAGACAAAGCAAAAAAGCAAAGGTTGCTTCCTCCACTGACTTGTTCAGAAAGCTTAAAGGAATTCCTTTTTGAAGAAAGGTTTAAGTGTGATATGTGACGTAGGAGCTCCACAAAAATGTTGACTCACATTCTACCCATTCTGGATAGACATATTTGAATATATCCCCAGCACTTACAAATTATTATATTTTTATTTGCTTAAAAAGGAACTAAATATGATAAATATGATTTTGAAGTAAATTGCAAAAAAACCTTTGGGCCAATTCTTTCATGTAATCTCAGAAAAAGACCAGTATAAAGTATGCAATTTGGCCAAAAAATTTCTCCTATGTGGCAAGAGAACAAGTCCAAGATTTCTGATCCAGACAGCAATAGCTACTAGCACCTGTAAATGCTGAAATAACGTCACAAATATCGGCTGAATAGGGTTTTATACTGTCTTTGAGGAACAGAGTGAAGAAGTTTTCTCTACTGATTATTTGAAATACTCCAGTCAGATCACACTGAATCTAGTGGTTGAAGTGGGCCAGCGGACCAGTACACAGTTATCAGCACTCCTTATATTTTAATCTTTAGCGTACCTTCACTTTTTCTTGCGTAAATATGATAAATATGATTTTGAAGTAAATTGCAAATCATTGACATTGCATTGTCTAATTTACTGGCAGTTTAATTGAAATGGATTAATTTCTTCAGCCAAAGTGGTGTGAAATCTTTGAAAGATTTTGTTTTTGTTTGAGGCACTAATCAGCAGTTAAATTAGACTTTCATGAGCAAAACTCTATTCTGCTGTGTTTTCCTTTAGTGAAATAATCAGTTTGTTTTGACAGATTGCGACCAAAAAATCTACACACATTTTCTTTCTTATCCATATAATTGTTTGTGGAGAATGCAGCAATAATTTAATATGGTGTTTTCCATGCCAATCTATTATTGTGGTAACATATATTTCAGAGTTACCTTCCTAAACAACAAATAAAATTAACTGAGGTTGTTCACTTTTATGTCAATCAGATGGTCTCTTCTGGTTTGAGCTGGCTCATGAATGCAACAAAAATATAAATCAGAAAGAAAATCAGACCTAGTACACCAAATAAGTGCATCACTTTGTCACATGATAAATAATGTATCTTGCCCGCTGTGATAAGTGCACTACTTTTGTTAAAGACTCCACCCTTATTTGGACTCAAAGTGCTCAATTGCAAAAGCACATTATTGAGAAAACAAGCCTGTGTTGGGCTTGAAGATCGAATGAGTGTCAGCTCGGTGCAGACAGGTCGTTTCCCACCCATGCGGGAGGCCCCCTGTGCACAGTAAGTCATCTGTCCTCGGGCAGATATGGATGCTAACGCCAGTCTCTGCTGCTGTTGCTCATCTGCTTCTCGGAAGGTTTCGCTGAGTCAGCGCCACGCTCAGCATCACACCCTCCATGTGGGGCCTCCGATTTGCACTTCCATTATTCATTTTGTATATACTACTCCTGTCTGTGTTAGAAGACAGTAAGGTTAGTTTGCCTGACCAACTCAATACTTGCATCAGTATTTGCTTCATTTGTACATTCCAAAATAACCTAGCCAACAAAGTACACCGACTTTTGTCCATTGTCATTAAGTCTGGTCCAGTTTTCTGCTTTATCTAGCCAAGAATCACCCACTTAGAAAGAAAAGGTCTGTCTGACCAACATGGAAAGTGTCCAAGCACAATTACATAGCAGTGTGAGTCTGTTACCGGCTGTACTGAAAACACTGAAGAAAATTCAAATGATTTCAAAGACATGTTTCAAAAGCAAAACAGAATAAACTTTTTTTTTCTTCTGTGGATAGTATACTTGCTACAAAATGCGTCAAACAAAATCTTAAAGTTGCAATGAAATGGAAGCAGAGACAGATCTTTTCTTCCATATTGTGATGTACATTCAAGTGTAATGGATTATCAAAAAGGAGAAAAAAGTAAGGCAGGGACTCAAATTCGTGCCTATTGCTTGCTGTGCACTTTCAGAAACCCTCCACCATCCCCAGCTCCACCTGTATAGATCTGCTACAGGGGTGATTCAGCAGCAATAAAAGCAGCAGCAGCAGCAGCAGCAGCTTGTACAAAGATAAAACACATGAACATTGTCATCCTCATTACTATGCCAAAGTCTCTGAGTTGTCATGACAGAAATATCTTTCAAAGATCTAATGCCACTAACCAAGACATTTTTGGTGAATCCAGTAATTAGTACTTCCTCAATGCTGATTGTATAAAAGGTATTGTTCACCCAAAACTGAAAATTATGTCATTACTTAATATTCCTTATGTCATTGTAAACTTGCATGATTTTTTTTCCTACTGTGGAACACAAAAGAAGATATTTTTAAAAGACTGTTTTTTTTATGTTCATATAATGAAAGTCTATGAAGTCCACTGTGGTTTTAACCTCAGTGACTTTCATTTAATGAGAAAAAAAACTGTTAATACAATCTTCAGTATATATACATGTATGTATATATATAGATCACCTATATACAGTGGGTACGGAAAGTATTCAGACCCCCTTAAATTTTTCACTCTTTGTTATATTGCAGCCATTTGCTAAAATCATTTAAGTTCATTTTTTTCCACATTAATGTACACACAGCTCCCCATATTGACAGAAAAACACAGAATTGTTGACATTTTTGCAGATTTATTAAAAAAGAAAAACTGAAATATCACATGGTCCTAAGTATTCAGACCCTTTGCTCAGTATTTAGTAGAAGCACCCTTTTGATCTAATACAGCCATGAGTCTTTTTGGGAAAGATGCAACAAGTTTTTCACACCTGGATTTGGGGATCCTCTGCCATTCCTCCTTGCAGATCCTCTCCAGTTCTGTCAGGTTGGATGGTAAACGTTGGTGGACAGCCATTTTTAGGTCTCTCCAGAGATGCTCAATTGGGTTTAAGTCAGGGCTCTGGCTGGGCCATTCAAGAACAGTCACAGAGTTGTTGTGAAGCCACTCCTTCGTTATTTTAGCTGTGTGCTTAGGGTCATTGTCTTGTTGGAAGGTAAACCTTTGGCCCAGTCTGAGGTCCTGAGCACTCTGGAGAAGGTTTTCGTCCAGGATATCCCTGTACTTGGCCGCATTCATCTTTCCCTCGATTGCAACCAGTCGTCCTGTCCCTGCAGCTGAAAAACACCCCCACAGCATGATGCTGCCACCACCATGCTTCACTGTTGGGACTGTATTGGACAGGTGACGAGCAGTGCCTGGTTTTCTCCACATATACCACTTAGACTTAAAGGGCACCTATTATGCCCCTTTTTACAAGATGTAATATTGGTCTTGGGTGTCCCCAGAATGTATTTGTGAAGTTTCAGCACAAAATCCCCCACAGTTAATTTATTATAACCATTTGAAAATGTCATTTTTGGGGCCTGTTTTAAAAAGAGATGTTTTGGTGTGTACCACCTTAAATATAAATGAGCTGCATATCCCCGCCCTGCCTTTGGATGAGGGCGTAACTTGCATACCTATGGCAATAAACAGTCGGTAGAAGCAGAATGGCTGAGAGTGAGAGACCCGCTGTATTGCATGGCATTCAGCCGTACATGTTTGAACCGGAATCTGTCTTTACAGAAAACATACACAGTTTTTAATACAATATCTTTAAAAAAATATATATATACGTGTGGATACACACTATACAAACAAGGTTTAAATTATATACACAGACATTCTACGACGACGACAACAACTTTAGACGCATTTGTTATTGAATTGGCTGACATCGACTGAAATGACTATTTGCTCAAAAAACATTAAATACACTTACTTCTTCTGGAGGTGACGTTGGATCGCGAACAGTAGGCAACGATCCACACTTGAGGATTAACTTTGAAGCAAGACCTGCTTTGAACTGACCCTCGTTCTCAAAACAGTCAGTCAAAAAAGGATTCGCGCAAACATAAACGTATTTTGGAATTTTGAGTGGCGCCTTTCCTTCGTAAATAAAATCCATCCACTGCGTTTTCAGTGGCTCTGATGTCGGAAGTAAGTGAAAACTACTATGTTCATTATTACATCCCACAACAGAACACTTATGTTTCTTAGGAGACATTACCAGCTGTAGGTTGAAACAATGGAGGATGGTTGACAGATCACCGAGGACCGGGTCTATGCCAAAACCAGATTGTCAATCAAACCACGTGGGTGGGGCTTAGCGCAATTCTACGTCACAGTGAGAGCAATCTTAGAACAGGGCGTTCTGAGACAGTGCTTATGAATTATTGAGATTGTAAAAAAACCACTGGGTGGATTTTTCTCATTCTAGGGTGGTTTTGCTCACACACTGCCAACACACATTTATGGTCAAACACCATGTAAAAGAGAATTTTGCATAATAGGTGCCCTTTAAGGCCAAAAAGTTCTATCTTGGTCTCATCAGACCAGAGAATCTTATTTCTCACCATCTTGGCAAACTCCATGCAGGCTTTCATGTGTCTTGCACTGAGGAGAGGCTTCCGTCGGACCACTCTGCCATAAAGCCCAGACTGGCGGAGGGCTGCAGTGATGGTTGACTTTCTACAACTTTCTCCCATCTCCCGACTGCATCTCTGGAGCTTAGCCACAGTGATCTTTGGGTTCTTCTTTACCTCTCTCACCAAGGCTCTTCTCCCCCGATAGCTCAGTTTGGCTGGACGGCCAGCTCTAGGAAGGGTTCTGGTCGTCCCAAACGTCTTCCATTTAAGGATTATGGAGGCCACTGTGCTGTTAGGAACCTTAAGTGCAGCAGAAATTTTTTTGTAATCTTGGCTAGATCTGTGCCTTGCCACAATTCTGTCTCTGAGCTCTTCAGGCAGTTCCTTTGACCTCATGATTCTCATTTGCTCTGACATACACTGTGAGCTGTAAGGTCTTATATAGACAGGTGTGTGGCTTTCCTAATCAAGTCCAGTCAGTATAATCAAACACAGCTGGACTCAAATGAAGGTGTAGAACCATCTCAAGGATGATCAGAAGAAATGGACAGCACCTGAGTTAAATATATGAGTGTCACAGCAAAGGGTCTGAATACTTAGGACCATGAGATATTTCAGTTTTTCTTTTTTAATAAATCTGCAAAAATGTCAACAATTCTGTGTTTTTCTGTCAATATGGGGTGCTGTGAGTACATTAATGAGGAAAAAAAAAAAAACTTAAATGATTTTAGCGAATGGCTGCAATATAACAAAGAGTGAAAAATTTAAGGGGGTCTGAATACTTTCCGTACCCACTGTACATCAGGGGCGTTTCCTCCGAGGAGGCAAGGGAGGTGCCTCCTCAAAAAAATTAGGATGAGAAAATAATCCATATTACATATAAAACAACACAAATATTACAAATTATGACATTAAAAAGAGCGCAAGTCACTCATATTTCTTAAGGAACACTGCCCAACAGCTACATCAGCAGGTAAAGTTACAGCAGGAGTCATGCTTTACAGTCTATGGAGTCATGCCTCCCTTTGCTCTCATAGAAAACCATAGAAAATCATTAGACCCCGGCGTTCGGTGGGTTTTGTGGGGGGTAATTGAGAATGAATGGGGGAAAGTCACATGATAGGAGGCAATGTCTCCATCGTGCTATGATTGGATGTAATTGGTTATGATTGGATATGATTGATTTTTGTGATAAATCCCGCCTCTTGTTGACGTGCGCGTTCGGCGTGTCAGTTTGACTGAACAAATGATGGCGTTAATGGGAAGACTAATTGAAAAGTAAGTAAACAGATCAGTTAGATATCACTGCTTTATATCACGTCAAAATCAAACTTGAAATGGACTGAAAACATGATGACTGCGGTTTTTTTTTGTGCAATCAGCTTGGTGAAATTAAAAATACAATTTGTGTCTGTGACAGATGGTGTTTACGGAACATGACTGTTGATCCAAAATATCCTAGGTTGACAATTAAAAAGAAAAACAGCAATACACAAATAAAATATATTGTTTAAATTATTATTGCCTTTAATTATTATTTTGGAATGAATGTAGAAATGCTTAAAACACTAACTTCATGAGATTTACTTGGTTTTGATAAATAGAACATTACATTGTTAATGTAAAATTACAAAATAGAATTGTATTTGGTTTCTTTTTTTCCTTTTTGATGTAATGTAAAGTAATGTTCATTTAACAAGGAAGATGTGTCAATGTTAAGAGTAATGCATGAATTTACATTGATTCATAAAAAATTAAAAAATGTGCCTCCTCATTTCAGAACACCACTGCACGCCACTAATTTATATATACTGCAGTGAATTTTACATTGAAAAGTGTCTTCAGTAAGCAGTTACCTTAAATCCCCTCTCACATTGTTGTAAAATGGTATGAACTGCTACTACCAATGCCTTTATGCATTAGCGACAGGCTCACATGACGAAAGCCTCATGTCCTCTTGTCATCTCGGATGCAGACAGTGGGCACAGATTTGGCTCAGAGCCAGGACCCACACTTCACATCCATTCTGTCTCATTTTCAACTATTTCTATGGCGACGGAGAGAGAAATGCTCAGAATATGAAGTCAGGCAGAAGTAATAAACTTTCCCAACTTTTAGAGCTCTATAAACTGTAAACATTTGCCAAAACCTCTTAAAATTGTTTGCGCTGTTTGGGAACGCATGGAGGAGAGTAGGGTAAGATGTGTCAGCTGGGCCAACCACATTGTATCACATGCTGTCTAATTTATGTCATTACCATATTTACCAAGGTCCCATTGATATGCACAAGACGGCATAGGTACGAACAAGGCCGCAGGTAATCACATTGCTGCTATAAGGCTATAAAACACTTAATTTTGTAAATAAGACCCACAAACTCTCTTGTGTGGGGAAATACTTTCTTATGACACAGATTCGGGATCTGTCGTATAGTTCAAAAGACAAGCCTCAGTTACTAATTCAAAGGCATCACCTTAGAACTAACAACGACTTGGCCCATTTGTTAGCACATTGAGATATTACTTTTATGAGTTAAATAAAAATGTTAGTATCGAATAACTTACATTTTAGATACAATGTCAGTTCCTTCGAAATAGCTCCAAACGAAGCCACAGCAGAATCAATGCAACACATAATGGAGCTTTGTTCTTGAATGATTCAGCTTTTTTGAACAAATCGGTGAAGAACGATGATTCAATGACTCATTCATAAAGAGTCACTCATTATGGAAGGAATCAGAGTGTTTTATAACAATAACTCACTAATAAAGACAGTGTCTGAATTCCAAATAGCATACTATCTTTACTTCTGTCAGTTGTATATTTATTTAAATTGCATAAATCATAAGTGTGTCGTTATTATAAATTTACCGTCACTTGTTTCGTTCCTGAATGAATCAACTTTGTTGAACGAATCGGTTGAATAATGATTCAATCACTCATAAAGCCATTCACTTATTTAGTTCCTGAATAAATCCACATTTTTGAACTAATCCATTAAATAAACGTTTCAATGACACACCAAAGGGAGTCACTTTTTTCATTCCAACACAAAGACCCTAGAATGTGTGTTTCTGTTACAGAACAACATTGCTCAGAGTGTTTACCGTCTGTTTACACTTTGGGGAAATCACAGTCTTTGCATCTACCGCCTCAGCAAGCAGCGGGAAATGTTTATTAATGTTGTCCGCATGATTTAAGGATGCAGAGCATTTAACGTGAATAATAACTTTTTGGTACCTAAATGTCTTGGCCACAGCTGTATTCATTAGAGTGTACCCAGATTGATTACTTTTAATGAATGAGCAAACACTGTACACCAGGTAGGGCTTTTGGGTGTGATACTGACATCAAAGGAAATGTTTGTTTCATGTTTCCATTTCTTATTTGCAACAGACTTCGCTCATGCATACGGCTATAACTAATAATCAGTGTTGGGTTATCATAAACAATAGAGCGAAACGGATTTGCTACGATAAACCAGAATATAAATCTGCATGGTTAGATGTTTTTTTTTTTTGAAAGGATGAGAATTCAAATAGCTTAAAAGCTTCTCATACAACAACAACAACACCAATTTTGATTTGACTTTTTGGTTAGTGTCACGTAGAAGAGAGGGCAACATTTTTCATATCAAGATAAAACCTAATGTTAAAGAGACAAAGGGAAATAATTAAGTAAAGCAAAGTTCTTCCAATCCTTACAATGAAAGTAAATGGAGACCAAAACAACATTAAACCCCGATGACATTCAATGTATGTACAAACAAAAAAATCTCAGTCAGTCATACAGTTTCTGGGTGTCTGAGACCACAAACATGAGTGCGACTTTGGTTAACGTATTCACATAGTCTGATTTTACATTGCTGTATAGTGTTTTGTACTTTTAATGGTAAAATCGTTTTCCTTCTTCTCATGACATTAGTTGCCCTCACATATCCCAGTGCCCACCCCAAGATGGCATCCACTATCGCCAAAAGTGTGTATCCATTATCCAAGCTCCTTTACAAGACCGACTACACCTACACAAGCAATACAGCCTCCCTTGGCTACATATAATTGATAAGGCTCTTGAGAAAGAAACCTAGGGACAAGATGAAGATCAGGCTGAAGGAAATTGATTGAGCTCATAAATCCTGTCCAGAGCAGCACCATATTTTATTAGCGCTACGCTAGAGAAGTGTGCTCCTGCTGCGATTTAAAAAACGGGCATTCGGTCTATGTGTGTGTGTGCATATGTGTTTCGTGCCTCTGCTTTTGTTTGTTTGCATCTCTAGGGATGCATTTTACACAGATACTAGACATTTGCTTAATTCCCCATGAATAATGAAATTATATTCACTAATGTTTAATGCAAAAATGCATGATACATATGCGTCATTATCACAAGCAACAAAAGAAACACTTAAAATACAACAGCATCATTTTATAATCATATTGCCCTCAACCACACTTCAACCCACTTTTGTCTTGCAATCTCACGTTTCCCCCCCTAACATTTGGTTCAAAAAGACCTTTTTTAATCCTGGCATCATCTGTCTGTCTGTAATCTAGCACTTGACTACACACTCCAGGAGATCAGCATTGTGCGCACAACAATAAAAAAAAAAAAAAAAGTGGAGCTGAACAGATGTGGGTTTCTTGCTGGAGGGACATGCAGCATATAAACAATAGTAATATCGTGAAACAAATTGTCAGTGTTAAAAGCTGTGAGATTTCTGTGAGGATCACCTGAGCCCAAAAGTCCCAATTGAATTAATGACCTGTAGCCGAACTCCTGCTCGGAACCCTTTTAGTAGCGCTCAGGAAATGGATGAGTCCAGTAGATTTTAATATTTAGGTTACCTCATGGCTCACTGCATTCGATCTTATAAGCATAATGAGATTGCCCCAGCTCGCAAGACACTAAGTATACAGGTATTTACCCTGATGGAGAAATATGGAAAGACGTGTGCAGACATAGTATCTCAGAATTATTATATATTCTACATTATATCGGCAGTAAGACAAATTTGAATTGCATAGTATATTGCACAGCAGGTTTGATATAAAATTTCTTGCTGTTTATTACAACTTGCTGTTATACAACATTAAGAAAACATGACTTAAGGATATATTTGCTAATCGGTTGCAGGTGCATTAGAGGGAGTGTCATTCACATTCTAGAGAGCATTTGATTGGTCAGAAATCTTTGGTGCAGGATGAGTCATCAATATTTTTGGTCCATTTTCATAGAAAACAAAATGTCTTAATTTTAAATGTAACAAGCGTATGTTGGCTTGGTTTGTATAAAAAGTATTAAAAATAAGGCTTGTCAAATCTGAAATCTAATGGTTGCTATCTGTCTGCAGAGTAAATAGAGAAACATTTTACAATATTACTATTTCATTCTGCTTTCTAAAGACTAATAAAAAAAAAAGTGAAATTCATTGATTGTTATATTCTATTGTCAGCCCTTTTAAGTAAACAAAATCTGCATATAATTTTGTACTTAATAAAAATTATAAAAAAACAAAAGTCAATGGTATAATTTTAGAATGAACTTTTGTTTGTCTTTATATCAAAATACTTTTACCTGTAACATTAAAGGGTTAGTTTCTTTCTTTCTTTCTTTATTTATTTCGAGCAATTAAATAAAAAAAATAAAAATACATTAATAAAATAAATTTACATGCATCCAAGACATTAAAGGGTTAGTTCACCCATAAAATTAAATTTCTGACATTAAGTACTCACCCTCATGTCGTTCCACACCCGTAAGACCTTTTTTGATGAAATCCGGGGGTATCTGGGGCCGTATTCACAAAACATTTTATCTTACCACTAAGAGTTCTCCTAAATAGCAATAGTTCTTAGCTAAGAGTTTTCTCTTAAAACCTATTTACAAAGCTNAATTAAATAAAAAAAATAAAAATACATTAATAAAATAAATTTACATGCATCCAAGACATTAAAGGGTTAGTTCACCCATAAAATTAAATTTCTGACATTAAGTACTCACCCTCATGTCGTTCCACACCCGTAAGACCTTCGTTCATCTCCGGAACACAAATTAAGATATTTTTTATGAAATCCGGGGGTATCTGGGGCCGTATTCACAAAACATTTTATCTTACCACTAAGAGTTCTCCTAAATAGCAAAAGTTCTTAGCTAAGAGTTTTCTCTTAAAACCTATTTACAAAGCTGCTGAGACAAACTTTTACTAAGGAATAGACTGAAGTATTAAGCTAAGAGTAAGGGCGGGGTTGAACTCGTTGCTATTGAGTATACACACAGTGATTGGCTGATGGGGGAGGAGTCAGCAATTTAATCATAGAAATATTGTAGAATGAGGTGTCACTTTCCATATTAAAATAAAGGTTTTA
Organism: Anabarilius grahami; assembly: GCA_003731715.1. Taxonomy (NCBI): domain Eukaryota; kingdom Metazoa; phylum Chordata; class Actinopteri; order Cypriniformes; family Xenocyprididae; genus Anabarilius; species Anabarilius grahami. The sequence goes on along the minus strand of RJVU01063207.1, from coordinate 1,191,486 downwards.
AAATACAAATGTTGCCATATTCAAATAAAGGTTTTAGAATGTAGGCTAAGTGTCACTAATTAAACTAGTATATACAGTTAATTGTCCGCCTCTTGGATGTCTTCATCTCAAGAGAATGCAGAATTCAAGCGTCAAATGATGTTTTATAAACAAAGTTTGGGAGAAACACATTCAAACGGTCTTTCTAATCAGCTCGAGAGGAGGAATAAATACACAGATGAGAGCCGACTCGTCTATAGTTACTTCGACAGTTTTCTGCATCCCTCCGCCAACCCGCTCCTCACTCGGCTGGGGATACGAGGAGAAGGGTTTGGGCTTAATTTCAAGCTCAGAGTCAGAGCCCTCGATCCCCTTGGACAGCACACCAAATACGTTTATTTTTTAATTTTTTTAAAACTCTATTCAATCATTTGTAAAGGTGAACTCATGAAAACCACTGCCACAGGTAATTGGACAATATTTATTTATTTGTTAAAGATTTATTTTTTGCGTCTCATCGTATTCAAATCTATAAATCAAAATGTATTGCATTTATGAGTTCAGCACCCAAGGCTCTATCGCTATTGCCTCAATGGTGTACAGTGTCTTTGGGTGGATTAGGATTGTTGGTAACACTTTACAATAACAGTACATGAATAATCATGAACTAATACCTGAATTAATAGTTACTTCAACATGAACTCATGATTAGTTAAGATATAAACTAATCATGAACTAATGAAGAGTGATCCTTAAAGGTGCTCTAAGCGATCCTGGGTGGAGTAACTTTCTGTTGATGTTCGAAGTGTTGTCAAACAAAACAGACGCTAGCTAGTCCCTCCCTCCTCCTCCTCCTCCTCCTCCTTCCCCTCCCCCTCCCCTCCGTGCTTCCTGAAACAGTCATGAACGCGCATTTAAAATCATTCTTGTCGGTTATTGGCTGGAGCATGTTTATTATGTTTTGTGGTCCAGGCTGCACCAGTTTGTTTTTGTGACCGTTTTTGGAGCTTGTGGCGACTACAGAGACCGTGTTTTTTTACAGTGTGTTCAGGGGACAGGCAGCTAGCGGATAGTGAGATGTTTGCTGTATGTGACAAAAAATGTTTGGCCTAAAAACACGTGACATCGCTTAGAGCACCTTTAACTACGACAGGAGTCATAAGGTTTCATGCATGAAAACAGAAGCCTTAACTACGCGTTAATACATGTTTGATAATTAATGCATTAATTAACATTTAGGGGTAAACTAAATAAATCAGGCTCCATAAGAGTAAACAAGAAGTACTCTGAATTTGAATTAAACTTGATTTAATACTGTCATAATTTACACTGTAATATCATAATCTGCCATCTGCAGCTTTGTGACAAATAATTAAAATGGCACATGATTTAGTCATTAATTACATAGATCCGTCTAATCAAATGTGGAAAATAGACTAACTACCACTAATAAATGTAATTTGATCTAAACCGTTTTCTGATTTTTATTGTTCATTTATATTTAGTCATAGCTAAATAGTCATAGTTTATTCCCGGAACTAAAGTATGTAGGGTTTGATTCTGGTTGGACACTCATTAGTGGCGCACGCTAGGTGTTCTCTTGGCGCGTTTGTTGTGTTGCTGGCATTTTAAACTAATAAATGTTGACTGCTTTGGTAAACCGAATTAATAATTAAAGACATATTTACATGTATGTTTTATTGGGATTTTCAGGAGGTTATGTGCAGTTATTAACTGTATTTGTATTTTTGTCATTTAAATGTATATGTTTTGATTAGCATTAGCTTGTGGACGCGCCCGGTTTTACATGTAAATGTGCCTTATGTGTGTCTTTACAGGTATGTTTATGGCTTGCTTTCAAGTCCATATATGTTTAATTATATAAATTAAAATACAAATACTTTTTTTTTGTTTTTTTGTACCAGGGTGTAAAGGAATAAGGATGGCACTCTTAGTGTTTATTCATATATTAGTTAATGATTTGTAAGTGCATCGTGTCATGTCTACTTGAGAGGGCACAATCATAATTAACTCATTATTAACTAACCATATACTAACATCAACTAATAGCTTGATAATGCATAATTATGTCATGACTTTACTTGAGGGGGCACATCGTAATTAATTCACTGTTAACTACTTACCAAATTCAACTCATGATTTATCATTAACTTACTATCAAATACACATGTACTAACACAACTATATAAGTATTCAGCCCAGTTAAGTGATGTTGTGTGATTTTTCAAAAAGTCAGAGAATGGAGGTACAGTATGATCACGGCCTGCGTCTGGATGGAGAGTGAACTTCTGAATCTGAATCCAGCAAACGTTCCCTGACCTTAGTTCATGTTTCCTGTTTGGTTATTTTTTTGGGAACCGATTCCTCAGGAACTGTTGTAAGTCACAGTTGTTTAGTTTGATAGGAAAAAAATCACAAAACATATTAAGACCTTTTAAGATAAATTATTAGTGTATTTAGTATGTTTGATAAGGAGGATCAGTGAAAATAATGACAACTAATCCTGTGTCTTTCAGTAATGTTTATAATGAAGCTGCTGATGTCAGTAGTTTAAATTATGACAATAATAAATTGTTTAAATTTATTTCAAAGTCCAAGTATTTATTATTCCTTCTTATAGAGACTGTTTGATTTAGTTTACCCTAAATGTTAATTAATGCATTAATTATCAAACATATATTAGCGCGTATAGTTAAGGCTTCTGTTTTCATGCATGAATCCTTATGACTCCTGTCATAGTTAAGGATCACTCTTCATTAGTTCATGATTAGTTTATATCTTAACTAATCTTGAGTTCATGTTGAAGTAACTATTAATTCAGGTATTAGTTCATGGTTATTCATGTACTGTTATTGTAAAGTGTTACCGGATTGGTTTGTGATTTGGTCTTAACGTTTCACAGATTTAGGAGCTAGTTTTAGTGCTAAAATGCTTTGTGAAATACTCTTAGAGCAAACATTTAGGACTCCTAAAATTAGGACTGACACGCCCATTATTTTTAAGAGTTTCTCCTAAATCGGCAAGTTAGGAGCTTCTTTTAGCCTTAAGATGTTTTGTGAATACGGCCCCTGATCCACACATAAGCAGCAATGTTATTGCACTGAGTTCACTACGTATGACAACGGTTCAAATTGTTGAGTAAAGTCATTATTTTTGTTTTGTTTTTGCACACAAAAAGTTTTCTCGTTGCTTCACAACATTAAGGTTGTACCACTGTAGTCACGTTGACTATTTTAACCATGTTTTTAACTACCTTTCTGGGGCCGTATTCACAAAACATCTTAAGGCTAAAAGTAGCTCCTAACTTGCCGATTTAGAAGAAAATCTTAAAAATAATGGGTGTGTCAGTCCTAATTTTAGGAGTCCTAAATTTTTTCTCTAAGAGTATTTCACAAAGCATTTTAGCGCTAAAACTAGCTCCTAAGTCTGTGAAACGTTAGGAGTAGTCAAGAGGACTCCTAAGTCACCAAGACCAAATCACAAACAGTCCTAATCCACCCAAAGACACTATACACCATTGAGGCAATAGCAATAGAGCCTTGGGTGCTGAACCTTTTCTTCATAAATGCAATACAATTTGATTTATAGATTTGAATCTACAATGAGACGCCAAAAAAAATCTTTAACAAATAAATAAATATTGTCTGATTACCTGTGCCAGTGGTTTTCATGAGTTCACACTTACAAATGATTGAATAGAATAAAAAAAATATATATATATATAATAAGTGTATTTGGTGTGCTGTCCAAGGGGATCGAGGGCTCCGAGCTTGAAATTTAGCCCAAAACCAAAGTTCTCCCCGTATCCCCAGCCGAGTGAGGAGCGGGTTGGCGGAGGGATGCAGAAAAGTAACTATAGGCGAGTCGGCTCTCGTCTGTGTATATATTCCTCCTCTCGAGCTGATTAGAAAGACCGTTTGAATGTGTTTCTCCCAAACTTTGTTTATAAAGCATAATTTGTCGCTTGAATTCTGCATTCTCTTGAGATGCAGACATCCAAGAGGTGGACAATTAACTGTATATACTAGTTTAATTAGTGACACTTAGCCTACATTTTAAAACCTTTATGGCAACAATATGGCAACATTTTATTTTGACTATGGCAACATTTTTATTAAAAAATATTTATTTGAATAGGGCAACATTTGTATTTTAAAACCTTTATTTTAATGTGGAAACATGACACCTCATTCTACAATATTTCTATGATTAAATCGCTGACTCCTCCCCCATCAGCCAATCACTGTGTGTCTATTCCATAGCAACGAGGTCAACCCCGCCCTTACCCTTAGCTTAAGACTTCAGTCAGTTCCTTAGTAAAAGTTTGTCTCAGCAGCTTTGTGAATAGGTTTTAAGAGAAAACTCTTAGCTAAGAACTTTTACTGCTATTTAGGAGAACTCTTAGTGGTAAGATAAAATGTTTTGTGAATACGGCCCCTGGACATCAAAAGGTTCATTTTTAGGTGAACTAACCCTTTAACCACCCAGAACTTCTCTTGAGACATACCTTGTCTTTGTGTGCATGTACTCAACCTAATTTAGATCAGATTAGCATTGGTTATCGACTGGTTGAGTACAACAATGCACTTTCTCACTAAATCCTTCACCTAAATCTCTCCAGTTGAATTCATAGAGTGGTGCAGTGGATATTTGACTTTGAGGTGATGAGAGATGTCGTGTGCTTTCAGGCGCATCCAAGTGTAACAATAATTTGATTCTTATTGGTATATTCAGATCTTATTAGAGTCATACATCCCTTCAGATGATGATCCATTTTTATAGCTGAGAAATGTGTAGTACTACGAAAAACTTGTTTGTGTGTGTGTTTTAATAATCTTGTGTGTATATACAAGATTATTATAACAAACACAACACTGATTTACAAATGTTTTTATACGTTTGAGTACTCGACTACAAAATTACTCGAAATGCACTTCGCTGAATGCAACAACTGAATGAGAGTGTTTTCTCCAAGACTTACTTGTCCCTTTTAATCAGACCTGAAATGTCATGCATGAATTTGTACCTCAGTTAATAAGAGTTCAAATGAATTTAGCAAAAATGACTTCTTGGCAGGCCATGCAAGCAGCCTCTCAAGACTAGTCATCAACGTGACTGAGACACAGGATAGCGAAGCACCCAAGATGTTCTGCAGATCTCATGATTGAAAGACACCGAGCGGAGAGGTTCGAACATGAGTGATGTTGAACATGTGATGGAAAATAACATCAAGGCAAACTTGGCAAAAAGCCATGCGTTTAAATATGAAAAAGCATGTAACGAGCCTCAGACGGGCTGCTCTCAAGCTCTAGAGAGAGAATGGCAAAAGAACAAGGGTGATACAAGGCAAGGAAAAGGATTTCAGGCGGAAAAGGAATCAAGGTCTCTGCAGCATCTTCCCTGAGGCTATACCTCCACGGAGAAAGTGTCATGAAGAGCGAGGGTGAGTGGGAAGCAGGGTGGTCTGATGGGCAGAAGGATAAAGGCTGACTGACTTCATCTACACATGGGATAATCTCACACACTGTGTGTTGAGCCCTAGACATGAGACATTATCTCCCCAAATACTTGCAGTGAGTTTCTACTGTACATCTAGATTAGATCTGAAAAAGTAGGCCTATCTAATACATGTGTATGTGAATAGACGAATCAAGCGCTCTTCAGTTGTCTTAGTTTTGATTTGTTGGCTTATATCCCAACGTCTCGACTGCTTAATGAAAAATACATTGTTTGATACATTTTAAGGTTATATGCTGTAACAATTCAGTAACTCTGAGATTAAAAGTATAGATTTTTTATCTACACATCTTTAATAGGTAAACTGCAAAATGTGATTTAGTTTTCTCAAAAATTAAAATTCTGTCATTATTTACTCACTGCCATATCGTTTCAAACCTGAATGTTGTTGTTCCATGAATGAGCAGCAATTTTTTTAATTAGACAAAAAAAGACTCCAAAAACATTCAAAAAACACTACGAAAGCATAATAAAAGTGGTCAATAGAGTGGTGCAGGGATGATGTGTTTTTGTAGGCCAATTTGGAAGTGTGCATCACCCCCGTTCCCTCGACAAAAACCAGATTTTTCCACTGGCTTTTGGATTACTGCAAAAAGTAAGGTCTAGGACTTACAAAAGGATTCTTAGGATTCTTACACATTTTGTTCATCAAGATAATCTTCACAAATTAACACTTTTCAAGCTTTTATGAATTTTGAAGTGTAAATACAACCAGAAGTCAAATGGTGTGTTCGAGCTCATGCAGCGCCGCACAGACCGATCGGCGGCTCACTTGAAGCAGTGCATGCCGGTAAGAAATTTTGTCCGACTTGAGACCATGTGACTGTGACGTATGGCTTCAAAGTACCACGAGAGCGATTCAAGATCAGCCCCCTGAGGCAGCCAGAGCAGTTTCTAAAGAGGAGCTGCACGAGCTCTGATGACGACACAGCTGTTTCACGATTGGCCGGATTCACCGCATGACAAGGATCACGTGTGTTTCGTGTTTATTGTCACGCCTTCAGTTCCAGTAATGCTCAAAAATTTGTGTTTTTATAACAGTTAAAGCTCTTTTCATGTAGTCGCGATGTTGTATTCTGTCATGTTTATCAAAATAAAACTGATAAAAAACAAAGACCCCACTACATTGTTATTTAAATAACATATGCTTATGTTGAACTTTATTCTTGTAAAAACAGATGCGTAAGCAGTACATAAAGTATTGAATGAAAATGTCTCTGAAACATCAGTGTATTAGTCAAATATTGCATTTATTTCACTTCAGCTGTGATAAAGTATGCAAACGCAGCGCGAGCGTCACTACGGGAAGCAGAAATTGTCCGACTTCATGGCTGCGTCCGAAAACTGGAAAATGCTGCCTTCTGAGGACACATTTTAAGGTAGGAAGGCATCAAGGCACGTCCGAATTCAATGTTAGCTTCACTTCCTGTCTCATGAGATACCTTCCTCAGATCGATTTTTGAAGGAAGCATGGATGCATCCTTAGCTGCCTTTGATATCCCACAATCCTGTGCTGTCCATTCTGTGACAGTTGAGCTAGAAAAATAAAGATGGCGTCCGAAAGTTGCGTTTGCTGCTCAGTTTGTGTATAAATGTACGATTTTGACCAACATATTTCAATTTTGATATAATTTCTATCGAGAAATTACTAATTATTTGTTTAGTTCTCACCAAAGCTCACGCTATATTGCTGTAGATCATTAAACTGTTATGCTGCCTCAGAAGTCTGTCCGAAATCAGTTTTGTGAGGTGCCTTCATGCACAAACGCTGCCGTACAAGTCATTCTCTTATAAGACAGCGAGGCAGCAAGACAGTTACCTAGGTTTTCAGACGCAGCCCATGTCTCCGTTTTCAGCTCCTGCACGCGGATACTCTCGCCGATCGGTTGCATCCGGCCACAGCCGATGTCGGACACACCTAAAAGCTAAATGTAAGCTGTTGAAGTCATGTGACCGTGGTGGTCACATGATTTCAATGTCACCATCAGTAAGCTTTCTTTTGGTTTTAGTTTAAAAACATTTTCCCTGAAAGTTCAAGTTATAATAGTTTGCCAAAGTGCGATTATAAATACAATGAGGCTTTGAAAGCGGACTAGTGTATAGATGAGTTTATCTGTTTGGCCTGATAATGTTTAATGTCCCGACAACCTCTGTAAGCCCATTTAGCCACAAAGCAACTGCCATTTACACACGTCCTGATTTTGCTGAGTTAGGCGCGTTCCTGGTTCAACATATGTGACCCTGGACCACATAACCAGTCATAAGGGTCAGTTTTTTTAAATTGAGATTTATAAATCATCTGAAAGCTGAATAAATAAGCTTTCCATTGATGTATGGTTGGTTAGGATAGGACAATATTTGCAAATGAAGTGCTTAGCAATGCATAACCTTTCACTAAAATAGATTTTTGAGATGTTGATCCAGGAACATGTTGCACTTGGTGAAATCAGGTTCTGCGCCTTTCACAAGACAAGTAAAAGCTTTTCAGAAAATCATAAGAGGGCATTACTTTGGAGCCGCGGACATGACATGCAGGAAAAAAAAATAAAAAATAGGAGGCTAAATTGTGCGAACGATTTACTAATTTGTTCCCTCGATTTGCTAAAACATGCGCATGATTTATTATTTCGTTCCCTCGTTTTATAAATCATGCGCATGATTTATAAATCGAGAGAACGAATTAGTAAATCGTGCGCACAATTAATTTTTTTTTCTTGCATGTCATGTGCAGGGCTCCGCACATTACTGATGTATTTTATATTGTAGAATAAAACGTGAAAATATCTTGAGCTTTTGTTCACCACAGACCTTATTTCAAGCATTTAACCAAAAACCCATTCAAAAAACCTGTTGACTTCGGGACTGTTACAGCTGCTGGCGTAGAGACGAGGCAGTACAAGGAAATCCACAATAATGGGTAATTTAATTAACGAAGGAGAAAACACTAAACAACATTAAGAACGGACAGGGAGTGAAGGGAGTGAGTCCATTATAAAGGCAGTGCTGATGAAGAAGTCCAGGTGCAGGTGATGAGTGATGATGGGGAGATGACGAGGGAAGTGAGTGCAGGTGTGGAGACAGGAGGATTATGGGAAATGGAGTCCGGGAGACAAGGGAACTGTGACAGGGACACTGGAACCGGAAGTGCTAAATGCAAACTTGTTTATGGGTTTTGGCCTACAAAAATATGTCATCCCTGCAGCACTCTATAGCTTTGTGTAAGGAGGATGTTTTAAAATACAAAATATTCTCATTTAAAAAAAAAATAAAAACATAAATACAAAAAAAATAATAATAATTAACAGTGTAAATAATTAAAATTTTTGGATAAGTTAATTCTCTGTTCTATTGATATGTGTGATATGTGTTTTGAATGTCATGGGGGTGAATAAATAATGACCAAAATTTTCCTTCTTAGGTGAACTGTTCTTTTAAATACAGTTACAATTTAGACAACTGCAATGAGAAATTGAGGGTGAAATTAGCTTTGCTGGGATCTCCTTCTTGCATACATCACCAATCCTTTGCCTTCCCAGGTTTCTTATCTTTCAACCTCTTTGTTGAAAGGTAAGAAACTCTGTTGCTGGCCTTATTCCTCCCTGCCCGACATGCACAGACACACACATACATCCGTGCATGCAACAATGCTATCAGCCATTCCAGGCACGCAGGCCTCAGCACAATGTAAATTATTCAGCTGGGCTTGCTGGAGGCTGCAAGCGAATCATAAATCGAGACAATCTGGGGCCATTTCGAGGGGTGACTATGGTTAAACGAAGCTAAACATCAATACAGAAAGCCCTCACAACCCTAATGCCATCAAAAAGGATCAAATCAAGCCATTCACACCAGCTCAAATCTCACTAAAATGTTTGGCCATCAGTTCATTCGGACCAGTGGTGCACCTATCTTTTGTGGAATGCAGGTCTTGGCAAGGCTTCAAAGGTTAACATAACACTTTATGGATGCAAAACAACACCAAGCCTTGCTAAATGACTTGAATTATGTATGGCTACTGGGCCAGAAGAGCCCACAGTCTACCTAAAGCAGTACCTCATTGTTCAATGTTTTGAAGTAAAATCCCAGTAAAGCTCTTCTTGCACTGTGTAAAATGAATTAGGAATGAGGAAATAAATGCCTTAAAGAGATGGTTGCTCGACACTGAGTTGCCAAAGGTGCGCTGAGAATTATGACAAACCATATTTCAGACATTTGAAATTGTGGCATTTTTATGATTATAGACTGAAAATCATTTCTTTAAGTCGCAGAGTATAGGACATTTTAAATTTATGAATTTTTGATCAAATGTGATACAGAATAGTAGAGTTTTAGAAATAGTTTATTATTTAAGAACCAAATAAAAGTCTAAGTGGCATTAGTATTCTGGGCAGCAGTCTGTGTGTGGTCAGTATGTAAATATTTCCCTTTAATTTAAATATTAAACATTACATTTGCCCCATCAAACCCTTTGAAGATTATGAATAATTCACTTACGCAAAGTACCACATACCGTCGAGTTCTTAGCATATATTATTGAACATGAAATATAGACTGTGAACATGTACAGCTTTATGTGTGCTGGAGCGTATTACACTGACAATTTTACCTATCCTGACAGAACTCCAAATCGGACAGAATAATAATACTCGAGCGAAAGAGAGAGAGTTGTTCGCTTGTTTGTCCAGCTGGTATTAAACTCATAGTCGTGCATGTGTTTTTTGTGGAGTGTGTGTGTGTGTGTGTGGTGTGTGTGAGAATGTGCTCTGCAGGGCAGCCGCCATGTTTAGTGAGGCAGTTTGCTGCCTAATTATGCACTACAGGAGTGACCTTCCATAGACCTCCTTCTCACCAGCCTCAGGTACGGGCTATCAGGTAATATTTCCTCTAAACATCCACAGTCACACTGCAGTGATCTTTGATAATGGCAGCTTTGGTTTACCATTAATATTTGAGAGTAAAGTTGGTCTCAGGAGATACCTTGATGTCACCTACCATGGTTGACTGTTTTTAATGAATTTGAGAGCTTTACCTCTGATTTGATCCTTGCTAAAAGACACCAGCATCAATTTCCATGCTGGTCACCTTAAGTTTTACTTGTCAACAGCATAGCAATACAGGTTCACCAGCATTAATCAGCAGGACCTGCATGGAAATTGATGCTGGTGTCTTTTAGCAGGGATCAAATCAAAACTTACTAATGTCAGTGGTACCAAAGAATGAACTCTCTGAACACTGATGGCTTACTTATTTCTGCTAAAATAGTCATTCTTCCATAGCAAACTTCTTTCTGTCCTCAACCATGTAGTATATGAATTTTATAAGGTTATTTTGTCATTCAACATCAGAGTCTGATAGCCCCTCCCCCTTCACTACATAAATAAAGCTGCGACAGTCGAGTGCATGAAGTGTCTAAAATTCCACACTTAGTTTTTTTTTTTTTTTTGGTTAATTAAGTGCATCCAGGTATTTAAAGTGCACTTTTTCTTTTTGGAATTGTCAGTGTGAACACACTACTCACGCTATTTATACTATAAAATGTCACAGAATAGTGCATAAGTGTGCACTCGCACAGAAATGTGTTCAGCGCTGCTCTGACGATTTGATCAAAATAATTTTGCAACTTAAAAGCCATATGTCATCTCTCACTAGCAGTGGTAACGGCACTGTTCTTGAAGCAGATAAACTTACAGTTTGGTTATTAGTAGAGGCGCTGCCGCTAAACACTGTTGAGAGATGCACAGACACAAGTGATTCAAACACGCTTAATCTTTCTTTCTCTCTCACTCTCACTCTCACTCTCTCCAACTGCATTAATAGTTGCATTCGTCTGCTATCAATGGCTCAACCCTCTGTTACTAGCTCTAAAATGACATTTTGGAATTAGCATTTAAGTTTGGATAGTACATTTTCACATATATTCTCAAAAAGGGGGGTGATGGTTAAGCGGTGTTCGTGTCATTTTGACCCGAAGAAGATTTTATTTTTCCTGAAAATACTAGTTAATGTTATCGTATTGGACTGAAACTTTGTGACTTTGTTCACACTGGGTATAACTACTTCTCAATTTTTTTTTGATAATTTTCATACTTTTTTGAGGAAGGTTTTGCACTTTGTCACACTTGTGGTGTTCCCGGTCAAAAATGACCGGCTTACAAACAACTGCTTATAAATCTCTCATTATGCTATATTATCAACCTACATTGGATTCAATGTTTTTGTCAGCTTGTTTTCCTTCATTTAGGACTGGTTTTGTATTTCTTTTTACATCTGATTAATCGTAGGCCTCATTTATCTGAGAGTAGGCACCTCAGTTTTTGAGTGAAAAAAAGTGTTTTTTGTGTAATTTTGTCAATTTTACAAAACATATGAAAAGAAAAATTGCATTGTTTATCACAATAGTGTGCTTTAATGTTTAAGCAGGAAATGTGTTTTGAAATGTTTTTATTTTGGTTTTTATTCATTACAAAAATCACACTTGTGGTGTTCCCGGTCAAAAATGACCTACAAAAATAGCTTATAAATCACTTGTTACGCTATTTTAATACCAAATATTGGATTCAATCTTTTTGTCAACTTAGGACAGATTTTGTATTAATTTTTGAAACTGATTGATTGTAGGACTCATTTAAAGAAAACTAGTTGACAAAAAGATTGAATCCATTTGTGCCATTTTGTAATAAATAAAAACTAAATAAAACCATTTCAAAACAAATTTCCTATTTAAACATTAAAGCACACTAGTGTGATAAACAGTGCATATTTTTTTCATATTTTATGCAAAATTGCAAAATTATCCACAAAAAAACACTTTTTTCACTCAAAAGCTGAGAGACATAAGCTCCGATAAATAAGGCCTACAATCGATCTTTTCCAAAAATAAACACAAAACCTGTGCTAATTAAAAGAAAACAAGCTGACAAAAAGATTGCATCCAATATTTGGTGATAAAGTAGCATAATGAGAGATTTATAAGCAATTTTTTGCAGGCCGGTCATTTTTGACGGAACAACACAAGTGTGATAGGGTTTTCAACACAGCACAAGGGTTAAGAGGTTAAGAAATTAGTCCTACACACAAAAACCAGACAAAAGTTGAAATACAACATCTGAACAATGTCTTGAGGTGTCGTAATGGCAGGGGCATCAATTGGGTATGGCAGGGTGTGGCGGCTGAACTCATTTTTGTGAAAACCTCAAATTCGACCAAAACTAACATTTTTCACTTCTTTTGCCTGTAGCTCGTAATTAGCCTGTGCGCCTTCCGACTCATTTTGCCAGCACGGGTCACATTTAATAAAAAATAAAAGCAAGTAAATTAAAGTGATCTGGTTGTATATTATATTCGTGAATCATGTCACGTAAGTTTATTGGCGCTGCAAATGTGCTTTTGCAGCGTTGTGTATTGTGCCCAATGCATAACCTGATATTGCTGAGTTCAACATGTTCCTGGGTCAACATTTTTGTTGACACATTTGGCTCCGAAACTCTGGAATAGCCTTCCTGATAATGTTCGGGGCTCAGACTCGCTCACCCAGTTTAAATCTAGATTAAAGACGTATCTCTTTAGCCAAGCATTCACATAATGCATCTCATATCAGATCAATTGCACATGATTATCTTTGCTTAATGTTATGAACAGCAGCTACGCTAATTACTCTCCATTTGCTTTTCTGTTTTGCCTCGGGACACCCGTCCCGAGGTGACTAGAGAGTACATCAGCTTCAGTTTGGATCCAGCCTCTTAAGAAGACCTCAGATGACCATCACCTGTGAAGAGACGGCGCCAACTCCTGCGAGGACTCGAGAAGACGCAATTATCTGGATCAACATGCACATTGCACAAATTCTATATCTTGATTATTGTTAATGTAATTCATTTTTCCAGGAGCTCATTGCTTCTACGTTCAGTTAAACTGCTAACAGTGATTGTAAATTGTAAATTATTACATTATTTGCTAACTGCATTCTTTAAATTGTAATGTTGACATGCATTCTCTGTAAAGCTGCTTTGAAAGGATATGTATCGTGAAAAGCGCTATAGAAATAAATGTGAATTGAATTGAATTGAACAACATTCAAATCAACCAATCAGATTTGAGGGACAAGTTTACAGATTATGTCAAGTTTAGGCCAAGTTTAAGTTTATCAGGACGTGCTGTAACCAATCACAGCCATTTCTGAAACTGAATGACCAATCAGATGTGTTTAAGTTACCAGTAGTGAGAATCCACTCAGTTTCTCTCAAAACACTTTATGAGTTTATGTTTAGTGCAAGTGTACTAAGTTTTATACATGCACAAATCCTCCAATTATAACAAACAAAGTGGAGACACGATTAAAATAAAGTTTAGTAAGATTCATTGATTAAAACGGGAGTTTTCATACTCAGTGAGTTTGCGCTGTACTGACCGTCAGCTCCAGTGATTATAAATGAAGTGCTCTGTCTGTGTAATTTCATTTGCGATTTGAAGAAAAAATTTAGTTTTTCATGAGAATTTGCAACCTTTTCTACAAATATATACTTCACACTTCATTACAAAATGTGATAAAAAAAAATGACATAACATAGATTTTTTATGTTAAAATAGGGATTTGATCATTTCTAAAAAATAAATAAATAAATAAATTCAAAAGCAAAATATTAATAAAATATATGTGACCAGTCACGGAAAGTAGGGACACAAGTCGGTTCTGGGGCATTTTGAGTTATTCACAGATTCTGAAAGTGTAGTCTCCAAGCTTTCCAACGATGTGTAACACATGGAAATCTGATAATATTTGGAGAAGTTGTGGCCATTTGAAGGTAGGCACTCAAAAAAGCTCAAGAGGGAGAAAAACCCCTTTAAAGTTTCTGCAGTTCTCACCTGTTCTCACCTGCTGGGAGTGACAATAGGGCTCATTTACATCTCATTTAGATAAGCCATACCCCCTGTAAAGCTTCCCTCTGTAAAGCTGCATGGACCGCATACTATTAATAATAAAGGATAATGTGCATTGTAAATGTCAGTAATTTATCTTTTTTGACTTTTATAAAAATGATTTAGAGATAACATGTTGCAAGACACTCCTTTAAAATCTGGCCATCGTTTTTAATGTTATTATTTTAATGTTTATATAAAGAAAAAGTACATATCGATGCTAATTTTATTTGTTATTTGCTGGTTTTCTACATAAAACTTGGTGAATTGATTTCATTGTGTAGCATTAGGACTTTCTGAACAGCATTCTGTGATAACCGTGATCATTTTGGTCACTATAATCATGAAATGAAATTTTCTCACCTGAGAAGACAAAAGAATCACATAATAATGACCTGAAATGACTTGCATAATAATGAGCTCTTTCAGTCAGGTAGGCTGTGAAAAAACCCTCTGTGATGGTGTATATCAAACATACAGAAAAAACAGCAATACTGTGAAATATTATTACAATTTAAAATAATGGTATTATATACTTTAAAATATAATGTATTTCTGTGATGCAAAGTGTCTGAACAATGTTACCTCTATGGCATTTCATATAGGCTTTTAGCTTAAAAGCATGTACATTTGGAGAAATATTGATGGATTATCATATGTTTGTGTCAATTTTCTATACAGAGGAGTAATATTTATTCAATATTTATTGTCATCACTATGAGTGCTGGATTCTGTGTTTTCAATTCATACTTGCAGCCGGAGGGCGCTCTTCTTTATTTTACAAAAAGCACAACATTTTGTTTTTACTCTGAGTGTACACAAATAAAAGAAGACATTCTATAGTTTCAATTGACATATTACTTATGTCTCTATGACAAAAAATGACGGGAGTATTTTAAGTCTGTTTTGCTGCAATGTGAAAAAAATCCTGCAAAACGCGCCGGTGCGTTACCCAGTATGGAAATTCACACAGACAATGACACGCGCCTACTGCGTGCTAGAATCTCCGAAAAACAAGCCGATTTCAACCTCAAAATGTGCGCTTTTAAATATACCAATACTGCTATCTCAAACATGGAGAGGCTTCTTCATGATCTCAACTAACAGATTCTGCAAAAAAACGAAAATCACCAATTTTGGAAAAAAACGCTTCTTTCTCATTTTGCTCGAGAGTTGTGCTGCCGACTTGTGTCCCTGGTTTCCGTGACGGGTCACATATATGAAGGAGTGGAAATGGCTAATGAGCCAATAAGTGCTCCTCTGCCACCATCTACTGGTTATCGTGATAATTTCATGTCTTTTTTTTATTTTAAAATAAGTGTTTGTTTTTCACCAATGTTAGTTTTCCTACATTGTGAAACTTTTAGTTTTACAAATGGGGACAATCTTTGAAAGATTAATAAAAAACGTTTTTGGTCATCACATTAAAGATAACATGTAAATTGTATAATATTCAAACTTTTGAGCTTTGCCGTGCTGGAAAAGGTTGTGTGAAGCACTTCAAAGTCCTTGAAAATTCCTTCATTCTTAACAGTGGTCTATAACTGAATAATATGCTGGGTCATAATCAAAACTATAGGCCTTGGTGATTCATCTTTGGATACACCACACACACACTTGTTGTCAAGTCGAGGGAGTAAGATTTGATGACATCATTGGAGTTCGCCATACCTTGGCACACCTCCGTTGAATTATCAGAAAACAATGCACAACCAAGTTTTTACTACATGAGCATTACCACCTCGGGTGTGCATTATTTTCTTATAATTCAACAGACCGTCGTCAATTATTCTTCACATAACGAGTTCCAAAATGTTTAAACACAGTTAATATAAATGAGGATCAATATTGTTTGATCCTGTTTGTATGACACTTTCTCAATATTTAATTTTGTACTTTTTTTCCCCACAATTTCCATACTGTAATGTGTACTGCTCAGAGACATGACGAGGAGCTCCAAATGCAAGCATGCATACGGTCAAAAACACAGGGTAAACAAACCAGATACTGACAAAGGTCAAAGGGGCAGGCAAATACCAGGACACAGGCAAGAAATCAAGACCATAACACAGAGACTAAAGATAATGCCCCGGAATGCAGTGTAACATGCAGCAAGACTTTGCAAAGTCTAACAAAACACGGGGCTTAAATAAGCAAACATAAAGAAGATGATCAAACACAGGTGGAAGCAATCAGCACACAATGAGTCCAGGCAATGGATCATGGTAAATGCAATTCATGATGCGATAAAGGAGACAAGAGGAGTGCCCTCTGATGGCTATCATCGGCTATCATAAAGAGCATCTCAGTGGAGCTGAAGACAATCACAGCGGAACACACGGGACTGAAGACACCACAGAGAAGCAAAAGACCACCATAGCAGAGTGGATGGGACTGAAGACCCCCACGGCAGACCAGAAGACCACCACAGTGGAACAGATGGGTCTGAAGATCCCCACGGTGGAGCAGAAGACCACCACGGTGGAGCTCGTGGGGTTGAAGACATCCAAGGCATAGCTGAGGACCACCACTGCAGAGCAGGTGGAACTGGAGATCACCAAGGCTTAGCAGACAGGCCACCAAAGCTCAGCAGACAGAACTGAAACAAAAAACATAGTGAGATTTGGGTCGGAGAGAGTTCAGTCATGGCCTCCGTGGCCATAACAAGGCAGGCGGGACATCCAGGAATAATTTCACAAGGTGACATTCTTAAATAATGAATAATGGTGACAAGATGAGCAGAGTCTCTGATCATGGCCTCCTCGGACGAGACTCGGGAGCTTAGGAAGCTCAAAGCAGACAGGAAACTCAGGGACGACCTCCTTGGTCGTATCTAGGCAGACAAGAAGCTCAGAGCAGACAGGAAACTTGGGGACAACTTCTGTGGTCATAACTAGGCAGACAAGAAGCTCAGAGCAGACAGGAAACTCTGGGATGACCTCCATGGTCATATCTAGGCAGATGGGAAGCTCAGAGCAGACAGAAAACTCAGGGATGACTTCCTTGGTCATATCAAGGCATATGGGAAGCTCAGAGCAGACAGGAAACTCGGATACAACCTCCATGGTCATATCTAGGCAGACAAGAAGCTCAGAGCAGACAGGAAACTCAGGGCAGACAGGACGTTCACAGGCGACCACTGTGGTTGTAACAGGACACACAGGAATTTCACTGACGTTTGGAGATACGGATTTCATTTGTGATTTTCTTGACTGTGGCAGGACATACAGAGGGTTCAGGAACCATAACTGCTGCCTTTAGACAAAACTAGATCAGATGGCCCAGTTTCAGGAACAACTGGAGAAACATACATGGCACAGACACATAGAATTGCCATAGCCATGACAGCTGAAGACTCTGGCATGGAAGCCATGTCATGAAGAGGCTCTATCGTAGTGGTCATAATGCGATGAGGCTCTGGCGTGGCGACCATGTCGTGACAAGACTCTGGCATAGTGGCCATGACAGCTGAAGACACTGGCATGACGGCCATTTTGTGATGAGGCTCTAGCGGGTGTGACATGACAACTGATGATTCTGGACTTGGGATTACCGGACTCAGAATTGCTGTGAACACAGGGCTTAAGATCATCAGACTAGAAATTGTTGGAAATAGTGGTGGGCCAAGCTCACTGGCCATCAGAGGTTAATGCACACTGCCCCACCCCAAAAACTGTTTAGGGGAAGGGTCCTCCTCTGCTTCATCCACTGTGAAAGAGGAACCACTCAGCAGAAGCACATAGTCTATGTAGTCATGTAAACTACAATTAAACTATCCTCCAGGGAGCAGTAATTTAATAGTCCATAACAACAACAAAAAAAGCCTTATAATGCAACTTTTTCAAGTGGCATTCGCTATGACAACTCACACATTAGATGTACAGATGAGACTTGGGTTGAATATACAAATGCAAGCTTTGAGTGTAATACATAATCGTAATCCATTTAACATGCATAAGGTCAAAACCACAGGGTAAACAATCCAGAAACTGACAAAGGTCCAAGGCACAGGCAAACAGGGAAATCCAAGGGACAGGCAAGAAATCAAGACCATGACACAGAAACTAAAGATAACATCCCAAAATGCAGTGTAACACTAACATTAATGCATTAATCACGCCACCTTGTATTTACCGGAATCTTGAGATGACAACACGTGACATTATATTCGGAGCTGTTCACGACCTTGGACTGGGAATTATGCGTTTCCATGGCACCACTATCAACGCCTATGAATCTACAGCGGTCAGGTGGTACAGCGGCCACGTGGTACATCTGGGAGCTTTCAGAAAACTCCCAGCTTAAGCTGTAATTACGAGCTCTACGAGGACGTGAACGCTTTTTAAAAGCTAGAATCTCGTAACTACAGGAATTTGGAGGCCGCGTGAACGCACCTTTACTTCACAAAGTCATCAGGCTTAAATACAATCAAACACAGGCAGAAACAATAATCACACAATGAGTCCAGGCAATGGATCATGGGAAAAGCAGGCCATGATGTAATCAAGAAGACAGGAGGAGTGCCCTCTGGTGGCTATCACCGGCACTCCAGTTGACAGGCGTGACACACTGCACTGCACCAGAAGTTGAGCTGGACACTGAAGCTAAAGGTGCTGTCAATATTGTTCAGGAAATTTTCACGGGTGGAATCCAGTCATTTAAAAAAGAATCCAAGTAATCTGGAATTTTGTGTGAGGATGAAAGTTTTCCCCATGCAGATTTGGCAGCGGGTTCAAAAAATGATCTAAAGAAGTTTCTTCATACATCAACACACTATATTGACAATAGACAATGGACCTTTTGCCCACAAATTTTTCAATAATGTAACCGTGCCTTAAGGCTGTATCCCAAATCGTCTCCAGTACCCCCATTCACTATAGTACACTATGGTTTTGGACAACTCTACAAATGGCTATCCCCTCAAATAGTACACTATATAAGAGTATAGGGCCGATTTTGGACACAGTATAAATGTGGCAAAAAATTCTTCTTCAAATCACAACTTATTTCAATTGAGTTTGCAGTTAGCATGTTGCTACAGTGTACTACTCTAATAAGCTTAAAAATACACTAGTGATGTGCATGAGTAATCTACAGTTATCAATCATGAAAATAATTATCAGGCATGATTTGTGTGATGTGATTTTTTACTGAATTCGAAATGCAAAAATGAATCCACAAAAACGTGTAAAACAGGGACCATTTACTCTAGAGAAAGTGCAACTCACACGAAGTGTAAATGATTAAAATAAACTTTTGCACCTTTAGACAGGCTTTTTTCTTTTTTAAAGTTGGCATGAAATGGAAGTTGCAATCGTTTTTCATTCCCTATTGTGTATATCTGAGTGAAATGGCTTCTCAAACAAGAAAAAATGTAGGGCGGGGTTTGATTTTCTCCATTGGTAATTGATTGGATGTTTGTGGTTAGCTATTGGTCAATCTCATGTGAGTGACAGGTTATCTTGCCCTAACGCCACTAACCATGTCATCAGAGAAGAGAAGAGATGTTGCTGCAAGAGGGAGGGGAAGTTATTTTGAGTTATTAAGCTATTAAGATTACAAGAGCACAATAATTTTAGATAAATGATGTGCACAGATAAATAATTTATAAAAAAATACTGCAATATTCCATAAAAAACAAGAATTGTTGATTTTGATTTTATTGTGACTTTAAAATAACTGTTTAACTTGACATGGCGCATTAAAAATATAATGCAGAGAGCTGAAATCTGGTCAAGTCAGTTGCAATGAAATTTGTAAACGTGCTTTTTATGATAATTAGGGTAATCTGCAATGGGCTTTCTGATGTGTTTTTCAATGAGTTGGTCAGCGAGATTCCAGTAAGACTGCCTCTTTTGGAACAGCCTTGTCATCTGGAGCATGCCTTATAATGCTGTGTGTTGGCAGCTCATGGATTTCGTAAAAGAGCAAGGGCGTGATGAGCAAACTCAATGAGTGTGAAAAGAGCTTAAAGAAATTGTCAAAATGTTTGTTTGGCTCTTAAAACGAACATTCCCCTATCTAGTAACAATTCATGTGTACATAAAAGACCAAAATGAAATGACTCAGCTCTTAATCAGTGTTTACAAGGCAACCAGACACAATGACATAAGTGAAAGTAGAAACACAAATAGCCTCTTTTGGATTCTCAATGCACAGAGAATGTTGGGCTTGGATTCCACCCCTTAATCCACCCTTCAGTTAATTTTTGATCTGAGTGGAATATGAAACAATATCATTTAATGACCTTTTTGCTATGACACTGATGGGACCTGGTAATTAATTTGAAGGTCTCTTTTACTTTAGAGAGAACCTGATGGTCTCTTCATGTTTTGTTTGCATATCTGGGCATTACGATGAGTGGGGCTTGTTTAACACTGATGGTTTTGACAGGCAGGACTGTGTCAGCAGAAACACAGGCCATAAATCGCCCTGATTTCAGATTCTGCAAGGTTCTGTGGGGCTATAAATGAACCTGCTCACCCAAGTTTAAAACACTGCATGCACTGCTACAGTACATCAGTGTTTAAAAATGTTATATTTTAAGGGGGAATATTTGGAACTGATTTTCAGTTTTTGTTTTTTTTTTCCTTTTACCTTACTTTACTTGAATAAATTAACTGAAATCATTCTAATTTTGAACAATTATTGTTGTATAAAATCAAATGAACATAGATGCTTTAAATAATACACAAGATAACACAATAAACGCTCTGCTAGAATGCATTAAATAAAATAATTTTCTTTCAAAAAAAAAAAAGATTTAATTTTCTCTCAGACCATGGTGGTTAATGTGTGACTCTGATCCATATTGCTCTGCAGTAATTTACAAAAAGATCCATATGTCATGTTCCTGTAAATCCAATCCCAGCATCCTATGATTCTCGGTTTAGATAACAGCTCTCCAGATTGGGACACAGCTTGTGGCAAAAGTTGGTAAGGTCCCC
>RJVU01063207.1:1132630-1167647 GCA_003731715.1 Anabarilius grahami | reverse complement strand
GCTAAGGCTACAATGCAATAATGGAGAAAAAAATCATAGCATCAAATGAGATTGTTATTGTGGATATAGTGGAAACAGTGTAATGGCCTGGAGTCTGGACCATGTCAAAACCAACTTAATCAACTTAATCAAAGTGCAATACCTCTTAACTGTGTGTCGAAAGCTGTCTCACCCTGACTCAGGTTTTAATGGTTGAAGACAACTAAGAAATTGCAGATTCAGTCTTCAATTGTTAGACTTTCTATAGGCTATATATATATTCTATATATAGCTATCCACGCTAATGCACAATATAATTCTGTTTATTTTATCATTTCTGTTTTTACAGTCTATTTCAACATCAGTGTGAGACATCACCACTTCTGGGTAGGACCCACTTCATGCTCCACCCCCAAGATCTATTGCCTGCCACTTAAAAAATATATATAGTTTGGATAGAAGATTATTATATTATTTCTAAGGTGTTCTGATTTTATGAGCTAGCTGTGTGGCTTATATAAAATAATGTATTAATTATTGAAAAAAAAAAAAANCACCACTGCATAATTGTATTTGTTATTCCAGAGTATTGGTTTTCTTAAAGGACATTAAAGCCCCGTTTACACCAAGAATGATGACTATAAAGATAATGGTAAAGATATAGGGAATCATTCTAAATATAAAGGAATAGCCTAAACCACAACTGCAACATTAACGGCACCCAAGAATGATATCGTTGGAACTTCCGGAACATTTTTTTCTAGCTGATGAATGATAAAAACATTGACAGCCAATCAGAATCCATCATGCTTTAAAGAGCTTGAGCATTTAAAGGAGCAGATGACAAAACCGTAGCATGCTTAAAATAAACAGAATAATATTGTGCATCAGTGTGAATGCTAGTATAGGTATCATTAGTTATCTTTACAGTGATCATTCTTGGTGTGAACGGCCTTAAGTCAAGACTTTGAAATGGTAACGCACTTGATTATCACCCCCGATTTAGCTTGATGTTTCCTCCTCCCACGATGTAAACCCGAACAGATATCTAAATATAACATCAGCATGTGAAGCATGCAAAAAGAAGGATAGCACTGTCACCAGAGTGGAAGCGCTACATGGGACAAGGGCAGCTGCCAGCATCATAACTTCACAGGGCATTAATTGTTTCACCGCTGTCAGCAGGATTGTCTCTGCTCGTTGAACCCTGGCCAAGGAGCAGCCCATCAGCCAAATTGGAGTCCGGTAAGTATGTAAGTAAGAGTTCCAGGGAATGATGTTTTCGCATTACAGACAGAGGTGTCAAGCTCAATTTTGGGAAAAATGCTGAGGCCAGGTAGAACTCTGAGCCGCTGGTAATATTCACAGCAACGACTCGAAATGTGCAGCTGACAATTATTCCTACATACAGTATAGAGTGACAGCTAGCTGAACAACTGATCAGAGTAAGTTTTTAGTGTTCATAAAAAGTATGCAAATTGGTAAAGATTACATTTTTGCTTGCTGCGCAGAAAAGAAAAAAATCTGGCAAAAATACTCCCATAATTGCAGGAGCCATACTGTATATTGGGGCTAGACCATTATAGAGACTTGCAGGTGGGCTCTTTTGATTTCGGCCTGTAAGAAAACACACAGTAACCATTGAAAAGGCCCTAGTAATCACATAGTAATCTGCTAAAACCACTCAGAATACTTAAGCAACAGCATAGAGACCATAACACCCAGTGATGAGAACTACCAAAACCCACACGCACAAAAAAATATTTGTGGTCCTGGATAAACCAAAGTAGTCAGGAACACACACTTTTCTCCTGCCATGACCTCTTTCTGAACTGTTGTTAAAGACTGCAGCTGTCTGGCCTCGATTTCTAGGCAATTGTACAATTGCTGAAACTCAGTGCAGGGATAAGCTGTTCGCTTTAAAGACAGGAAGGGAATGTTGGAAACACAAGCCTCTTTCATTCTTGGCAACAACATTTCTTTCATTCAGGCATTCACATATTATTTTATATACATATATACATACATGTACATGTATTTGGGATCGGTAAGATTTTTTATGTTTTTAAAAGAAGTTTTGTCTGCTAACCAAGACTGCATTTATTTAATTAAAAATACAGTAAAAACAGGAATATTGTGAAATATTATTACAATTTAAAATAACTTTTCTATTTGAAAATATTTTAAAATGTAATTTATTCTTGTGTTGGCAAAGCTGAATTTTCAGCATCATTACTCCAGTCTTCAATGTTACATGATCCTTCAGAAATCATTCTAATAAGCTGATTTGCTGCTCAAGAAACATTTATAGTGTCCAATTGTACAAAATATTTGTGTACCATATTTTTTTTCAGGATTCTTTGATGAATAGAAAGTTCAAAAGAACAGCATTTATTTGAAATATAAACTTTTGTAACATTATAAATGTCTTTACTGACACTTTTGAATGATTTAATGCATCCCTGCTGAATAAAAGTAATCATTTCTTTAAATTCTTAAAAAAAAAAAAACATTCTTACTGACCCCAAACTTTTAAACTGTAGTGTATAATATTACAAAAGCTTTGTATTTCAGATAAATGTTCTTTTGAACTTTTTATTAATCAAGGAATCCTGAAAAAAAAGGAATAAATTACTTTGTAAAATATATTCAAATAGAAAACAGTTATTTTAAATTGTAATACTATTTCACAATATTCCTGTTTTTACTGTATTTTTAATTAAATAAATGCAGTCTTGGTTAGCAGACAAAACTTCTTTTAAAAACATTAAAAATCTTACCGATCCCAAACTTTTGAACGGTAGTGTATATATATATATATATATATATTTCAGCCAGGACCACTTTTGAGAATAGTAAATTTATTGACAATCTGAATTTGGCGAAAGGCTTAGGCATCAAGGGGCTCAGCTGCCACACTAGACAGTTAAGATACATCCTCAGGCATAAATCCCCCAGCCTGACAGTAACCAAATATGTCTTAGCTATACACAATGCAGAAGAGATACAACAGTTACAAAAGATTGACAAATAGTTGTATGTTCTAAGAAGATCCAATGCTGTATAACAGAGGTACTAGGAGGTGAAGGGGTGGTGGTGGGTGCAAATGTCTGTGCGACAGACTGAAGAGCGTACGTTTGACTGGAGTTAAATACGGTTGATTGGAGTAGGTGGAGTAATTGATCAGCTGAGCGTCAGCTGATGTAGTTAGCGATCAGTGGTCTGCCTGAACTACACTTGAATTCCATTCGGTCACTCAAGCTCCATATATATATATATATATATATATATGATAGTCAGCTTCTCAGTAATTGGCTTTGCTCAATCAGTTCACTTAGCCTCGAGAGGTTAAATGCTTCTGTTAACTGGCTTGTTAGTTTGAAGGGGACAACTGATGGACAGAAATTGCAGGGTTGTGCTAATGATGAAGCAGGAAATAGCACTGCCACTCAAACATTTCCTTTGCAGTGAGGACAACCACAGCCAATCAGATGCAAGTCCATGTGAAAACCCATAATAACTGATTAGACTGTCATTGTGGAATTCATGCAATGTTAATCAAACCCGTTATTGACATATTTATTTATTTAGATAAAACATAATATCAGGAAACCAAGGGATGACTGATAAGCAGGACTACAGCCTTGTAGTATCTGTAGTCCCTATTTAGTTACTTAAAGGAACACTATGTAACTTTTGGCATTCTAGCATTTAATAAACGAAACTGCATGCGTCTTGCGGAAGAACATTTTAGCCGGAGCTACTTCTCTCAGTTTATGTATACGACAAGTCATGCAGGTACTGTTGGCGTACCACTCTGTTTAAAATAGTCAGAATAAAAAAAATTAAAAATAATAATAATTTAAAAAAAAAAACGTACTATAGGTGTGCTGTAGTGATTCAGGATAAGACAAAAACACGGATTGGAAGATGTATTCATACTCGCTCATTATATAAATTTGTTAAAAAATATATAGTGTACCTTAAACATTTTAAAAACACACATAAATGCATTTTTTGAATATTTATAGGCCTAAAATATATATTTATTGAATATTGCAGTGTTTATTAGAAAAAGATTTAGGCTATTTGTGCACATCGTTATTTAAAAAAAACAAAACATGCATGAGCCTTGGTAATCTTCAAACAAAAACCTTTCCCTTGCACTTGCAGATAGAGACTTTAGCAAAATCCATTTCATGTCAACTTTAAGTATTTATGTACAGGCCTATACCAAACATACCGTTTAAACCAAACCAAATAAATAAATAAATATAAAAAACTACATTTCCCAAAACCCCCCGTGGCAGCACGAGAATGCTAAAATAAACAGATAAATCATTAAGTACTCACCTAATATGAATAATTTGCAGCTGAAAGAAAGAAGCATAAATCAATTATATTTCGACTAAATAAAATTGTAGATTTCCACATTCAGTTTTCATTTATTTTTGGATAAAGCATCTAAAACTTCAAAAGGAACATAAAAGCAGTAGCCTAGGCTACATAAAAGATTTCGAGATTTGTGATGATTTGTTGTTGGGCCAAGAAATAGACATCTCTCTTCAGCTAGATCATTTGTAAGTTCTTCTTTTATGTTATTCAATCTAATAGACTTGTTGTGTCACCCACTCGTTTTCCTCTGGAAATATCGAGTGTGAGTGAAATGAGAGGAGAAGAGATTGCTGTTGGAGATGTCAGTTCGCCAGAAGAGGGCATTCGGATTCTGTCTGACAAAGTTATGGTGCGACAGGCGGTTGTGGTTAACCGCTCACAATCCTGCTGCATCTCTGTACTGTCGAGAACTGTACAGGAGAGGAGAAACATTCCCGATGGAGTGGAGGACACTTCTAAACAATATTCTCTGAGTGCTATAATTTTGGACTGGATTGAAATCCCCTAAACATCATAATTTACATTTATAATAAAATATCCACGGATTAATCTACGGTAAGCATCATCCTTTCGGGAAAGACTGTGTTTGCGCATTATGCTGCCATGGAATATACTGAGGCGGAAGGGGATTGCTGGGATTTCCATAAGTTTGACTTGTGGTAGATAATTTGGGATTTGGAATCGCGTGTCTTCGATTCTGTTTGTGACTTAAGCTAAAATTTTAGGATTAAAATGGATTCTTTCTGTTCGAGTGGATGTTTATTATGAAAAAATTGTTTTGAGGGGAATGGAAAGATATGGTCAGTGGTCAGTCAGGAGAGACTGAAGATTTCCCGCGTCTGCTCTGCGGTGGAGGACTACAGGCGGGAACGTGCGCGTGTGGAAGAACCGAACCATCTGAAGAGAGCGCGTGCCATGCCGTTTCGGGTCTCGAACGGTAGAAAGCTGTAAAAACCTGTGGCGAGGAGTTGACTGAGACGCGGTGATGGGTAAGTTTGTCTATTATCACTCGGACCTAAGTGAACATGGAAACCACGGTAGATGATTTATGGTGATAAATTAGTGGGAATTTTCTGCAGTTTAATTATTTTTCATTGTGATAAATGAAAAACGGTGAATATGCATTTAGAACCGAAGAGATCGCATGTAGGCTACTCGGATTCACATAACATGTTCATTTATATGCATATTTGTGCATGCATTCATATCATTTACATATATTGATTTATCATGGATTTGATAATCATGCATATTTCACATCTGACCCTGCATTCACTTCAGTTCACAGAGGTGTGAGTCTGCTGAGGTACAGTCAAGTGTATCAGTCCATTCATTTATTCGGTGGGCATTTATTCGATGTTTTTATGGTCGACACAGATTTTTTTTTTTTTTTTTAGTATAGGCTATATGATTAAGTGTCTGCTAACTGATATACAGAACTGATCTTTGACGTTTTTGGTCACAATAACATCTAAATGACCATTGTACTACAACAAAAACACATTATGTATTAAGAATATTTTATTTATTTATGCTGCTACTTCTAATATATTGTCATAAAATATTTAAATTAATTTGAGAAAACTTATTTATAACAAAATTGGTGTAAAATATTACTGCTGTTAAATACTCTGCCATTATATTTATGTTTGGTGATCTAGATGGTAGCAAATTCATTTCAATCTTTGGTTTGGACTATAGTGGTAAAGTCTCGTTACCACTATAATACCACTCATAATCGTTAAGCTAGATATTTTTCACTTGAGAATGAATGAATATGCAAAGTTGAGTGTCCAGACAATAGACGGAATAACTTATTTTAACTGTAAATGCTGTTGTGCTTTTTAATTGTGATCCAACAGTGCCGTTCATCCATAGACCTGACAACCAATTAAGTTAGAAAGTGTGAATATTGGTAAAAATATTGGTCAAATTATTGGCTTATCTCTATTCTTTATCTCTCGCTGATTTAAATATCAGACTGATGCCAACTCATTGATTAACAATTTCTCAGAGTGTGCCCTTGCATTATTGATAGTGGAGATCGTACAGCAATAGTTAATATTCTTTCTTAGATTTACATGTGATATTGGAAAAGGTGCACATTGTGTGCATGCATTGTCGTATGTACAGATATTTTTCAATGCAAGTGTGCATATAATGCTTGGAAGGCTTATTGTATAGTTGTTCAGTTTGCATAATTTGCTTGTTTGAGCAACTGGAGTTATTTCTACATCAAAGGAAGGTGAAGCCACATAGATTTTATTTTTTGACAGAAAAGCAAAGAATCAGTATGCATTCCATCAGTGTTAACAGTGTGACTTTAGATGTTAAACTGCATTTAATTTTGTGTTTATTAACAGATGCATTCTGCATGCTTACAATATGTATACATATTTACCAGAGTTATATTTCTTACATATTTCTGATGATTTCTGCTAAACTCATTATTTAACTAAGCACTGCAATTAACTGTAAGTCACAGACCTTCTCATGGCCACATTAGAGTGTACTTGATTATGGATGTGCTTTCAATCATTTTACAGGGGCTATTTGACAGATATGTGACCTGCTCTGATTGTTATTCGTTAGCAGCGTGTGGCGAGATGGCCTTCCACAGCTCATAAAATGATGAGCTATGCTTGCTGCTTTGCGGCACTGTAGTGGGAGATCTTGACAGCAAACATAAAATAACCAACCTGGCAAAATTTTGGAGCATCACTGTGAAGGGTATGTAGGCCTATACAGAGGCAAAATCAGTTTTACCAAGAGAAGAAAAAGTGTAGTTGCATCTAAAGTAAGAAAAGTGGCAGAGCAAGTTTGTTACAAATTAATTTTCATTAGACTTCACTTGGATCATTAACTTTATCAGGATCATTTCATTAGCAAATGTCATTAAGCTGATACAGTCTGTTTGTCTGGTTAGTATGAATGGAAGCCAGTGACGTAATTACTTTATTGTACTGCAGCCTGCTTGTGCATCAGTTGTTGGCAACGCTCATGGACATCAGCACCTCTGTGCTTTGTTTTTGTGATTGTTGTTAATCACAATCAGTGAACACTAAAGCCACATGCAGAAATGTATGAATGTCATTGCATTACATTAGAAAATATAGAACCAAGTGACATTTTTAGGTTCTACATGATAACAATAGATGCTTTTCAAAATTAAGACAGTTATTCAGACATTTTCTGGTTGTCAACTTGGTGGATCTGACATAATACATCCACCAATAATCGCATCAAGATCAGCTAATTAAAACTCTTTGCAAAAATAGCTAAAAAATGTGTAGTTAAATCCGAGATCTACCAACATTTGTTTAGAAGATGGTTTATTTTGTTGTTTAATACATTGTTTTTATAGATAGATGTAACTTAAGTGTACAAATTTTTGAGGCCACAGTATATTATAATCAGGAGGTATATTAATAATGCTCTTAAGCATTTAAATGTTTGGTCCTGATAAGCTGTTAAATGCAGTTAAGATGAGTAGAAACTATGGTAGAATTACTACATAGTATAGATTCTGAAAAGCCGTTCAGTTCCGTGCACATTTTTTATGTTGTTTGGATGGTTTTGCTATAGTTTTGCCTTCAAGCTAAATCTATGTTTTGATATTTCATAATCAATTTTTTGAATTCTTGTTATGACAATATTAATGTGTCATAATGTGCCACATTAGTTGTCTCATTCAGACAGATAATGCCTTAGGAACTTCATTTCAGAATGCTATTTCTAGCCAGCTTTGTAAACGTTGCATCAGGGATGGAATTGAAACCCTTTTACAGCAACACGGTGTGGGTATGAAGGCCAGAAAGACACAGCACAATTGATAAAATCCCATTACTTTAAAATGTCCAGGCTTCGGCCAAGACCTTCACATAAAGAACATACTAATTTTGTCCAGACCTTTAACCTCTTGAGCCAATGTTTAGTTGTGAAGTCACTGCTGATATAATGCCTCTCTTAAACCTCCCATTTGTTTTGACAAGAACAACACATAGGCCTTTCTTTGTGTATTAAGGAAAGATGGACAAAGGCTGGTAACAGAGTCACTGAACAGCCAGGCAAATATAAATGATTTGGTTGACTGACAATGATTTAGATTATAATTAGGGACTAATAGGATGGCCGAGGCATATCTCTCAGGACATTTCCTTTCATACTGTAGTGGGCTCATGTCCAAGCTTATTGGAAGACAGACATGTTTGCCATTGCCAGAGAGAAGAATTAAACAACATGGCATGACTGGATTGATTTGCACAATCACCACTGTTAATTGGGTCCTGTGTGATATCATATTGCTGTATAAATGTAATATTTCAAGGGTTTATAATCACAGAACAATTACAATATTTCTTCTCTCATTAATCGTCTTAATCTCTGCTTTGAAACTGCTTAACAATTAGGGCTGGGTATTGTCAACTACCTCACAATATGATGCACATCACAATGCACATTACACGATTCAACACGTCGAAATACATCACAGCGTCCTAATAGGATCACGATTGAATCTGTGCCAAACAAGTGAGAGAGATACTCTGTCAGAGATGGTGAATCTGCTGTATCTGTTTTAAACTCTCTTAAACTCTATTTGTACATTCAGGAAGTAAATCGTTTTTTGACTGTTCTTTTCTTTTTCCATTTCAGGCTTTGCCATGAGGCACCGCTGGTTCATGGTGCCACTGCTAATGCAGGCATGGCTCTCTGCCACCCCTTGCTTTGGTGAGCGTCCTTGCCCTCGGAGCTGCCGATGTGATGGAAAGATTGTATACTGTGAGTCTAGTGCATTCCGTGATGTTCCCAAGAACCTCTCTGGTGGCTGTCAAGGCCTGTCCCTGCGGTATAACAGCTTGGCAAGCCTAAAGGCTGGACAATTTGTTGGCCTCAACCAGCTCATTTGGCTGTACCTGGACCACAACTACATTGCCAATGTGGATGCACGTGCTTTTCAAGGGATACGGAGGCTCAAAGAGCTAATATTGAGCTCCAACAAGATAACACTTCTTCATAACACCACATTTCACCTGGTACCAAACTTGAGAAACCTGGACCTTTCTTATAACAAGCTACAAGCTCTGCAGCCAGGGCAGTTCCAGGGACTGCGCAAGCTACTCAGTTTGCACATGCGCTCCAACTCCCTTAAGAATCTCCCCTCTCGCCTTTTTCAGGACTGCCGTAATCTTGAGTTCCTTGACCTTGGCTACAACCGTCTGCGCAGCATTACTCGCAATTCAATGTCTGGCCTGCTGAAGCTAACTGAGCTGCATATTGAGCATAACCAGTTCTCCAAAATCAACTTTTTCAACTTCCCACGCTTCTATAACTTGCGTGCTCTTTACCTACAGTGGAACCGCATTAGAACCATGAGTGAAGGCCTTACGTGGACCTGGACATCACTGCAGAAGCTAGACCTTTCAGGAAATGACCTGCAGGAGATAGATGCAGAAGTATACCGGGCCATGCCGAATCTGCAGACACTTAACCTGGATTCAAACAAGCTTGTCAATGTGTCTCAAGAAGCTGTGGATGCCTGGACCTCTCTGACTGCAATTAGTCTGGCAGGAAACATGTGGGACTGTGGGCCAGTTGTGTGTCCGCTAGTGGCCTGGCTGAGAACCTTTCGTGGTAACAAAGAGATTAATATGATTTGTGCATCATCCAAAGAAGTTCAAGGGGAGAAGGTTATGGATGCAGTTGACGCCAATAGAGTTTGCATGATTCCCCCTGCTACGCCATCAACCGTAATTGCTCCCTCTACCCCTTTTGTCGCCTTTGCACAGCCCCCAGCCAGCTCTTTCATCCCGACTCTTAAATCTGGTGATAGCAGAGGGGGCCCAGGGACATCCTTGGAAGGAACCACCTCTTCAGCACCTTCTCAGCCCGCTGTCCCACCACCTGAGCAAGACTTCGAACCGGTATCATTCCACAAGATAGTGGCAGGAAGTGTTGCCCTTTTCCTGTCAGTTGCCATGATCCTCCTGGTAATTTATGTCTCATGGAAGCGCTATCCAAGCAGTGTAAAGCAGCTGCAGGAAAACTCGGCTGCAGCTCGCAAACGTCGGAAAAAGTCACGGGAGACAGAACGCACACTCAGCACACCATTGCAGGAGTATTATGTGGACTACAAGCCTAATAACACAGAGGGCACAGATGTGCTAGTCAATGGTACTGGGCCATGCACCTACACCATCTCTGGCTCCAGAGAATGTGAGGTAAGACTCCATACCTCATCTTACAATCCAGTGGGTTTGGTGGGAAAAGAGGTTAGTTCTTTTGCTGCTTTTAAGAAATTCCTTCTGTTCTTGTGCTATTTTGATGCCATTTTTAGGAGTTTGTTTTTGTTGGATAAATGCGTGGGAGGGATATGTTTCTGGCAGGGAGATATTTTTAGGAGGGACACAATTTTTTTAAATGTTTTTGGCACAGTATGCGATTTGTTTAACCTCAGACGAGGTGTTAATTTACAATTACATATTGATTTGTTAGCGCATATTTGAGGAGACCTGTTAATTCATTTGATTTGATCTTTTAGGAGCAGTTGTATTCTGGGCTGTAACATAATGCATTTATACATATCTACCTGCAATACCTTCTTCTACCTGGTAGAGATTTCTTTGAAGGTGATAGGGTGGTTTTAATTATGCTCTGTCAGGCAGGCACTTGCTTGTTCTTTTATCCCATAGAGATTTGTGATTCTTTGAAAAATTCAGCTATAGTAATCACAGGATAACAAACTCCCTCAAAAAGCTGCTGTGTCACAATAATTTATTTGTCCTCATTAAAATATGTACGCTCAACTACTCCCAAGACCAAAATGGAATGGTTTTGTCTATAGGGAACTTCAAACACATCCTGTTAATGAAAAAACCTCTTAACCATCATTCTAATCCTGACTCCTATACACTTATTGGTTGTTTCAACACTACTTGATCCATGCTCAGTGAAACCGCTCTATTTCTCTCTTTTCTCTATTTTCTTTTCTTCTAGTGATCTTCCCGGGTCTATAAAAATGTCTTTAATGACACCCCCACTTTGTCTTCCAAGGGCTCTTTTTGACTTCTTCTATGTGCATCAGTTCATGGCTATTTTTTTAGCCTCTTATCTTTGCTTCACATTAATCTTTCCCTCTTGAATCATCTTTCCCTCATTTTAGATCACCCCCTTTTATACTTCAGCACAATCTGCACTTCCAATTTACAAAATACTAATTTTCTCAGTGTGTCACTCAGGACTCCGCTGACATGCGTGTGTTGGCAGCTGGGGTCAATAGATGCACTTTAAGGGGCTGGTTTTGTGTGTGGTTTGTATGCTTCACTATATTTACATATGTTCATGCTTTTCCCAAGGGGGAGCTGCTACCTTTACTCCTTCGGGATAAGAAATCTGTCAGTAGTGCAGTAAGGTGTCATTAAAGGCAGACAGTGCCTCTGGCAGAGCCATGATAGGGCGTATGTGCTGGTGGCTAGCAAGACAGGCCTGAGTGAAACAAGAAATGCAGGTAGACATGCTAGCAGGCCGATTGGCATGATGGTAAACAGGTATGCCAAATCAAGTCGCAGGAAGAGAAGACTATAAAGGTGGGTGAGAGCACAAAGGCACACAGAATGACATCCTGACAGCAACGTTGACCTCTCCACACAGGCCCCTGTAGGTTCTCTGATCTGCCGCCTCAAAGCATTTTTGAGAGATCAGAGGTGCACATCAGAGTCCAGCAGATTGGCATGTTTTTCTCTTGTGATTTCCCCAAGTCAAGGAACAAACTTTTTTTCTTTATTATGAGCAAATCCCTAAGTCTCTTACATAGCATGTGACCCTTTTTGCCTTTATGATGATATGTCTTGGCAACACAAGAAAGAACAACTGAAAGAAGAAAACAGTTTTGTCTCATGGTGTACCCCAATTGCTTGACCAACAGGTCAAGGTTTGGCTTGTTAGAATGACCTCATTAGCCCATGATGGAAGATGCTGTAACTTCACCATCCGGCAGTAAAAGTTTTTTCTTTTTCTTTTTTCTGTCCATTGATGGTTATTCCAAAAGATCTCATAATGTTTCATTATATTTTAGTAAAAAAAAAAAAAAAAAATTACAGTAGATATTGTGTCAATATTCAGTTTGTTTTTGGAGGACTTTTAAAAGCATAAAGTGATCCATGCATTTCATGCTTTTGGAGATGAATGGAAATGGTAATGGTGCTTTCTACAGGTGTTAAACACCTCCTTGCTTAGACCTTATTGGCTAAAGTTCAGTGTGACCCGTCAAGTCCATAATCATCAATTCCTCATGTTGAGGTCACTTACTTGACCTGTTTCCATAATGTTTTCCATTAATAGTCTATAATTCTGAATTGTTTGCCTCCTTTTTTCCCCTGCCGTCCACCATACCACGGCATTGCTGCATCAACACTAATGTGGTTTGGCTTCCCTCCCGTGCAGCAAAGCGCACGTCACCCATGATTGATGAGTTCTATTCTCTCTCCTGTGATTTGGTATTCCACATGCGCACCTGATTTACGGGCTTTTCACATCAAGCCAAAAGACTAGATTCAAACACACAGTTAAGATTGCTCCTGTCTTGAAAACCAGTGTTCTTCTCATGCGTTACATCGCTTCTGTTGCGAATCACAAATGGCATAAAGGTGTGGAAGAGACTGCTGAGAGGTATTGTCCTCTGACCTCACCTTGAGAGAGGTTCTACGTTAAACTGAAATGCGCTTTGGACACATTTCATCGAAAAAATATAATGCCAAGATCCAATGTCTTCTTTGATCGATTTAGATCAACCGAAGGTCTTTATCGTCAGAACTCATAAAGCCTCAGCTGTGGACAAAGTACCCATTCAATCCATTTATTTAGGTGAGGAGCTTTGTTTTACTGAACAGTCACCGTGCTATAGTAGACTAGAACTGCACAAATATTTTTCTTGCTTTTGTAATCGTTAAATATTATTTTTGGTTAATACAATTAACATTAAAATATTAAAAAACTACTTGTCATTTATAATAGGTCACACAGTCTTCCATTTAAAGCACTTATTGTAGTTGTTAGGAGCTGTCACCAAATCCATCAGTTATCCTTACATTGAGGTTTTAACTCATTACATGTTCTCATAAAACATAAAATACTCACATGAGTGCAGAAATGAGGCATTACACTGCCAGGCCCATTGGGGCTATCGTCTATGTATGTATATGTTTACGCATGGAGGCGCTGAAATCATCAAGCGTGTTTTTGAAGGCAACTCATTTAATATTAATTCTTCTTAGTTGTGAGCAATTAGGCCAGTACCATCACATTTTGTCGTATTGTACATTATGTTGCTGTCACATTTGCATTAAAAGCTTAACCTGTCAGCCTGTGATTCGTTTCGTGGATTTAAAATGGCTCTAATTGCTTTTGTAAAAAAAAAAAAAAAAAAAAAAAAAAAAAAAGAACAAGAACTTTGCTTCGGTGCAACAGTGGAAGGCCTACAACAAGGGCATTAATCATCATTAGACTCAACAAATTTTAGTTAACAAATTGGTGTTGAACAGTACCTTTGACCCCTGCAAATAATGAAAATGGACTAATCCCCCCCAACAGACAAAAGTGCCTGCTGGAGATTAACGTTCCAACCACAAATCTGGTTAGCAGTTCAGAACAGGCTCATGAATTAAAAAATAGGAACTATATTAAACTAGGGAGAGAAGGGTATAGTAGAAAAAATGCACACACAATTAGTCCAATGTGTTCACTGATCAAAAAAGGCAAACTATTGTTGAGTCAAATGATTGAGAGAGTGGTACAGGGTTTGTGAGTGGGTAAGGCGTGTCGCTCCCTTAAAGGATTAGTCCACTTTCAAATAAAATTTTCCTGATAATTTACTCACCTCCATGTCATCCAAGATGTCCATATCCTTTCTTCAGTCGAAAAGAAATTAAGGTTTTTGATGAAAACATTCCAGGATTATTCTTCTTATAGTGGACTTCAATGGACTCCACTGTTGAAGGTCAAAATTACAGTTTCAGTGCAGCTTCAAAGGTCTTTAAACGATACCAGACGAGGAATAAGGGTCTTATCTAGCGAAACGAATTTTTTAAAAATGTATATGCTTTATATAAACAAATGATTGCATCACAAGTGCTTCCTCCAGACGGCGATTCCGTATTCTTCAAAAAGCTTACGCTGTATGTCCTACGCCTTCCCTATTCAACTTCCGGAACAAACGCGGCGCCAGTTCCATTTTTTCCGTAAGGTGTAGGACATACAGCACAAGCTTTTTGAAGAATACGAAAGTGCGTTTTTTGCGGAACCACTTGTAAGGCGATTATTTGTTAATATAAAGCATATACATTTACATTTTTTCCAAAAATGACCGATCGTTTCGCTAGATAAGACCCTTATTCCTCGTCTGGTATCGTTTAAAGCCCTTTGAAGCTGCACTGAAACTGTAATTTTGACCTTCAACAGTAGAGTCCATTGAAGTCCACTATAAGGAGAATAATCCTGGAATGTTTTCCTCAAAAACCTTAATTTCTTTTCAATTGAAGAAAGAAGGACATGGACATCTTGGAGGTGAGTAAATTATCAGGAAAATGTTATTAGAAAGTGAACTAATCTTTTAATCAAGCAAATTATGTGTGATGTTTTTGTCATGATCTTGTTTAAAAATGGTATAACGTATACAGCTGTTCATAAGAAAACTGACTCAAAATTTGACTAATTTCTTTACATGAAGTAAATTGCCTACACATTTTCTAAATAAATTTTATATTATTGCACAATTTTAATGTTTAATATTAAATATTTTCTCTTAATCTCCATGTTTTTATTTGAAATGTAAATTCGACTTGTACCCCTTGACATTTTTTTCCTAATGTGGGATATGTTGTCATTGGACCACTTTCTCTCTCTCTTTTAAAGTCAAATTTCTCTGTCTATTTCTATTAAAGATGTGTTCCTCTAATTTCAGTTGATATCATACATCCTGAAATATAATCAGAAGTATTAATTGCACCTTTAGCACATTTCTCTTTGAGTAGAGGACAGTTTAAGTGACACAGCTTACCCCACTTTCCCCTACTGCATGAGTCCAACAGAAAATAATCTTCTCTGATAGTAAAAGAAGCGATAGAGGGGATGAGATGAATCTGTTCTTCTAGATTCTGTGACCTGAGAGTCACAGCTCATTTAATTTAGTACAAATCATGCTTTTTAATGTCTGCAGAGTTCATTATAATTTATTGGGATTATCATAAACTTGAGCTTGCAGCCTGGCACAAGGGCATTCCAGCCTCCCCCTCAGAATGACTTTCTGATAGCGAGACCATCATGAAATGGCTAACCGCACTATTTCTCCAACCCTTCTGATTTTTGTCCCAGTATCTTCAGGTTGGCAAAGCTTTGGCACCTGATAAATATTTATGCCCATCAGTGTCTGTCATTTTTGGCCAAGAATCCTGCATAGTGAACAGAACTGAAGGGTCCTCATCGTTTGCTCCATCGAACAGGGAGGAGGAAAAGAACCAATGAGGGCTCTTGCTGTAAAAGTGGCCCCTCATGTCTGCTCACGAATCCAGTGCCATTGAGAAAAGAGAGTGTTTTTGGGATTGTGAGAGAGGGTTGTTTTGTGTCCCAGATGGCCTCTTGTAACTCAGTGTTATGAAAACAGAGTTGGAGTGATTTGATGCCTAATTGGATTGTATGGGGGCTGGTCCAAGTCGTCTATTTAAAACATAGATGTTGTTTTGAGGCTTTTGTAAATGACAGTCTACTGGAGTGCAGGCACCCTTGGCTGCAAAGTGGCTGTAATTCAATGGATTATTCACATCTGAACTCCCATAAATCTTTAGTACTCTTTCACTAGATTGGTGATGTGAGCACACATCACATTTTGCACTAATGCATAATGTCAACAGTTCGTGCTAAATGTCCAAGATACCACAATGACAATAAAGTTAAATCTAAATCTAAAAAAATTTTAAATATAAGGAAGTAAATAATAATTAATTACTGTATAATAGGGCTGCACGATTATGACAAAAATCATAATTGGCGATTATTCCCTTGAAACTGTAATTGCGATTATTAATTATGATTATCATTGAATGATGTATTGAATAGCTTTATACCATTGTTTGAAGCAAATGCATGCCATATTTTTGTATAAAAAAAAAAAAAAAAAAGCTGAAAACACTCTTCCTGAATTTTTTTATTGTTTTTCTATAGCATTAAACCTCAAATGTCAACTATACATTGGTTTCTTCTTTAAATAATAAAAATAAAAATAGTCAACATATGCATGGTATAATAATAGGGGCTTTTGCACCGGGTTGTTCTTGGAACTTAGAGATAGGAACTAGCCACCAGTGTGATTCCCCGAGAACTAATGTTCCCCTAGGGCCTGAGGTGACGTAAACTGCGCTTGTTGTTACTTTTATTTTGCACCACTGAGAAGAGTTCAGACAGATCCTGAGCACACAGTGCTCGCATTCTTTGTCTTCATTAGTTTACAATCTGTTTAACAGTCCTGTCTAAAACATTATTAGATAGAACTGTTATGCAAAGTATTAGCTTTTTCCGTGTCGTTGATGCCCAATGTCGCTAGCTTAGCAGAAATACATAATCATGTTTAGCTTGGTCTGCTCAAAGTTGCGCTGGATTTTCTCCTTAGTGTAAGGTTGAGAGGTCCTATCATTGTTTTTCATGTTTGTAGATTTTCAATTAGTTAGTGGAGTAAATATATAGGCTGTGTACACGGCTTTTTATAAATGACGGGTGCTGGTGTTTCACGTGCGTTCGACATATCGACGTACACCTACGTCACTTGTAGCTCCTTTTGGCTGCGTTTACACTGGCACAAAAAATCTGATCTTTTGCTCACATCTGACACAGATCGGAATTAGTTGCACACGTGTAAACACAAAAATCCACACGAGATCCGATTTTTTCGCATCTGATCTGAGCCACTTCCAAATGTGGTTTTAAATCCGATACATATCCGATCTCTGGACATGCGACCTAAGTCTAAACACGCATATCCGATTCCCATTGGAATTCCAAGCCATCACACGGCGAGGCCGACACGTTTGCTCACTAAAAGGTAGCTTTTATGTTGTATTATGAAGCAGACGTGCTTGTATGCACTCGCAGATTTATTATTGAGGTGGGAACTTTATATGTCTAACGTTATCTATTTTTCTAGAAAGAAATTGCGTGCGTGCACACACACACACATACACATAAACATTCAGCAGCTGAATTTCAACCTTTGCCCAGTTCATTTAAAAGAGACCGCCGTGTTGTTTTTCTTATAAGCCAAAAGCTTCACTGTAGCTACTCTCTCTCGCGCGCATGCTCTCTCCCTGCTTGAATTAATTTAATAAAAATGGAACTCTATAACTAATAACTGTAGATAAAATATCAAACGCAAATTACCTTTATTTTCCGTTCTATATCCGTTCAGTCAGAATTCGCGCTGCAATACATCCATGACACTGACAGCTAACTTATCCATTCTGACAGGTAATCATGGCCACTTGACATGAAATATATAAATAATTTTAATAGCACGGCCATTAAAAACCCGAGGGTCTACCATGTGCATGTAAAACTATCAATGACAATCATTTTGGGGCAGGAAGTAATGTAAACACAGATATCGGATACCAGTCGCGTCTACAGTGAATGTAAACACACTGGCCAAAAAATCGGATATGGTCAAAAGATCGGATCTGTGCATTAAGACTTGCAGTGTAAATGCAGCCTTAAGCTAGGTTAGACCTTTTACATTCTGAAGTAGTTGTGATTCGCCTCTCGCAACGTAACATGCTCTAAACACCTCTTAAACACGCAGAATAATGTAAGTGGATATTTTTCTTTCTAATCACGCCTTTGAATGATTTCGAAATCGTGGCATCCGTAATCATAATCATGATTAGAAATTCGATTAATTTTGCAGCCCTACTGTATAACTAAAATCTTATATCACAGTTTGAGTTATTTTATATTGGAGTAGTGGTTTGTGTGTGCGTGCGTGCGCATGTATCAACTAATATTGGATATTTAATTGTATATGCTCATTTCCCCTATTTTTACATTTCGATTACTTTGAGTTAATCTTTAACAACACTAGTAACACTGTTAAAAGTCATTTTTAGCAAATCTTAAAATGAATATCCATTTTCATACTGTACTGAACTGTAAATGACTGATTTTAGTTTTTATTGTCCTACTTTTTTATTGAATTATTTTAGTTGTAATTCTATACAAAATAATACAACATTTTTAAAATTGATCATTTATCAGTTAAATAAAATAATTATCAGCTTCAGCTTATCAGTATCAGACAAAATTTTACTATCTGTGCATCTCTAACTGAATTTATTATAATTATTATTATTTTTTAATTTGAAAATTGTTGGATGCTAGGGCTGGAATCACTTACTACCTCACGGAGCGAAACACAAAACTTGCTGCCTCAGGCTATAATTTTCCGCTTGATGTCAGATTTTTTAATTACGTTGTGGATACTTTGTGGTATAAGTGGTATAGCATGTTTTACACATATCTCCCATCACACATTATATATACCATCATCTGCTCAGCCTTACCTTGTATTTGCCTACAAAGGTAACCAAGTTACATTCCCACTGGAAATTACAGACTTATGTACTTTCCAAAGACTAGAGACCTAAAATCCGTCCAACAACAATGCGGCATGTTTTATGAGGGGATGGAGGGTGGTGCTGGCAGGAAACACAGTGGGAGAATGAGAGGCAAGCAGACTGAAAGCCTAATTAATCCGGCCTTCCTTAATTAGCCTCTGTCCCCTCCATTATGTGCTTTCCAATGCGTTCACTCCATTTCTCTCTCTCCCACTCTCTATCTTAGCAATTTTTACTGTGTCCTTTCTCTCTCGCTTTATTTGCTACTCTTTCTCTATTCATCTTTTTCACAGCCTCTATTTGTTCTGTTTCTCTTTCGTTCCCTTTTCTTGTGTCCGTCTCTCTATCTTCCTGTCTCTCTCTTTCTCTCTTCGCCTTGCGAGGACATCGGCAATATGCTTCGGTGTGATAAACAAGCTCTCTCCGTCACAGAGGGCAGCAGAGGCAACGGCGTAGGTGTCTAAGCCTGCGTGGTGTGTCTCTGACGGATGGAGAGAGAGACAAAAGCACAGCTGTGGACTGATATCGAGGGCTTGTTTTCCTGACCGGGCATTGTTTGTAAGGCGCTCGGAGATGCTGGAATGGGAGAGCTGGTCATTGTGTTCAGTGTCTGGCCCACGGCCCTGGGCTTGAGCCCTCCCGTGTGCTCATGTCGATTAGGATCATGTCATGGCTTGAGCAGGCATTTGGCCCAGTAGGCACACATGAAGCTCTCACCTCTCAAGTGCACGTCGCATGGTGGGCTAGAGCATGTTTCTCATTCAGAGGCTCAGTTTTGAGCAGAAGAATACCGCTGATTATGATTATAGTGCAGCGACAGAAGGGTAGAATTAGCAGAACCTCAAATGTCAAGACTCCACACAGCAAATACATATGTAAAGAAAGGGTGTTGTCAACTTAACCGGCTGTTTATTCCTTTTTCAGGCAGAGGTTCATTGTGCTTCAATGGATTGTTCCCCTGAAAATGAAAATCTTGTCATCTTCTACTCACTTTCATGTCATTCCAAACCTGTATGACTTCTTCTGAGGAACAAAGTTGGAACCTCCTTTAAAACATTTATTCTACCAGCTTTGGGAAAATTTAAAAATTATTTCTAATAGATGATGATAATTAAATGAAGAAGAACCCATCTACTTTCCTGCCAATGGCCCACTGCATGATAAATATCTTCAGTGACTTAATTTTTTTTCTCTGTCTCTTTCTTTTTAAGATGGTCTATTTGCGTATCAAGGTCATCTCACCTCCCTCACGAAGCTTCACCGCATTTCTCTTTGGTTCTTTTATCGTGACCTGTTATTTTTTATCTTTGGAGAGGGCAGATTCAGGAAGGTTGAGGAAAATGAAACGAGAACAGTAGAGCCTTCATTGTGGAAGGAGA
Source organism: Anabarilius grahami (assembly GCA_003731715.1). Classification (NCBI taxonomy): domain Eukaryota; kingdom Metazoa; phylum Chordata; class Actinopteri; order Cypriniformes; family Xenocyprididae; genus Anabarilius; species Anabarilius grahami. Next base: position 1,147,246 of record RJVU01063207.1, on the reverse strand, counting down.
GGTGATGTTGGAAATGACCTTTTAAGCCTTGTCTCAGAAATTTATACGCCAATGGTTAGTAACGTTTTTGACGGACAGCTTGTCAAGTGGGTATAAATGCCAGAATTCACTTTTTACAAGAACTTCATCCTATGGTATATTGGGGATTGCCAATACTGATAACTTAGGTGGAGAAAAAAGCTGATTTTAAATTAACCGGTTGATAGTTTAAAAAAAATGTGTGTAGGTGCAGTTTGTGCAACCAGACATTTCCAGTAACAAGAAAAAAATAAAATAAATGAATATTTGGTGCACAATATTGGCTTTTAACTACAACCCCAACATACACCAGAGATTGGTTTGAAATTGGTCCCCGGTGGCTACCAGATAAGCAAAACTAAATATACACACATTCAGTCTTATATAACGCATTACAATATTAACATTGTAAAGTAAATAATTGTCCTACAACAAATATGAACAGCAATGCATGAACTGTATAGATTCAGAACAGTATTGCCCATTATAAATCCCTGGTAATATGTTATTAAATTTAGATTTTTTTTCTTGTTTTCTAGGGACAACATCAAAGTCAGTGTTAAAATGAACTTGATGGTTATATATATAAATGTTAATATCTCTATTTCATGTAGTTAATATTTTTATGTATACATCTTACCTATATTTTATTCACTAATATAAATATATAGTTTTACTGATTTACTATAAGGATATGCAATGTATGCTGTCAGGGCATATTTATTTACAAAAAAAAAGAAAGAAGAAGAAACAAGAAAAAAAAAAGAGAAAAATCCTATTGCATTTTTTGCCAATATTTCAACACCTTGGGATTATATTGTTGTTATCTGTATTCTGAGCAGTTTTTAGATATTGAACTGAAAAGTTTTTGCTTTCAATTCAACTCAGAACCTTTTTGTTTTCTTAATAAAAAGTCCAAAAATGTAAAAAAAAAGAAAAAAAAAGAAAAAAAAGAAAATGACATAATGTAAACAAGTTGTCACAGAATAAGAATATGTGAATAACTCAATTTGGACAAAAATGTCAGATAGAACCTTATAATTCCAAGGTGACGATTTGATTGATTCATAGGCTGTTATCTGCACTAATTAATCCGCAAAAACGATAACACCTCTAGATTTTTCCCAGGCACTCTGACAATCTCAATTTTAATTGCCGTTTGGGGTTCATCATGTATGTTTTGTTTATCTTAGGAAAGATACTCACAAGAGAGCAAGCTCATGTGGAACGCTTATTCTGAGCAAAACTAGGGTGGCTTTGTGTCAAGAGAAGTGCTCAGAGAGCATTCTCAATGGCAATGAGGTCGAAAAACATTGTCCCTGGACAGAGTGGGAGGATGACATGTCTAACCCATCACTGGAAGTGTTGTCTGGCGGCCATCTAATCCTTCATGCATCATTTCAATGTCTGCAATGTCTTGTCTGCCGCCAAGGCCTGTTGGGAGCATGCACTTAACTGAGCCCTGGGACTACAGGCTGCCTCCTGTCAGAATTGTGAGATAACCAAGTGTGGTTTTGCAGGTAATGACTATTCCCTGTGACTGGGGCTCAGTGTCTTGAAGGTCTCACGGGTCTCATTGTGAACTATTCGAAGTATAGTGCCAAGCTGATATGCGGTTTTGCTGGCACCTGCAATTCTTTGGCCCCAGATGCAATTTTGAATTTTATTTTCATTAGCTGTAGTTCTCTAATCCACTATTATCTTCTGCAGGTTTAGCTTTTAACATCCACATTATATTTAGGAGGATGTCTCTAAATATTGAGCTTCAGTCAATTTATTAACAAATAAAATTAGGTTGCTTTAACTGAAGGTTATTTCAGTTGCAATTCATACAAAACAACTCTTCTCACATTTAATTGACCCTTTGCTGGGAGTTTGATTGACAGGTGATCTAACCAATCATAACGCCCGATCCGCCGTTATGTCTGGCAAAGCAGTCAGTGGAGTAATGCTGCCTTCACGTGCTCTCGGAATTATCGTAAATACGAGTTTTCTAGGTAAAAATTGCACATGAAGTGCACACTTCAGAAGTGGGAATTATCACATTTCCGATAACACGTGAAGGCAGCATAAGATTGACTTGAACTTGAAAATGGTGTCTTTCTGCGGTTGAAACAACATTCCTTCTGATGTTCATTTATGTTTATTTGATGCTATAAATTAACTAATAAGAAGAGATGATCAGTTTACGAGCCACTTGATCTGGGGAGCTACAGCGATCTGTTGGGACACATTAATGAGCCACAAAATGGTATTTATTGTTTACATTTCTTTAAAATGACAAAATATGAAATTTGAGACTTTGTTTCATATCAAAAGTAACCTGCTCTGTCTTGTCTGTCGACGCATTGTCAGTGTCCTCTTTGCTCCGCAATGTATCTTTCACTGCATGAGAACATGATGTGTGGCGTGAGAGTGGCATGGCTTGTTGGACATAGCAACAGTAACTAATAGGGGTGGGTCTTTGCAAACATTCAATTGGACAATGACTGTGCCCAAAACTTTAGAAGACATGTCACCAAGACATGTCCAAATTCAATATTTCGCCTTACAACCTGTCTACTAAGATACCTTAATCTTTTCAGTTTTGAATGGTCCTGATCCTGTCTGAAACCAGTAACCTTCTTATAAAATGTTAACACTTTGATTGACTGGTCAGCTACCTTTGCTTTCGGACATAACCAGTGGGTTGAAACATAAATTCATCTATATTGCAGCACACCTGGAGCTTATAGTGGTTAAGTGCCTTGCTCAAGGGTACCAAAGCAGTCATCGACTGAGGAACGATGCACTTAACATTGAGAGTCTCTGGCAACCCTTTGGGGTTTTCGTGCAGGGTGTACTAGGTAATTATTTTTGCTATATCTCTGAAAAGCAGTGAAACTTCAGATGTGAATTTTTAGATTGTGGTGATCTGCTCTGGCTCTTTTTCTAGTGTAGTGGTTGGCGCTTTATAGCTGGCCTATTTTTTAAAGTGGGGCTCCTTAATACCTCCATCGAGGGGCTGCAGAGTGGTAAACACTCCTTTCAACACTGGCGCCTGCGACCGTCCCAAATGGAATGATCCACTTATGATTTACTTTGCCTATGCCCCTCGCATCCTCAAGAGCCCCCTACTTTCCATCTTTAATTCTAACATACTCCTCCTCTATCATAGAGGTACTGTACCCTCATATGCTAGCTCCCACTTTCTCTCTTTCCTCATGGGGTTTATGCATGCAAGATGCTCTCAGTTTGATTTTCACATTGCATTTCTTCGCACATAATCACGGTTGTTTGCGCTCTTGCAGTACTGTGTTCTCAAACAAGACCTGTGCTGAGGTGTTTTCTTCTTGAGTAGGTAAGCTTTGTTTTAGTTTGAAGCGAAGGTACTATCACCTCCTACTGTATTGCTTGATTCAAGCTCCAATTTTTGGATATGCCTCTTTAGCATGGCACCCTCCAGGCTATCTCTGGCTGTGTCAGATAAGTCAGATGCTACCCAAACCACCCACTACTCTGCCTTAGTTAAAATTTTTTTGAGAGGAGGAAAAAAAGAGGCAACAAGAGCTTGTGCTTATGTAAAATTCTTGATGCAGTTGTTTTTGTGAGGGAGTCGTATTTTGTGATGTTTTTGTCTTGTGTATGCTCACTTTTTGCATCTGTAAATGCCTTTGAACATCAAGAGGAATGTGCAAGTTAAAGAGTAACTCTGCAGATTTTCAACCTGCTTGGTATTGTTACAATGTCTGTAGTATATGTAAATGAGCAATGTTTACACGTTCTCTGTTACTTGACAGAGAATTTCACATTTATTTGTCAGCAATGATGTAGGATGATGTAAAACGCAGCAGACTTTCGACAGCTCCTGGGCTTTCATGAAAACTACAGATCATACTTCTGCATTTTGTATCCCCACCCACGGACAGTTGGATCAACATAGGGTTATTAACAGAACAGTTATTGTAAGGGTACTACTCTTTAAACAGCATTATGGTAAAAATGTAACACTATTGCAACAGCTTTCTTACCTGTATGATATACTGCGTTTTGCTTTGACAGAACAGCAGTCTATTTCAGTTTTCCCCTCCGTTTGGCCTAAAACACTGTGTTGGTGGTCATCCAATTTGAAATGTTGACTACAAACATGGAGATTTTCTGTTGCGGCATTCTTTCCGTATTTACGATTCTTTGCAGCTTTTAGCCACTGCCAACAATGTGCTGGATCCTTTACTGGAAACTAAAAAGTAACTCACTACCGCTAAACATTTACTCTTCGTATTTTTGCACCCGGCAATAACACAAGACGACACCATTATGACTAAAAGTTGGCTAAGAAGTATTTCCTACTAAAGCAAGGCGGTATTATCTCTGGTAAGTGTATCCATAGCAGACTGGTGGGAGTGGCCTTGAAAGGCAACAGTGCATTATGGGTGTTCGAGTTTTCCTACTTATTTGGCAAAAGAGAAGACCGTGGCTGCATCTGAAATCGCATACTGCCCTACTGTATGTTAGGTGAAAAAGAGATGTGTCTGAATTTACAGTACTCATAAAAGAGTAAGCAAAAAGTACCTGGATGACATACTACATCCAGCGAGATTCTAAAGTGTGCATACGATGGACAATTTAATGTCCCATGAGGCCACAGGAGAGGATTTGTGAATGGACGTTGGTAAGTTACGTGATAAGAGCAACATGGTGTATGTAGCATGTCTAGATTACATTCATACTACATACATTCATACTATATAGAACATACTTTTTTAACGGTCGTGAAGTAATTACTTATTAAAAATATGTGCCTACTCAAGAGAATATGCAATTTCGGAAACAGCCAACAGGCTTTTTTTCTCTGTTTTCTCTAGTCTGCTTACTGGGCAGCCAAGTTTTATTGAAAGCCCATTTTGCCAGTAGTGAAGTACCCCTTTAATGGATGGATTTTTTCCCCCAGTGGTTTTTAGAGCAGAGGTTTTTAAAATGGGTCTGCAAAGGGGGCACTGGATGGTCCTTGGGTAAGAAGTGCATGATAAATTTAATTGAATTCAAATGGAAATATTTATCTTCAGGTTTGTACATCTTTAACAGGTCTAAGGATACACTGTCAACTTGATACAAAGTAATTATTTTCTAAACATTTTAATTAGCTTTGGCTTTGGTACAATAATAATATAAAACATTTTTTTTTTTAAAACCTGATTTAGAGAGTATTTAATGCCAGTTGATAAAGCATTAAAAGCTAAGAGCTGTGTAACTCTAAGTGTGTAGTCATCAAGTTGTACTAAAGATAGTAGAGATTAATTAGAGCAATATAAATAGATGAAAAAAATAAACACATTACTATGTAGGCCGAATATTCTCAAAACAGTAGTGTGGGTTCTGCTTGCTGATTGTCATTGCAACATAAACACAAAAATGGTCAATTTTGTTCAGGCACCTTTCTTCCAGCCTATGAATTTTCATATTTTTTCTTTTGTGTCCTGTGTGACTCTTGTGCATCTTTGTAATTTTATTTATTTCATTTACAATTTAGATGCTTTGTATCTGCCTGAAATCAAATGGCGGCTATCAATGCCTTTGCAACTTATCTGACATCAAAAAGCCTGGGGGAGAATCAAGTCATAATCAGCACTTCGCCTCCCTATGAATGTTGAATGTGTTCATTAACAACCAAAGTCGCAATCTCTTAACAATCAAAGTTGCAGATAGCCCCAAGAGTTTCATTTGCCAAATTATTATTATTTTTTTTTATTATTATTTTACTTCAAAAGAAGATAAATAATTTCTCATTACAGTCCCTTGTGCATCTGTCTAAAATGTGCCACAGGCTTAATTTCATTTTTATTTTTTATTTTTTAACCAATTAAATGTGAGCCTGCTTTTGAGCAGCACAAGACAAAACTCAAGTTAAAGACGCCTATCTGTTTATTTTTCTTAAGGTGGTCCCTTGGAGGAGGGTTGTCACATTATGGGTACATGGTATTAATTTAAGAAACGCTGATCTATGGCACTGAAGTTAGGTACACTGTATGCAGCACAAGGAAATATGAATCACAGATTGAGCCTTCTCTGTTTGCTGGGCATTTCAGCCTGCTCCATCCGCTCCCACTTTAAATCTGAAGGTGCTCCACTTTGTCGTTTGTCTCTCGCCATCTGTAAAATGAAATGGTTGGTTATGCTGGTGAGTCATGCAACACGTCAATCACCTGTGGCTAGCCACTTGTTTGCCCTATAAGTCTTATCGAGAGTGACTCACTTACACATTGCAAATTAATGATGTACTAATATCTCTGATTATATATTGGTGGATATTGTTGTGGCTCAAGGTCAGAGTGGCACTGTCCCATTTGCTCATCCAATGTGTCTGCAGATCTGACCACTCAGAGTTTTTTTTTTTTTTTCATATTGCAGCTGCTCCTCATACACTGCTTTCCAACAGCAACATGACATTTTGCAGCTTGTGATTACTGTGTGCAAGTTGAAATGAAGCAGGGAGTTCATGATGCTGCCTAAAATGAGGACCTTTTTTTTTCTTTTTTACAATAGAGCAGAGGTGTTCTCTCTCACTCCAAGATCACAAAGTCCCTCCAAGATTACAGTTATGTCACACAAGTTGCAGAAAGATGATTTCACTTAATGCATATTGTGGCCAGATGTTCAAGATTTTAAAAAAATAAAGTAATATTAAAAAAAATATTTTATTGATGCATTACAGTAGGTATCAGTATATAGTGAACAGTACTTTTGTCTTGGTTAATTTTATTTGTAACATTTGAATTTGTAAATGTAATGTATATGTAGATTGAATGTACATGAATTAACAATGAACAATAGCATATTTATAAATTAACTAAAAAAAAATCTTCATTGTTAGTTCATGATGCTTAACATTAAAACGTATTATAAAGTGTTAAAAAACATACTGAAAGAACTTTTCACTATTGAGTGAATTTGGAGCAGGCTTTCTCTCACCAGTGAATGGAAAGACAGTGAAAAGTGGGAAATGAAAAACCTGGAGTGGAGTGATTACTGAATGCTTTAAGTGTTAAGTGGGAAATTGCTTTTGGTCCGAACCCTCCTCACATAGTCTGCTTGTGCTACGTATTTCTAAATATAGGAAACTATTAGGAAAATATTAAAGAAGCTGTCTGGATAATTATTATTATTTTCTGGGGCCGTAACCAGAAAAACTAAATCATTTGCACTTACAGTACATGGAAATTAGCAAAGAGTTCCTTGATTTTTTTTTAAAGGTAGTACATTTGAAGCTTTCATTGATTTCCCCATCATTGCTGGCATTTGAGTGCCGTCAAAGTCCTCCCCAGTCTCCTTCAATTAGCTCTCTGCCTTGGAGTTCTGTCAATCCCCATCTGCTCCTCCGCCTATCAATGGCTGCCCTCCACTGAGCAAGAGAGAGATAGAGACAAGCCCTGTATTTGGAATCTTTTTGCTGGAGAACAAATAAGTCTGAGACAGTGTCTGAGAATGCCCAAACTCTCGGTCATATACGGGAGTGTTCATAAGCAGAAACACAAGACATTTTGAGACAATTGGTATAGCTTAGTCTTTAGACCCTGAATATCAAACAGCCCACTTCAAAAAAACCTACTGTTTCTCATTGCCCTGGAGGTAACTGGTTGTGGATAAGCTGTGTCCGAAATCGGAGATGGAAATTGTTCTAGCTGCTAAGTCCCATGAGGGCTTGGCATCTCCAGCAGGCAGGACCATATGGGCAGTCAGAGAAGAGATGATGACTCCAATTTCCATTTCAGACTCTACTTTTCCTGCTCCACACTAGATTTAGGAGGGGCTCTGTAGCAGTGTCCGGCTTTTGAATAGTCTGTGGTTCCAATTCCACTGATGGCCGGATAGTTTGAGAAAGCTTATGCTTTTCCCTGAAGAGAACATGGAGACACTTGTGAGAGACACAATAAGCCCTGAACAGCAGATGATGTCGACTATGTGGCCCTGTTTTTGCAAGACTGTGCATTTGTATTCCAGAGTTTGGCTTAGTCTTGATGGGTGGTGTAATTACCAAGCAGTGGGTGAGCAGCAAAATTGGCGAAATTGAGATGACATGCTGAGACTTGCTGATGAAGAAGGCAAAGAAGTACATTATGTCACAGATAACTTTACTCCCATAGCCTTATCCTAGTGTGCACACTACTTCCTGTATTTGCCGCATACTGATTTCACAACTGTGTAAATCCACAAATGGTAAAATTCCAGAATTCTGAATCTTTGAATCTGTAGTTTTATTATATGCCCACAGACTCATTTGATCGAAGGGCTGCAGTGTCTAGACACATATGCAGTCGTGTGACCAGCAGGTGCTTCCCTTGTGTGTTTGCTAATGCGCCGTAGGAAATTCGGAAGAGTCCTGAAATGGCCCAGCAGTCTCCTTTATGATGGTCCAGACGTTCAGGGCTAGACGTAGGAAGATAATTCACAACAGGGATGAGAAATAATGAGCCGCTGAATAGTGGGAAGGCAAAGGAATAAAGCCCCACCAGCTAGCATGCAGCAAGGTCAAATCTGACAAGAGGAACCCCTTGGAGAGGTTAAGAGTTTGGGGATATTCTCCATTGTTTCATAGCTTCATTTTGGTATCGATTTTAAGGGGAGGGGTTCTACTTCGTTTTTTTTTTCTTTCTTCAAATTGTTAGTATTAAAGGAAATGTCAATATTAGCAGCAGTACTTGCAATATTAACAACAACAGCACACTGGAAAAGAGAAACCAACCAGGAAGCATAAAGTCTTGCAGAATGAGTCATCGAGCAAACGTAATGACTGCTGACTCCCATTACAAAGATGTGAGGTGAGTTGAAGACCCAGGGCACAAAGTTCTGTGGAGGTGTACTATACCCGCTTTTGACAGGGCTGAAATTTGATGCTTGTCTAACGAGCCTCCCGATAAATCTCCTTTCCTGTACCCCCCACCCCCCCACGCTCTTCATCCTCACGCCTTCTCTGAGTTATAAATAAATTTCTGCTGCATTAACCTCCTTGTCAAAATAAAGCAGTCTCCAACAAATGCACTGCAGATCACCAATTCACAGTGGAAATTACTTCATTGATGGAGCAACCTCAGTAATTTCATATGACAGTCTTTACCTAAGGAATATATTAAAGTTTCAATGAGTCAAATGACATGTGGCAGTCTTTACCTAAGGAGTCCATGTAAGTTAAGACGAGTCAAATGAGAAGGTTTTAAATTGAAAATCCAACTGAGATGTTAAGAGCTAGGCATTTCAGCGCCTAACAATCCAAATATGGGTTTGTAATGTATCACCTGCCAATTAACACTAATACAACCAAACTGATTTTTTTTTATTGTCACATGATCGGAGAAATGTGTCTGCCAAAATTTGATTAATTTACGTCAACACACTTTTTCTTTTTTGTGTCTTTCTTTTTTACTTTTTCTTTTTCTTGCAGTGCAATCCTATTTCCATTCCTCCCTTCTTCATCCCATCACCTGCTGCAGTGCCTGGAGGGGATAGCCCCAACTCTCCCACTCAAGCTGAGCGATTATTCCTCAGCTCATTCGGTTTGACTGGAGGGAGAAAAGGCTCAAAAGCCTCTCTTGTTGAGGAAGGGTGCTCAGAAATATGGAGAATAGATATGAGACTTGGGGTATTGACTCTCCTGGTACTTTACCTTACAGCTCCTCTAACTAAGCCTGTTTAAATTAATGGCAACATCTTCCTTTAACTATAGCTTTACAAATCCCTGTTATTTCCCTGAAAATCACCCTATGAATGCATGTTTTATTTAAGAAATGTTGTCTTATTTTTATTTGTAAATGAGCCTTTTTGATAAATGAGTGAATGAGTTAATTTGAAACAATTAGTAAACAATGCTTTATTTGCTCAGTTTAATCATATTTTTGTTATTATTTTGTACAATTAGCTTTCTGACAGAAAACTGACAAATAAATATATTATATGAGTTCAGAGGACTTGGAATCGCTTCTTACATAGAAAAGAGTGACCAGTACATAATTACAAATGTATCTTTCTGTATTAAAGTAAATTGTACTGGTTATGATGGTGAGTAAATGATCACTAAATGCTTTTTTTTTTTTGCAGGGTCAACTAATAATTTAAGAAAGAATATCCCTTGCAAAGTTGAACCTCTTGAGGGTTTAATCCACTGATGTACTTTTGCAATCCTCAACTTGTTACATGGTAATGGGCTTTTGGTGTCCTTTATGGTGCATCAAGTGTGTGATGGGGCGGCTTGGCTCATGCCAGCAGGGAATCTCACATAACTCGTCTCAGTGGGAGATGGACATTCGGTATAGTTGGGCAGTAACATCAGGAGTGGGAGCCCAGAAAATGTGTGAAACGGAGGTGAACTGAGTTTGACTCTGGCTTATTTCATGATTTCATATCATAGAGTTGTGGAACAGCTCAGTCCAGCCTCCTGCAGCTTCTCCTCTCATTCTAAACTGGTCATGCTGGCGTGGGCCCAGCAGGAGCTTTACGGGCTTTAGGGGCTCAGCCGCCAGTTCTGTGATTGACAGGCATCAGTACTGATGGATGTGATGGGCAGCCCCTCAACAGCGCCTGCAGAAATCTCAGTGCAGGAGGCTAATTAACTGTCCTTCGATAAATCATTGAATGCAGAGTCTAGCCTGAGGTTAGGCGGAGAGTTTCTAGCCATTGGTTAGTGTTAGCACTTAGCATATATCTTGCCTTGAGATCAAATGTAAATGACAATTATTGCTGTTAGGGGCTAGATCAAGCAGAAATGCCTCCATAGCCTAAAATTTACATCACACATTGGTTATTTCTGCTCTAACACTCAGGGATTAACAGTTCATACTTGTTCTTGCTTGGTTGTCACTGTTGCTAATGTGTCTGGATAAGGATACGGCTGCATCATCACAACCTTGGGCTTCCAAGACGTTTGTTTGCCTTCAAAAACACTAGCACTCAAATTGGGCTTAGCTACAGTGGTCTGTAAAATAAGACATTTTATTGTGGCTAAATTATTGAACAACTAGAGATGTATACCTGCGGGGAGACTGCTACTTTGAGTGATCTGGCTGGAAATCTAGCAGTGCACTAAATTATCTTCTTTTCTCTGCCCCATTGAAACAGGTTTTTTTATTTTGGAATCAAAAGAATGTCAATAATGGATCTTACATGCCCTTTAAGGAGGGTAGAATTTCAATAGAGAGATCAGTCAAAATGCCCATATAAAGAATCCAAATTGAGATTTATCTTCTCTCATCTGCATCATTGAATGTCAAAATTTGGACACTCTAAAGTTAAAAAACAAAGTTGTCAAAGAAGGATAAGCACACTAGGTTTTGGAACATAGCCATAGTGAGTGTACTGAACACAAAGAACTGGTAAAATCTGCTCAATCTGTTGACACACATGAGCAATTAGGAGTCTGATCAGCTGGAACCATAGTGACTCTTATACTGTTTGGTTAGTATAGTGCAAGGTTTGTTGCTATCTCTTATTCAAGAGGAAGCCTGGGGGATCTAGCCCACATTGCAAGGCATGAAGAAGAGGTGAAAGGTTAATACATAAATAAGTGTGTATATAAATAAATAAAGGGTCTTGAGATTTAGAGACGGCCACTGATATTGCGACCTAATGAAGGGTATGCAGCGTTTCTCTGGAGCCAGGGCCCTGGCTTCGCAATTGACAAGCTGTCCACATCCGAGTGTAATTTAAGACCTTCCCCAGGAGAGCCAGACTGAGTTAGGACATGCCTCTCCCTTTCGTTCTTCCTCATTCCCCATTCCTTCATTAGCCAAGTTCTTTCAGCATCTTTCTTAGAGAGCCTTGCTGTCTACTGCCAACATAGACAGTTTCCTTCAAGGGCAGCATCATAACTGTTTGAGTTACTGGTTTGAGATGCTTTGCAACTCGACGTGTCATACAAATGAATAGTATTCCACATGAGAAGCAAGCCAGTGTTCAACTTTGTGTAGATTTCAGTATTGAATGAGTTACATTTATAATCTGTTTGAAACAGTTTTCACAACTTGAGTACGCTTATGATTCCTTAATATGCCGCCTGCAGAGGCAGCTCACTAGGTTTTGGAACAGAGTGCATTTCTTTCCTCCGTGTACACACCAACTAATCCCTCTTTAAATTCACCTGTAAGCATTCCGCCAGCCATTTATTTTCCCTGACTTGACGTCTTTTCATTCTCTTCTGCTTGCCATCCATTTATCCTCCTACTCCTCTATCTTCCTCCCTATCCCTGGCTCTCCTTCCTATTTACTTTTCGTCTCTTCTACCTGTCTCTGCCAGCCCCTGTAGTTCCCCATTACTGCAGTCCTCCATCCATCTCGTTTCTCTCCTTACATAGTCTTTTGTCACTGCTCACTCCTGCCCTCTCTTGGCACTCTCCCTCTGGATCATTGTGATGGGCTAACCAATCCGCAGTACAGCGCAAGCAACAGCAGGGTCCTGCCCATTCAAACTGAGGTCTTTTAATCGATTTTTGCATCTTTAAGTTATGTTAAACATAAAACACGTAACAACTTTTTAAAACGTTGTATTTTGTTCGATTCCATTGCAGTCCATATTGCTGCAAGAATGCATTTTATGTAAATTCCGTCTAAGAAATATGTCTAATCTGGGTCAGATAAACTCATAACCAGCCTACAGTAACTACACAGGGCTCCCTTAACCCTTAAATGCATACCTCATGTCTTTATCGACCTGGGATGTCATTCACTACCCTCCTCCTCATTCATTTTTCAAAGTTAGACATCAACCTTCTTAGTATTCCTCAGTCAATTCATTATAAAGAATATAACAAGAAAAAAATCTTAAAATTATAAAAGAATGCCTACTTTTCTATTCATTTTTTGTAAAAATTGTATAGGGTCGCTAACGTCATGAGGTGTATATCAGTGTACGTATATTTTTTTCTGCACAATAATTGAATCTTTGATGACGGAATAAGCGCAATTCACCTTTATTCCACAAGGTGGCAATGTCTGATACGCAATGATGAAGTGACGTTTCATTCAGACAGAAAACGAAAGAATAGGCAAAACATGAAACGGCTCAGCGATTTACTGCAGAGCAAGTACTGAACGCAATCAAATATGGGAGTCACTGTCACTTGATGGAGGATCTGGTGAAGCTGTTTGCGATCAAAATATTGATTTTAAAGATTATGAAAATGATAGTTTTGAGAATATGTTTTGAGATCGCGAATATCATTTGCTGAATGTACTAGGAAATGAGCTCTGACGAGGACAGTGACGATGGCATAAAACATCTGCTGTTACCAAATGGTAACAACATATGCTTTATTTTATTCTTCTGTAATAGTTACTCTAATATTAGGGGAGTTTTATATTATTGCGACAGGTGGAGATCCATCCGTGTTAGATATAGATTCTGGTCGCTAAAGACCCGAATATGTAAGAATGATTGGTGAAACATTCGTGCATTTAAGAGTTAAGACTTGCCTGGTCGTGTCTTATGTTTCCTAGCATCCCAAGTCAGCTAGTACTGCACCTGGTACCACCTCAAACAAAATAGGTGCATGATACTCCTGCATGGCAGCAACGCAAGAGGATTCCAGCCCATCCAATGAGAAAGGAGAACTTTCTGTGCATCTGTTCTTTATTGAATTAACATGGGGGTCAGATTGAATTACGTGTTGTTGCGGTCCCATTTTGAGTAAATGGCATTATGACAGTTGAGATTTAAAGTGGTGATTTGTTGAACGGCAAAGGAAATAAATGGCCCTGTAGAGTCCTAAGTTCGGGCCAACGTTAAGCACCCTCACCACACACGAGAGATCGAGAGAGAGGCTCTTCCAACAGCACCATTTATCCAAGTTTAACCACCCTGTTTGGCTCATGCTGAGAGCCACAAAAGCCTTCATTACCTTTGTTTTTAATCACTTAATTTCCCCCTTTTAATAATTAAAGAAATCTACAAATGCACAAACAGTGTAAGGAACGGTGAGTCTTCTCCGTAATAGCTCATAAATCTTTCAAAACTGGTAATTATCTACTTTACTGTCTCTTATCAGGCTTGGCTTCACTTGTACACAAACAGGAGCCATACGCCAAACATTCCCTTCACTTTTACTCAAATAAGCTGCCGTTTGAGGAGCTTGGGGGTGGTGGTGATAGTAGGGGGTGTTCATTTGTTTATTTGTTTGCTTGGGAGAGTTGAGTTAATCTATTTACCCGTAATGTTTTCCTTACCTCCCATAAATGATTTACTCATTTGGTCTGTAGTTCATTATCGAGCTCTGCATTTTGTAGTGGAGCCTATTTTCCAAATGCATGGGGAATTGTAATACGACTGAAGTGTTGAGTGTTACCTCTAAATATAATGCCAACCACAAACATTTGCGTGTGTGCTGCTGTTAATTTGCCACACTGAGTTTGTCTAAGAGTCCCCTCTGTACATCTGAGCTCTACTGAATGGTCTTTAAGCTGGGTTAATAGAGTTTATGTTTAAACCGCCACAGCTTGCATGAATACAAATAACCTCAATGCTGTGGACGGTTCAGAAATTAGCTTAAGATAAACACGGTCTTTTAAAGGATTGTGGTGTGTGAATGTAGAATTTTTTGCAAAAAGCATCCTGTAATTACTCTGCTCCAATTTCACTCT
>RJVU01063207.1:1114849-1127543 GCA_003731715.1 Anabarilius grahami | reverse complement strand
CCCCAATGCAATTACAATGAATGAGGACTGAAGCTTTCAAATTTCATAAAGGATGCAAAAGCATCATAAAAGTGGTCAATACGAGTTGTAAATCTGATATTGCTAATCTATGTGAGCTGTAACCAGTCAGTGTGATTTGTAAACTTGTCATTTAGACTGGTTTTGTGAACTGATTGAAAAGATTAAACTTAAGAATTATTCAAACAATCATACATCACTACTTCTCTCATGAATATACTAAGGAGAGCAAGGGTGGTTAAGATTATCTGTGAATAACGATGTAAATTTTGGTGTGTTTCTACACAAATCTATCGTATGACTTCATAAAACATGGATTATGCCGCATGCATGACACGGAACACACTTACGATACTTCTGTGGTGTTTTTGCATCCTTTTTGAAGCTTAAATGCTACAGTCCTCAACAAAACATGGACTGCAGTCTTCAAATTGTCGTTGTCCTTTGTGTTACATAGAAGAAAGTAAGTCATACAGGTTTGAAATGACATTCAAGTAAGTAAATGATGACCGAATTTCCATTTTCGAGTGAACTATTCCTTTAAAGATCTGCACGACATCCTCTCACATAGCCACACACACATCAGCGTTGGCAGAAATATTCTGCAGGCTACAGATTAAATTACTGCCATGGTGAAACTATAAACAAATTAAGTGGCTGGCAAAGGCTGCTATAAGGAACATCCTTCGCCAGAATCCTAATGCTGTTTTTGTCCAAAAAGATGGGGATAAAACCTTCATTCTATTTTTGTGTGTTGGTAGGAATTGGGATTGCAGTGGGTGTTATGGCTCAGTGGGACTATTTATTATTACTTTTTTCTGCTACATCATCCACATTCTGCACAGGTGGATCATTCCCATAATTCATAATCCTGATAAGAGCAAAAGTATGGATGTACTGCTCAAGTGCACATAGCTGTTTACTTCCCACTTGCAGAATCTGTTAGACGTTTAGGATTTGTTTTAAAATAGCACTCTATATTAAGTACTGAGGCTGTGTAAACTTTTTTTAAACAGACTAATTTGTGTAAATTTTGTTATTATTTAGTCTTGTGGAATATGTGTAAATATCTGTTGTCAAATAGCTTCAAAGCTGTACTAAATAAACAAAATGCATTTTTTAAAGATGCAAATTTTTCTTAAAAATTATAAAGAATCTTGCAGATTCTGCCAGGGGTATGTACAATTATAGGGAGAACTGGTAGAGGTCTGCAAAAGGCATTACGTTGAATCACGAATCTGCACTGTACACAAAACTTTTTGACCCGACCTGACCAGTTCAAATTTTAGGTCCGATCCCAATCCAAACTCAAAATTTCTCTGCAACAGCCCACTAACCTCTGACTTGAAGATGAAGTGTGAGAACATAAGCGCAAAATGAACCATGTTATAATGCTTTTTTCATTCTTTACAAATAACTCAAAGTTATTATACTCAAAGTTACTGAAATGAACTTGGCATGAAACCTTGGGTGAGCTAAAAATGAAGGAGTTGTATAATGCTTTTTATGATACACATTGTATAAAAGTAGCTTTACGGAAATTCATGACGTTGAAGTTTATACCTTAATGCCTAATTATCCACATTTAGGAGCTTAGAGATGAGTAATAGGATAGTTTACATTTAGTGATGATATAAACAATGAAGCAGTTGATATATCCCATTATGTGAGTGTAATGTATATATGTGGGTAAAGCTGTGTACAGTAGTTTTAAGTTGCCGTTATTCATTTGCTATGAAAAAGACCTATAATATATGTTCATATCCACTATTTTATGCGACAAATTACAGATTTATGATTAAAAACTTCAACAAATAGACGTTCTGAGTCTTATCAGATTGTGCTTTTCCTACTAGCCTGCAATTCTCATTTCAGACTTGGTTCCACTTCAGCTGTTGTGTGAAACAGCAGTTTTTAATGTCAAACTAAAGATGGAGATTATTTTCGTCTCATGAATTCATCAAAATACGCATCCAATTATTTTCCATGCTACGTCTCCCCATCAAGTACCTTGGAACGAACAGAGCATTGAAAATGAGCTACCAGCATGGACGCAGGGCCCACACTAATACAGTGACCTTTTAAGATGACAAGTGTGGAATGTGATTGTGCGCTTATTGCAAGTGTGTTTTTGTTGCAGAATGTTCTGTCCTCCGCTCTTAACTCGGGCTTGTTATAGCATGAGAGTGGGGCTCGTGCCTCAGTGTGTTCTGATGCCTAACTAATCATTCAACATCCGATAAAGACAGCATTATCGGAACTGCATGACGGCCTAATGTAGCCATTTAAAGGTGAAGTATGCAGTTTCTGCGACACTAGTGGCACCTAGCGGAATTACACCCCTTTGATACATCCCTTTCTCATGTCACGCCTCCCCAAATCAAACATCACAAATACAGCTCTTAGGGGTGCTTTTGAAAGGATGTCTAAACTAGGTTTGGACTTGTAAGAGAATTTGATAGCCTTAGGCAAAGATATCATGGTTTCACGGTATCGCGATAATGCGATTACAGCTCTAAAATGTTATTTTTAAATTTCCAGGTAAAAAGCAACATGTGGAATATTTGGAACTGTATGTCAGGTTAAATAAATAAATAAAATAAATAATTGAATTCTAAAATAAGAACAAGTAAACAAATTGCAACGATAGCACAAATAAATACAATAGAATAAAGAGACAAATGAAAAACATGGCTTTAAAGGGTTAGTTAACCCAAAAATGAAAATAATGTAATTAATTACTCCCCCTCATGCTGTTCCACACCCGTAAGACCTTCGTTAATCTTCGGAACGCAAATTAAGATATTTTTGTTGCAATCTGGCTCAGTGAGGCCTGCATAGCCAGCAATGATATTTCCTCTCTTAAGATCCAATAATGTACTAAAAACATATTTAAATCAGTTCATGCGAGTACAGTGGTTCAATATTAATATTATAAAGCGACGGAAATATTTTTGGTGTGCCAAAAAAACTAAATAAAACTTATTTAGTGATGGTCGATTTCAAAACACTGCTTCATGAATCTTTTGTGTCGAATCAGCGGTTTGAAGCGCCAAAGTCACATGATTTCAGCATTTTGGCGGTTTGACACGCGATCCGAATCATTATTCGACACAAAAAAATTCATAACGCTCTGAAGCTTAATGAAGCAGTGTTTTGAAATTGACCATCACTATATAAGTCGTTATTTAGTTTTTTTGGCGCACCAAAAATGTTCTGAATGTTCAAAAAAACCACTGTACTCACATTAACTGACTGAAATATGTTTTTATTACATTAATGGATCTTGAGAGAGGAAATGTCATTGCTGGCTATGCAGGCCTCACTGAGCCATCGGATTTCAACAAAAATATCTTAATTTGTGTTCCGAAGATGAACGAAGGTCTTACGGAAGGTCTTACATGTCTTACATGTCTTGGAATGACATGAGGGTGAGTAATTAATGACATTATTTTCATTTTTGGGTGAACTAACCCTTTAAGTGTAGTATTCAGGTAAGAAATAATACAGAAATGAAAGTAATCAAATGTAAAATAACACTGGATCATTTTCAGTGTCAAAATTAAATACAGATTAATGCCTACAATTAAAGTTACAAAAGTTATTCAGTCAAGAGCAGTGAGTGAGTCTTTTGTTCTTTGATTAGCATGACAAACAGCAGCAGGTTTATTAAGCTGCTGTCACTTTAAGAGTTTAAGCACGGATCCAATACACTGTTGCACTGTTTTCTCTCAACTATTTACATTTTAAAACTGACTGTATTTACCTGAATACTTGGCAAGATGGGCATTTCGACATAATTTTGAATGGTCAACTCGCTTACTAACTATGCACACAGTGATTGGCTGATGGGGGAGGAGTCTCTGTCAGTGATTGTAGAATGATAGTCTTTGATAAGGTATCATGCTGCCATCATCATGCGCTAAAATGCTTTGTGAAATTCTCTTAGAGAAAACATTTAGGAGTCCTAAAATTAGGACACACCTATTATTTTGAAGAGTTTCTCCTAAATCGGCAAGTTAGGAGCTACTTTTAGCCATAAGATTTTTTGTGAATACAGCCCCAGTGGTGCACAAGCTTTTGGTGTGAACGCAAATCCTGCGGGAATGAGTAAAATTTTGTGCAATACAAGCACTATTCAACCGGAGCGAATGAGATGAGTGAGTCAGAGGAGGCTGGTGTGTGTGTGTAAAGAGAAGATAGACTGAGAATGCGCAGCTGCTATCGGTGTATCAGTACTGCAGAAGATGAGTATTGGAACTGTTTCTGATATTTCAGTATCGATACAGATCGAAATATCAATATTTTTGACAACACTAATTTGATGTATTGCCTTGAAACCGGTAACCGGCCTATTCCTAGTCTCAACAGGTAAATGCAGGCTACGTTCAATAAAAGGTCCAGCATATTAGGAATACTTTTAGCTGTGTTGCTATGTGTCATGAGTAAGCAATTGAGTAGACTAACACTCTGTCTAGAGCAAACATGAGCGTCTCACTTATAATAAACCCGTCCAATGCATCTGCACCAGCTGCATTTTTGACATGACCAGCACAACAGCACAGGCTGTCTACTGTCTAATTATTTTCATTTATTTTCTTTAATTATATTGATACATGCAATTAATTGCGATATAATTATTTGTCATATAATGTTAATAATTCCATTTAAAATGTTTAATCAATTGATAAATCTTCTTCCTTCAAGGAAAGCTGTATATAGTAAGACACTTATACCCTATGCGTGTGCATACACAGGCACTCCCAGGTTCTTTCACATTACTGGAATTACCCAAAGGGCATTGACAGGGGGGTTTTAATGAATTAAAGTGGACAGAGCTGACTCAGAGCGATCGATTGCTTGTCCCTTATGGACCTGTGTGTGTTTAGTGCCAGCAGTTTCATTCTGGCACAGAGAGCAACTGAAAGAGAGGCATGTTTGGATGTAGTGCTCTGCAGGGAGGGGAAGGCACAAAGTGTTTTTAACTGGC
Organism: Anabarilius grahami; assembly: GCA_003731715.1. Classification (NCBI taxonomy): domain Eukaryota; kingdom Metazoa; phylum Chordata; class Actinopteri; order Cypriniformes; family Xenocyprididae; genus Anabarilius; species Anabarilius grahami. The sequence continues at coordinate 1,122,535 of RJVU01063207.1, read as the reverse complement.
CAATCATTTTTGATTAATAAGGTCTCCACTGGTAGGATGTTAACAGAAGGAAAAACATATCTCTAGGACTCATGGGGACAGAGACTTTATGATACTGTATGTCCGCATGTTTCCATCAATGGTTCATAACACATTTTCACATCTAGTGACAACCAATGCAGTTCCCCTGCAGTCAAGAGTCACTGTTCAGAATGGATACCATATGTACTGTGACGCAAAAAAAATGAGGCTATGAGGGACGGAAATACAAGGTCTAAAAGGATAGTTCACCTAAAATTGAAAATTCTATAATTTATCCATCCTAAAACTGTATGACTTTTTTTTCTTGACCTTTACCTTTATTTCTAAAGCCCTTTATACAATACAGATTGTTTCAAAACAGCTTCACAAAATAAACAGGAAAATAACAGAATCAGAATGATGCAAACTTCAAATATGAGGCAAATTCAAATTCTGCTGTAAAGCAGCTCTACAGAAGACAATAGCGTAATTATTCAGGTCAGTTCACTAACCTCTATAACCAAGTATTGCCTAACATCAATTATGAAAAAGTTCAATTCAGCTTTATAAGCAACTCTACAGAAGACAATAATGCCATTATTCGGCTCAGTGTTGATTCAGTTCGGTTCAATAACAGTGTCAAAATTCATCAAGTATGAAAAGTCGATTCAGCTATAAATCAGCTCATTTAGAAGACAGTGTCATCATCCAGCTCAAAACTGTGGAACATAAAAGAATGAATATAAATGAATATATCATTTTTTTTTTTTTTGTCTATACAATGGAAGCCAATAGGCACCAAAACTGTTTTGTTACCAACATTCTTCAATATATCTTCTTTTGCTTTTCGCAGAAACGTCCAGTATTAAAAACCCCAAACATGGGTTTTCATAGTCTTTTGGCCACTGGAAATATGTTTGAAAACGCACTGTAGGGTCAAATAATAAACTCGTTCTATTTTTCTAATTTTTATACAAATTGTAGTGTTTTTTCAAGCTCAACCATTCATCCCTGCTGCCAAACTTTTTATAAGCATTTTTTATTTTTTAATAATTAAATTAATTTAATTTAATTTATGGGAAATGTATTACAAACATGTTGTACTGAGAGACTGAGGCTCAGTTTAAAATTTTATTTTCATTTATTTAATGATTTTTTAAAATTTTATAAATGTTGTATAATGTATGCAATTTAGGATTGTATTTATTGTTTATCATTTAAAAATCACAGCTCTTTTTCAAAATACAATATTACAATAAAATGCTATATATACATACATGCATACATATACATGTATACATAATTATGTCATAATAATTCTTTATTATTTATTAATAATTATTATTTTAAATAATTATTCAAAAAGAACAAAAAAACATTATTACAAAAAGAAAAATATCTAAATCACCATATAATATTGCATACAATTTCTTTATTTAGTTTGACCTCCTGAGGGTTAAGCACCTCCTTTCATTGATAATTTTTTGTTCAAAAAGGAAGAAAAATGACTTTGAGGCTCAGGCCCTATTTGTGTAAAGTGCCAGGTAGACTTTATACCAGCAAACCAGAGGTCATTGATGTTATTTGACTAGCTGTAGGTCATAAGTTCTGATGTCCGTTCCCTGTCCAGTGGTCCAGCACCCTCAAGCAAGACACTTAACCTTACGTTGATCCTGGGTTTCTATAGCATGTCTGCCACTGACCTCAGTATAGCTTCTATACAAAAGAGCAGAAGCGATTTTGTAGAACCGCAATGAATAACTAAAGGCTAAATCTGCACTACATCTATTGTGAAAATAGCCTCTATGACCCACTGCTTTGAAAACATGATCAAACCTTGATGTAAGTCAACACTGCAGTGTGGATCGTAGAGGGGCATCGAAATGTGTCAGGAACTACTTAAAACGCTGTCAGAGAGGGCTGACATTTTATTAGCATATATATCCTACCTCTGCAAATGTCACCCTCAGTTTGTATGACTAGCGTAAAGCCTACTTAGTGTGGGATAGAGGAATATCATTAACTTTTTTTTAAAGGACATTCATTACATTTGATATTTTTTTTTCTGAGATATATTTCTTTGGAAATGCCCTGAAGACCTAAGAACGACACAGAAACCTCTTTTACTGTTTATGACAACTACTAGGTTTACTTATATCCCCTTAGTGTGCGTACAGTGTACTTTTTTGTATTTGCTACTTTTACAAATATTTATATTATAGTTATTGGACGTGGTGTATATGTATGTACAAAGCCATTGTAGAATCTTGGTTTGCCATAGAGAATGATGGAGTGTTTTGAAAGTCATTAAAGTTTGTGCCTTTCAGCCCACTTTATTATTATGTTGAACGCAGGGGGTTAAGGAGGATATTTACTTTGAAAAATAATGTTTTTGAAGACAACAGGGGGAGTATTAAATGTCACAGCTTGGAACAATTTTAGTTGTATTAAAGTGTCACAAAATTCATTTTGTGTAACGCAGAAGTCTTTGACAAGGTGCAGCATACAAAATTAGACCAACTGACAGTTTCAAGGTAGACTATTGCTTCTAATTTGCCTTGCTTCTCTCCCGCTCTCACTCAACATGGCTGTGAATGTACTTTTGTCTTTGTTGGAAATGGAAAATAAAAAAATTTATGTTCTGCTCCGTTTGAACGTCACACAACAGATCTTGACTGCTTAACCCCCTGTCACAGTTTCTTTTTACATCACGGTTTCATCTCATTGTGCTCTGTCTTGCATTTACCCCTTTTAGTGTCATATTCCCATCTATTTTCTTTCTGGAACACTCAATTCTCTCTTTTCACATGCACATCTCTTTAGAGGGAAAGGTGAGCTGTGAGTTACCAATTATAGAGAGTAAGTTGTGCATGTCTGTCAGATTTGTATGACTGAAGAGCTGGAGGCTCAATTTATAGGGCTGTCACACTTTCGTATACATTTATTTCCTTAGTAGACACTTTCATACCAAAATGTCCTGTCACCATCTCAAGATGTGAAAACATAGAAGGGGCATATCATTATTTTTCACTTTCTGTCGGTCAGATGGATAAGGTTATGCAAGCTAATGATTTTCTATATTCCCCATCTCTAGTCCAGTGCTGCTGAAAGCTCAGGGGCCATAAAACAGACATTTTGTAGTACAGTTATAAAATTATAATTGTTTATTATATTTATTTTATATTAATGAGGAGAATAGACTTGTGTCATATGCAGTATTACCAACATCTCTCTCTCTTTTTTCTTTGCGCTATGTGGTATTATTAAAAATCGTTTTAAATATCTATATATTTATATATATTAGATGTTAGCTATACGGCTTAGTTTTAATATTATTTTACATTAGAATTTAAAAATATTGTATATTTAGATATATTATGAAATATAAAGTCACATTGAGAGAAAGTCACAATTGCAAGAAATTGTTTTTGAACTCTAGCTGATAGGTCCTTGATAGATCCTTAACTCAATTTGCTTGCAATCAGATCATTATCTAAAGGGAACAGCTGATTGGTTCTTGCTGTATCAGTAGCCAATGAGCCCATTGCTCCACCTTCAAATACTTGGTTAGCATTTGATGTAGCAGTGTAACGTGCTTACAGAAACCCTCCACCTTCCCCAGCTCCACCTGTATAGATCTGCTACAGGTAATTAATGTATGCTATTGTACAGCAGCAGCATGTCTTACTTGCTCACAGCAGAGTGTCATGTGTAGGGGCTTTTGCACCAAATAGTTCTAGCCACTAGGATAGTTCCCCAAGAACTTATTTCTCCCCCGGGCCATGTTCCTGATTGCATTCACACCGGGAATAGGACATTTGAAGCGTCTGACAGCGGCGTTTTTAAGCGCGGCATTTACAAATGCAAAAAAATTGTGGATTGAGGATGTCGTGATCGACGCTGTGTTTGTTGTGTGTCGTGGGTTTCATGATAATGGAGATGGAATGTATACTCATAATTTATGCAACTGAAAGAGCAAAAAGTGGGGCTAAGAGACAAAATCTATGAAAACTTTGAGTATTACATATCATCGGTACAGAGAAAAGAACACAACCTTGCAGACAACAGGTATATGCCGTTATCGCTGTTTTCCATGTTCGTGAAGTAAATATGTTTACAAAGTTTTTTTTTTAAATGCCGGGTGCCGGTGTTTGTCAGTGTAACATACACTCACGTCACTGATCGTCCCTATAGTGCTGGTTTAGACCCTACTCTGAAGTAGGAGCTAATTTAGTTCCCCCAAAAGGAGTTCCTAGAACTAAAATCATTCCTAGTTCCTGCCGTGTACTTCATCTGGGTACTTCAGCCAATAGTTCTAGGAACTATGAAAAGGTTCCTCCGGTGTGAAAGCCCCTTTTGTATGGGCAGTAGCAAGTACCGTACTTGCTCTTCTGCAGCAGCGTAGCAGATCTATTCCGCCAAGACCAAACATATCAACAGCAAAACACTCAGAGATTTGTCATGACAGAAATAAAGTCACCAATGTTTGATACAAACTGTCAATTGCGACTTTTTTCTCATAATTGTAACTTCATATCTCACATTTGTGACCACTTCTGAAAAGTCGCAATTTCAAGAAATGAAGTCACAATTATAAAAAAAAAAAATAGTCACAAATATGAGATATGAAATCACGGAAAAGTGAGAAAAACATTTGCAGTTGCTGTATAAATGGTTCAGCAGAATCAATACCGCTTGACATGTTTCAACCATCAGAAGGTACATATCATCATATTGTCAACCCATCCCTGCTCTTCGTTAGCATGGTAAGAAGACATTCTTGTGATTATTTTTGTTGCGGTCCTCACATGGACGCTGCATGCGGCTTGTGGGCCCTGCGTTGAGTAGTGCTGTGCCATCTCTTCTTCATATCTCGTTCTTTTCACTTACCACACCAATCACGATCCATGGTCGCCAATGACAAAGAGCTCAAATTTAGTTATGCTAAAGTGGCACAGGAGAAAAAGAGCAGGTTTGAAAAGGAGGTTTTGCGTAATGGAGGCTTGATTGATTGGCAGAGCCATTCTCTCATGCGCTTGAGTGACAGAGTTGCGGTCGCCATGGTGCAGGAAATGAGAGTGGAATTACAATAAAGCCCTGTCACTTCCTCGGGGACAGCAAAAACACAATCAGGCTTTTTACCTTCACATCAAACACAACCTAATGCTGACACGCTCTGCATCCATAGCGTGCACACACACACATTCACGGCCTCACACAATAGCACTTGCCACAATGGGCTCCACATCAAATATACTCTCGGTAGCCTTGCTTTTACCCGATATTATACCCCTGACTCTCTTTGCCTTTAATCTGTCACCTTACACACAACCCACAAGAGCCATTATGGAAATACAGAAAAGGGCTTCAGTGGCTCCCTCTAAAATACGGCCATGAGTGATTTGCACAAGGTTCTGCCCCACAAATCGGTCTATTAGCTCGGTAATACAGTGATACTGTAATCATGTGCACAGACACTATAATAACAAATTGTTTTCCAATAGGGTTATAGACACAAACAGTTTATTGCTTCATCTCTGTCCATCATAGAAGCCTAAATTTAATACATAAACAAACATATTTCAGCCTCTAAATCATAAAGAAATATGTACTATTTTAAGAAAGGATTTTCTTTGTTAAAGAAAATGCAGTTTTTTAAGACTAATAAAAATTTATTTTGCATTGTGGCATTTTTTTGACAATTAAGCACAATTTTTTCTAATTATTGTATCTAGATGCCCCCCATATTTTTCCCGATGTGATCCGTCAGCTCCTGTCCACTACAATTTGGAGCGGTTAAGGCCCGGGTATACTTCATTTCCCGCATTCCGCTCCGTCTCGCGCACAGTTGAGCGCGCAAGCCTTTCAAAGATACAGTGAGCGTGGAAGACGCGCACTGTCCGTGGTCATAAAAATTCGGCTGCGCGGCCACTAGGGGTGTAACGATTTACTCGTTTTCTCGATGCATCGATTACAAATCCTGATGATGCATATGCATCGATCTTGAAACATGTTTTTTATTCGTGAATCGTTAATTTCTGTCAATAATCGATGTTAAAGATCGATTAAAATGTTAAGAATCAGATTAATCGCGATTCTATAGAGATTCCGTGCTTTAAAATATATAAACATTAAATTACTACATGCGCGAATTGATGGAGTCGTTGTGCGCTGTCATTCGTGCCCTCACGGGGAATCCTTCACAGATACACGCTGCACTCTTTACCACCTTTCACGGGATTGTGCTCGCGATCCGTCCGTAGCTCTCATTGGCACATTTTTGAGCAGCCTACGTTTGAGCTCTCCTCAGGATGGCCATTGGCACTGCTATTCACATGAGCAGATGACAGCTCTCTATTATAATAGCAATAGTCCTGAGTCACACTGCTCAAGCCATTGATAAAGCTGCCAGGTCATTGCGTGGTCACTACTGTTGAAATAAAACGCTTTTATTGCATGTAAACATCACCGTTATTTTCTATAAGATAAAATACTCAAGTTTTACGGAAATGGTTCATACCATTGACATTACCTGAGCAGTTGAAGTAACATTAAAACCCCGCTTATTCAAGGCGCGCATTTATTGCATGGACGGACCAAACACATAATGTAAGTGTCTAAATGCATATGCACAGTTCCAATGAATGAGAAATGAAATTATAAACTTAATGTCGTTAAACTGAATGCACGAAGGAAACTACAACATTAACAACCCTGAAATAAGAGCACGCGGTTTATCTATCAGTCAGATGCGCATTAAAGTTGCGTTCGTTACTATAGCAACAGTAAACAACCGGTGCGTTTTATTTCAGAATCTTCATAATGGAAATGTTCAGTATAAAGAGGACAAAGAGGGCTTTTCTTACTCTTCCGTGAAGAAAAGTTAGTTTAGGATTAGTTGGAAAAGTGCATTATATTCTAAGGTAGTCTGTCCATGTAAGCATTACAGTAGTATGTTTAATGTACCTGGAACACTTTAATAAGGTCGTGTAGCCATTAACACTATCCTACACTATACTAGAACTACAATGAACTAGGCCTAACAACACTTTTAAAGCCTTTTAAAATTTTGGCTTATGTAAATTTCCACAAATGCCAATTTTTATAGGCTATTAAAATAAAGTTATGTAGCATCATTAAGAAAGTGAAAGTGAAGTGACATGTGGCCAAGTATGGTGACCCCATACTCAGAATTTGTGCTCTGCATTTAACCCATCCAAGTGCGCACACACACAGCAGTGAACACACACACCGTGAACACACACCCAGAGCAGTGGGCAGCCATTGCTGCGGCGCCCGGGGAGCAGTTGGGGGTACGGTGCCTTGCTCAAGCGTCTCACCTCAGTCGTGGTATTGAGGGTGGGGAGAGCGCTGGATATTCACTCCCCTCACCGACAATCCCTGCCGGACCTGAGACTCGAACCCATGACCTTTCGGTTACAAGTCCGACTCTCTATCCATTAGGCCACGACTGCCCCACTAAACTAACATGAACTAACAAGAACTAACATGAACTAACATTAATAATGGACAAAAGGTTTTTTTTTTTTTTTCTTTTGCTCTCTAACCGCCTGAAGTTCGCTGTGTAATTCTCATCCTGACTAAGACACATTGGGAGAAGCATTTCAAGAACCCTATGAATGCATATTAAAATGGAGAATCGAATCGAATTAATCGAATCGCATC
>RJVU01063207.1:1050176-1108683 GCA_003731715.1 Anabarilius grahami | reverse complement strand
ACTAGCTTATTAATTAAAAATAGTAGTAGTAGTAGTAGTATTTACTAATACTTAAACATTAAAGGCACAGTGTGTAGAATTGTCGCCGCTAGAGGTCGCCTATTCAAAACGAAGGCATAACTTAATGACGCCGAGTTTGAGCACGGATTCTTGGGAGATGTCGTCTTCACCTCACAGCCGGTGGAAAACAATCGGGATGGGACTCGTGCAGAAATCATGTTCATGGAAGAAATTATTAATGTTACTGTAGTATGAAAAGCAGAGCGGGGCCGAGTGCTGTGGGAGCTGAACGAGTGATTGCTAATGAGAGACGACACACGGCTCGACAGCAGAGGGACATTTATTATGCCAAAGTCGCTGCTTCTGCTTCTTCTGGTCATGTGTATGAGGTAACGCAGCTCAGTTTATCATATTAGAGACATTTCAGTGTGTTGCTGCTGAGCGAATGCTGTGAGACACTTGTTGCACACTGCAGTAAGCTAGATACATTTTAGAATATCATATTAATAAATGCTGGATGGCTTGTGTTGATAAATGGCATGCAATTAAATACAAACGTATTGTATGATGGAGAAAATGCTGTATTATACTGTTACTAAAAATAAAGCTGCATCTGATTATGCTATGTTAGCTACTTGACAAAATAGTGTTTTTTTCTGAGGCATGGTAAAAGCATGGTACTTGTGGAAAATCAAGAAAACTAGATTTAAGCAATAAGACTTACTTTGTTAAGCTATATAACAATGATTCATTTTCTGTCTATAAATGTAACCAAACAGTTGTTCCCTTGTCTAACAAAATATGTAATATATTAAACCGTCTTTGGTATTTCCATTTTTTCTACAAAATAAAATCGGAAATAGAGGGTACCACGGGTATGACGTCACTGATAGGTGACACACGGACAGTCGGACACGTCCATGTCCTGGTTAAAAATTGCTTATTTCTCTGGATTTAAACATTCTTGGAAACATTTGGGATAATGTGCGTACACAAGTCAACAAAATATATAACATTGTTCTAGTGGTTTTTGGATATTTTAATCCAAAAATCCTACATATTGTGACTTTAACTGAAAGTATATTATTAAATAATGGTGTGAAGTGGTCCTGAGCATGTTTGGTTCTGAGTCATAGTTTGAACCTTTTAAATAAGTGTGAAGACCCTCAAAGATAACTATTGGCATCAGAGCATGGGCAAAATGTTTTAATTTATTTAATTTTGTCATTTTCACACATTCACAAGAGCCGCTCTTTCAATGTTTTGAATGCCTTTTTGTTTATCTAGCCTTTATTCAAGCAACAGCAATTTGAGATTTCATGCAGGCCTACGGGCCTATTGCTGGGATTTGTTTATATGAGGAAAGTGACTTAGTTTGGCTAAGTAAGAACTTACCTTGTGACTTTGAATGACTTCGCATGTACAAGTACAACACTTTCAAACACTAATCCTTGTTTTATATCTTATGCGTAATGCACAAGCTTAATTAATGGTTTTGAGTAATTGCTGGTGAGTAAGGGGAGGTNGGGGGGGGGGGGGGGGGGGGGGGGGGTCCAAATTACATAAGCTAATCTTACATTCCGCTCTTATAATCACAGCTTGATGACAATATATGCTTGTATTATCAATCAAAGCATTTAATTAAGTTATTAAGCTCTTCAGAACACCGTGGATATCATTCTCAGTCGACTGTGTAATGGGCAGTAATGACTTTCACCTAGAGAGACCTATTAAGGCGTCCTCCTGTTTGTCACACACATCTGCCTGAGCTCCAGATGTTAGTAGCCATAAAACACCTCCTTAACACCTCAGTGTTGGCACCTTCCATTCACTATCATCACAATGTCCATTCGAGTACCTATTAGCGTTAGCATGTGTAGTGCGACAGCCATATCTCAAGCTGTGACGTTTCTCACTGCTAATGCACTTAGTATCAATGGCTAATTAAACCGTGAGATCGCTTTGCCAAAACATCTGTTCTGCACTAAACAGCACTGGGTTGTCTTGAAGCGATTGCGTTAAGTGTCATTAACTGCTGATCAAATGGTGCGGCCCGGTCAATGGCTGTAAATGCTGCTGACTGTTAAGAAACACTTGTGAGGAGAATGCTAAAGCAATACAAGAGGTGGGGAATGGCAAGGCTACGTTCACTAAGTAAATGTTTGGGAGGGAATACTGTGTTTGCTAACAGGTGTGACACTCAAATATTGTCTGTTTGAATGAAAAAGAAGTGTGTACTAATTGTACTGAATGTAATGTACGTTAGCACTTTATTTTACATTGTCCTTGTTAAATGTTACATGTACTTACTGTAGTACTTACATGTACAGTGTCGTACTTACAGTTGGGCAGTTGTGGCCTAATGGTTAGAGAGTCAGCCTTGTAACCCAAAGGTTGTGGTTCGAGTCTCGGTACTGGCAGGAAATGGAGGTGGGGAGAGTGAATGAACAGCTCTCTCATTACAAACAACTTATTAACCGCAAGGCGCCTAACCCCCGTTCGCTCCCCGGGAGCTGCAGCAAAAATGGCTGCCAACTGCTCCGGGTGTGTGTTTACAGTGTGTGTGTTCACTACTTACTGCTGTGTGTGTGTGTACACTTGGATGGGTGAAATGCAGAGCATGAATTCTGAGTATGGGACACTTTAATACTTTAATAACAGTACATTATGCATAATTACATGCAACTAACCCTAAACCAAATCATGTTATAACCATGTGTGCATGTTGTTATTTAATGTTACTTAGTACTTAAATGTATAATTGCATTGTAACAAGGACATCTTAAAATAAAGTGCAACCTAATGTACTTCATAAAAGTATATAAAAAAACAACAACAACAACAAAAAACTTGCAGTTAAAATAAAATTAAGGAAATAAAATTCCACTTGTGTACTTAAAGAGAACTGAAGTACACTTAAGTACACTTTTAAGTGCATTTAATAATGTCAAATTGAAAGTTTTACTTTAAAGTACATTTTAAATCATTGTTTTAATAATATTTTGTCATGCTTTAAAGAAGCACACTTACTTTGATATGCTGACTAACAAACTAAATGCAAAGTGCTTGATTATGTGATTAACTGTAGTGTGTTGTTCGATATTACATTTAAAGTCAATATATTTTAAATGTACCAAATTGAAACTTCATTGTGTATTCATCAAATGTTTAATAATTACAAATAAATTTAAATACGACATACAAGTTTCAATCGAAATTACAAAAACAATAATTTTAGCTTACTATAAATGTTCCTCTTTTGTAAGTCGCTATAGATAAAAGCATCTGCTAAATGCATAAATGTAAATAAATGCTTGTCAGTGCATTCTGCAGTTCACTTAAACCATCTTTAAAGGAGTAATTATGAAATTAAATAAACCCCTGGTTTCACAGACAAGGCTTGGGTTAAGCCAGGAAAGGTACCTTTTATAAGCGTACCTTAGAGAACTGGTATGCATCTTGAAACAAAACAATGGCACTGACATATGTTAAGATATGTCAGTGAAGTTGCTTTCAGTTAAAACAGCTCAAACATTTTAGTCTAGGACTAGGCTTAAGCCTTGTCTGTGAAACCGGGGGATAAAGAGTACTTAGTGTCAAAAAGCCCTATAAATTTAAACTAGAATACATTTTCATTCAGTTAACATGCAATTAAGTGTCAGAAAACATTATATCCAGTTCACATTTAAGTAGATTCTTTTTATATTATTATTTCTGTATTTCCTTAATAGGTATTGTGTTTTTCAATATAAGTCACTTTATATAGTCATATATCAATCGAAACAGGATTGAAAACCGTGAATGTAACAAAAAAGTAGCAAAGCCTAATGGACCAAGAGCAGACTCTCTTGGATTTAGACATGTAAGCTGTTAACCTCCCCGGCCCATCACTAACATGCAGGACTGGTAAGTCTGTGTAAAGTTTGTACTCCTGAGTCACTCTAGCAAACTAGTTTTATGGCTGTCTTAGCTAATAAGATTGCAAGGAGAAGATCAAACGGCATAGCACATCCTGGGTTTAATTAGTAATAAAAGGAAAAGAAATTGAAGTTATCTTCCTTGCCGGTTAAACTTGTGCTTTGAGGAAAGATAATGCGGGTAGTTAAAGATAAAGCACGCTAGCACAACGCTTGCTCTGATAAAGAAAGATTTCAAAAGATTCTGAAAGTATGACAGTTCTATATTACATAGTATAGCAGGGATATTAAAATTACATAGCTCAGGGGCCACTTTTAAAAATGCAGGGTGAGCAAGGGTCGGTGATTCAAATGACCTGGTAATTGTAATGATACTTGATCTTCATTTGGTTTTAAAATGCACAATAGCCAACAATCACAGCTATTTCTTACAGCAACCTCTTATTTTTAGGACCTCATTTAACATAAGGTCATACATTCTGGTATACTTTATACTTGCTATTCAAGAAAATAATTTCATTATAATATGTACTTAGTTTGTAAAATCATGAATAATATTGCAACACCCTTTGTGAATTAAACTGAATGTAATTTAAATGAATGACACAGCGTTTTCAGTGTAGACACGTTACAGTCATCAAACTCTCTAGAAGTGCGGTCAACTTTGTTTATTATAACAGGAGAGTTCTCTCTTTTTTTTGTTTTTTTATTATAACAGGATAGTTCTGATTTGTTGTGTTGCATCATTCACTTGCTGTGCAGAAGCGGCAACTGAATTTTCCCAAAGTGTCTGGATTGTGGTAAATTGCTACTGATAACCATGTGGTAGGACAGGTTTTGTCCCATGGGCCGTACTTTGTGCATCCCTGCAGTATAGTTCTCTACTTTTAATAAGACAATGCCTATATAATGAATTTTTTATAGCATAACTAGGCCGCATCTACTTATAAATGAGCCTGGGAACCAAGAACCATTTCTTATTCAGAAACGTAAAAAAAAAAAAAAAAAATCTAAATGATTTTCACAACATTTGGTTCAGGTAACAGATCTTAAATGTGCAGGCAGAAAACACCTTACTACATACCCATACTATATCGTGACTCTTGTCAGCCATTTTTAACAGACTCTTATGATACAGTTCTACTCTATTTGCAGCGTTTCGGCACAGCACCACCTACTGCTCAGGAGATATAAAAAATGGTTATTTTTCCTTATAACTTCTAAAAGGTTTGTCCTGAAATCATAAAACTGCTCTCCCAGGTGAAAAAAAAGTACACTTCTATAATGTACTTAAAGTGGTCTATTTTCGCACACTAATTTTGTACTTAATATACTAAAAATTCTTCTTTAGTACTTCTTAAGATCATCTTAAGAACATCTAAGTGTACTCAACTGTGCTATTTTGAGACAGCATGAATTAGAACTAAAATGTGCTTTTATTATACCATCTCTGTATTTAAAAAATATATTTAGATACTACTTGTAGTACACTATGGGTTCAAATGTACTATAAGTGGCATCTAAATACATTTTTTAAATACAGAGATAGTATATTAAAAGCATATTTCATGCTGTCTCAAAATAGCACAGTTGAGTACACTTAGATGTTCTTAAGATGATCTTAAGAAGTACTAAAGTAGAATTTTTTGTATATTAATTACAGAATTAGTGAACAAAAATAGAGCACTTTAAGTATATTATAGAAATGTACTTTTTTTCACCTGGGCTATTCTGATTTAGTGCAGTTACCCAATTTTGTATTAAATGTTATATTTTACGAACGCATTAGCATATCATTACGAAACCCTGTATGTGTCATTGGCACCATGCCCTGAACTTACTCAAAAAGTTTCGAGACAACAATACCTGCACATAAATTATAATGAAATTTCAAAAAATTCTAATAGCTTTTGGATAATTTCACCTATTGTAATGAAATGAGATTCCTTGAGTCATACCAAAGAACAATTGTACCAGTTATCCCATGCAGTCAAACTTCTTGTCCGGTATTTTGAATTCCGTTGAAAGCCTACTTTGTCGAACTCCTCCTAGACTGTTGATCAAATTATCACCAAAATCGGCTCAGATCATTGTTAAACCATGCCGAAAAAAGTTATTAAAAGCTTTTTGATTAATCAAATCGATTATCGAATAAAGGATCAACAAATTTGATGGCATGATTCTAAGCTGATTCTGAGGCTGTAACTCTGCAATGCTTTGCCATATTGACACCAAACTTTGTGTGATATTGTCACCTCAAACTGACACACCTCATCATTTTGGTGACTAACCAGCTTTTGATCAAAAATGATAAGCAATTAAATTATATTACTAGTGATTGTATTTATGATTTCTCAGCCATTTTGTCTAAAATCATCTAAATATGTCTTTAATTACTCATTGTTGCAGTCTGATAACTCCTTATTATGCCTCTTTTGTGCTTTGCCCTCATAATTACTGCTTGCAGTTATTTTATTTTTTTTTTCTCTGTATTTTTGATAAAATATGCAGCCTTAGTGAATATAAGAGACTGGTTTCAAAAATATTAAAACGATCTTAACAACCGCAAACTTTTGAACAGTAGTGTAGTTAGAGCCAGTTTTTGGATTGCATTTGCATTGGACTGCCTCTGAAAAGTCTGAAATGATCTCATCATGTGTCATCAGACTGCTGAGGGCTGTAAATGTAAGAACTGTGTTTTCCAAATATTTCTTTTTCAATAGTACTACAACAATCTTTTATTGGAACTGGAATCTTTTAGAGGAATCTGAATCTGAACCAGAATTTTTTTAATTCCTTATGATTCACATCCTTGCTTATCAATAATTCACACCTCCACACATCTCAGGAGCCTGTTTCTTTTGAGGACACTTACAGAGGTTTGGTGTATTTTTTCCACATGTTCTCACATCGTGGGTTGTTATACGGCTTTTATGAGCCGTACCGCTGAAAATGATATGATGAAGTGTTGAGATTAGATGTATAATCCCTGTGAATGTACCAGTAGGTGCTTTACACTTTTATCTAGGACAGTCATTTACATACTGGGGAAGTGGATAGACATAGGAAGAGACAAATGGAAACGATTTCTTTTAAAGTGGGGGAAAATAGAAAAGACACAGAGCCTCAAGAGAAAGGTGAATTTAGCAGAGTGCTACAAAGGCATTCAGTTTGGGTTATGAAGACCGATAACACAGGCTCTAAGTAGGGCAGAGAGACCAAGAGTAAAGATTCAACTCACCTTTAAGTGGAACATTTTGTTTCAAGTGGAACAGTTCTTGCTTTATTGACTACAATTAACATGTTGACCTTCCTTCTGTGCTTGTTCCTTAATGTTTCATGGTGTAGAGGTAAAATGTGCAGTTCTTTTTATGTTAAAGTGCCATTTATAGCTTAATATGAAGAGACAACTATGAGTAAACAATTCATAGGTTGATTCACCTGAAAAGTGTAAACACTGACTCACCAAAACATGTCATATGATGTAACCATCAAGTAAAAAGTAACATTAAAAAATGTTTTATTCTTACACCTTAAATACATGTAAGAGTACACGTCATCTTAATCTTTTTTTCACACATCAACTGAAAACCGCATATAAAACATATATTCTAGGTATTTAAGAACTGATATTGGTTTATTAAAATGAGAATCGATTCAAATCTAGAAATCAATATTTTTAACCCAACTCTAATATGTCCTGTAACTGGTCATCAAAGTTTTTCACCTTTTTTAATCTCCTTTTTCTTTGTCCCCATTTTTCATGGTGTGTTTGGCAAGCTTCTGTTTGGTGACACAAAAATTACACACTTGACTTTGGATGTAGGCCGTCACGGCTACTAAAACAGAAGCACTTTTTAAATACAACATAACCTCCAGCGAGGAATCGATAGTTTTTACCGGTTCCGATCATTCAAGCGAGAGCACTGATCTGACGAGGTCTCCCAACATCAACAGTGCCATTTTACTTGACAATGCATCATAGAGAGCGTGCACTAGGATAAAAAAAGGGAATTTGACGGTTGTAGCTGCAGGGACTGTGTCCAAAAGATGTCACCCTCACTGCAAAAAACACGCTGACAGATATTTGGAAAGGATCCAGTCAAAGCGTGCCCTTGTCCTTCACAGCCGCAGAACGCTCTGTTGTGACTTACCATTCAAAACACAACCTTTGCCATTTGTTCCACCTGTACCAGCCGAGCTTCTGAAAAGTCTCCCCGAGGACTGGTAATGTCTCCTTTCTCCTGCCTGTCTCGTTGTCCTATGTTTGGCAGGCTGACAGCAGATTGACTTCGTCTCTGGCTACATTTCCCCACGCTCCCCTGGAGCGGCCTCCCCAGAGAGCTTCCTCCCCAGGACTCCGACTCACTTCTGAGGCTGTCCGAGACTGGTCCCACAAGCCCATGTTTCAGACGGCTGCGCTGAGGAAAAAAAATCCCTCTGATGGCCTTTTCTTCGCCTCTTCCTCTATAGCTCTGGCAGACAGTCAGAAGATAAATCTGAGCTCTGCAGGGGTTTTACCCGCAGCTAGAATGCCGTACTATCTTCGATTTGGTGGCCCCCCGCTAATGATTCAGTTAACTGCGACTGAAAATGACAAAGATGAGTTTCCATTGCTTTATCTTTGCTCTTTGAACAAAGCAGCATCCTGCGGAAAGTGCTAGGTGCGATCTAAAGATAAAGACCCTCTTTATATCCAATCCACTATTCGAATTTTGTTTGCTAGATGTAGTCCCCTAACAAGTGTGACAGTCTGTTTTTGTCAGATACAGAATAATTTATCTCGTTCTTGGATCTGACATATGTCCTTTTATCTGAAAAATGGGTAAGATGTATATTGCAAACTTTTCTTACACCTGAGGTGGTTCTTTGTCAAAATCACAACTCTGGTTTTGAGCCGGCACAACAAAGTGCTATGACTGAAGAAGCATTATTTTTTAGTCTACTGACAGTTGTGCTGCTACAGGGTTTGTGTCAGGATGTCGTATTTAGAAAATATTCTCCAACATTTACCGTTTCACCAATTCATCATTTTTGTATTGGAAGCAACTGTCAACAGTAAAAGTTTTTTTTTTTTTTTCACTTGAAGATGCTGTTGCATACAAAATCTGTGGTGCAGATACTAGTCTTAAATCTAAACTATAAATTCAACTAAACTCTTGTTCAATAGGTGCCTGTAAGAACTTAATAAAGGTCAGTGGAATTGATATGCATATATTATTTTATGGTACCCACTGCCTTGAAGAAACAAGCCTGACCCTTTCTATCTAATGCATCAGTGGGCAGGTACTGGGGGAAGCGAGTGCAAATGTCACTAAACCCCTTAGTTTTTTGCTAAATTAATGGAAGTCAAATATAAATAGTTGCTAAATATCATTTCTAAACTCAAATTAAAGGTTAAATCTGTAGTTTCTGTGAATATCTAATACCCCTTTAATCCTGTTCAGTATGTTGTAGCTGATGGAGGGTTTTTAAAGGCCTTAAATGGCTGTAATAACTCAAGTAGAAGTGGAGTAGATGTTCGCCAGATTATATTCCTGTGTCTGTCTTCTGCGGTCTCTGTAAGATCGTTCTCGTTACAGTCTGAGCTTTGAGTTCCTAATGAATGTGATGTATAGAGTGCATTCAGGGAGGCATTATGAGGTACACCTGCTTGCTAATGCAAATATCTAATCGGGCAATCATGTGGCAGCAGCTTATTACATAAAAGCATGCACACTCGAGCAGCAGGCGAGGATTTTGATTCAGTGAATTAATCAAGTGGATTTTAATCTTTTGAATCAGTTCACCAAAAATGTTCAGATTCCTTCACTGATTCATTCAGTGACCCTTTCGCCGGGTTACATTGTTACACCAGTAATATTATATTATAATAATAAAAATAAAAATATTTAAATTTTTGTGTTATGAAAAAGTCATTGAATTATTGACAAACGATTCGTTAAAAAGAAAACAGTTAAAAAGAACAAGTCTTGTTATCATTGATTAAAATTTAAAATGCATGCAAATGTAAATAAATCAAAAGTAAATCGGTCATTCATTTGTCCAAGTAAAAACGTTACTTGTCCATGGGCGGGTGGGGGTGATTTTTGTGGTGTAAACAATTTATTCTGAAGCAATATTTTCATAAGTGTTACAGTGTTATATCAGTATATCATCATTAGTTTTCTTTACATACTTTAATCTGCATATTTTTTATTTACCCCAGGGCATTATTTTCCTTTATAAAGTCAATTTTTTTAACCTTAAGAAATGTACATGTGCATCACCTTTCATGTCAATTTCTTACATTTAATCAATAAATTCAGTTATAATGTTAAGACACTATAGGGCTGTTACCAACAAATTAAATAATTTACACTGCAAAATTACAACTGCAATACACAATGTCATGAGATTAATGTTTTAAATATTTTTTTGAATATACAAATAAGAAATGTTGGAAAAAAAATGCAACGATACTTTTAAACATGAAACTAAACTGCCAGTAGGTGGCCGCAAGTCACTTAATGAATTAGACATGGGCCCTATCATGCATCGAGCGCAATGCGGCGCCAGGCGTGACACAAGTGTTTTTTGCTAGTTTCAGCCCGACGCAGTTATCATTTTCACGTCCTGCACCATCTTGTTTAAATAGCATTTGATTAAATGCATTTGCGCCCATTTGTGCTCCCATGTGCGTGCTGCTCTGAAAACGTGGAGTGTTAAGGCGCATTGTTGGCGTATTGCTATTTTGAGGCAACTGAAATACACTGCGGCATTGACTAACTGAAACCTGGTCTAAAGTCAATGGCGCAATATTTGTTTTGTTATTTATAGAGCGCGTTAGTAATATGCGTAATATACAATGTAAAAGATTATTATTGTGTGCATAAAGATAAAAATGCTTAGGTGGAATCCTTTTCCCGTAGATGGTCTGCTCGTGCTCGCAGCATCCGCAGCATGCTCATCCGTTTCCTTACAAGAGAAGCGTTCAGTTTTTCCACTTGCAAATTCCGCCATGTAAATAGTGAATCCACCATGGTGCGAGCTCAACTGGCTTTTAAAGGGAATGGGAGATGAGACTCTGATTGGTTTATTGCAGTTACACCCAAAACACACCTATTACTCATTAAGAGAATAGGGACAACCCTTTTAGACCACGCCATTTTTCCTGTCCTTAAACTAGCAAAAGTGGATTTGGACACGCCCCAAGTGCACTTGCGCCATGCGCTTTAGACCATGTGCTTAGATCGTTAAAATAGGGCCCATTGAGTCATTCATTCAACCGATTAGTAAAAAATGCTAAGTCATTCAGTAACAAAACGCAGTGGTGCTTAGAGAATGCGCGATAGTTCTGCTGTGATCTTTGTTTGGACCTATTTTCATTGGTGAAATAGAACAAAAACAGTCAATATTGTGTCTAAAATGTAAGTAACTTAATACGCTGTTACGCTCATTTGTTTTTATCTCTCCTAAAGTCTCTCACAAACTGACAGGCAGCGCGAGCCTCAACAGTGCGACCTTCTTACCAGAAATACACTATACTATTATCAATCGCTGTTTAGACAATGTAATAAAATCTGAATCATTGTGCACTTGTCTCTTTCACTTGCCCCTTCAAAAAATCTGCTTGTCCCAGACAAGCAGACAAGCGTTATTGTCAAGCCCTGAACTGTATATTTACATAAAAGATTCTAAATTTTATATAAATACTTAATTTACATAACTGTTACATAAATTGCATAAATATACATAATGGTTGTGTTTAATCTGAAGAAAAACATGATTATTTAATTGCAGTATGTATTTGTCAGCTCAACTGTTATTTAACCCATAGTCATGATTTGGTACACTTTATAATCAAAACCGCTTCTACAAAATGGCAGAGTTCCAGTCACAGAGCACTAGAGGTGATTGGGTACATGTGATCAAGTGTTTCAGGTATTGTTCAAACTAAACTTCAGAAATGGGAAGAAATCTGCTGATCTCCAGGGATTGTTCATGTACTCGAGTCTCTAGGGATGGCAGAGAATGTTGCGAACAACAAAAAGCATCCAGTGAGCGGCAGATATGTGGGCGAAAATGCCTTGGTAATGAGAGAGGTCAGAGGAAAATGGCCAGGCTGGTTCAAGCTGACAGGAAGGCGACAGTAACCAAGCATTACAGCAATGCTATTCAGAAGAGAATCTCTGGATGTACCTTGAATCAAACCTTGAATGTGATGAGCTACAGCAGCAAACGGCCACTCCAAGTTGTACTTATGTCAGTTAAAAATAGGAAAATACAGGGTTTGGTATGGTCAGAATTTGGTGTGCAACATTGAATCCACAAATCCATCCTTCCCTGTGTCAAGCCCGTTCAGGCTTGTAGTGTTGGTGTAATGATGTGGGAAATATTTTCTTGGCACGCATTAGGCCCTTAACACCAGTTGAGCATTGTTTAAATGTCACAGTGTACCTGAGTATTGTTGCTGCCCATGTGCAGCCCTTTATAGCCACATTCTGCCTATCTTGTCATGGCTGCTTCCAGCTGGATAACACACCTTGTCACAAAGCACTAAACGCATCAGACCTAGTATTAGAAAGGTGAACCTAATGAAGCGGCCACAAATGCTAAGGGGATAATTCTTTACTGGCATTTATTTTTTAGCATAGAATAGGGTCAGGATGGTCAACTGTTTGTTGGGGTGAATCTTTATATTTGGATGTCCTTTGAATTATGACTTTTGAAAAGCCCTGGTTTAGACAACCCAGTGTCTAGTCCAGGGGTCTCAAACTCAAATTGGCGGGGGGCCGTTTCTGTGATTGACACCTAATAGGAGGGCCATATTAACATTCAAGCGCAAGAAAGCGCAACATTTCAGAAAATTTACTTTCCTTTGCATTATTTCTCATTTACTTCAAATTTCGTTAGGCCTACTAAAATATTTTTATACCTATACTATAAATATTTTATTTACCATACTAAATGTAAACAGCAGTGTCTCTCTCATTGTTACAGAGTCTAATATAATTATATAATACTATTACTAATATAATACTACTAATATAATACTATTAATTGCAATAGTCCGGTGCAACTTCTCACATCCAACAAGGTGCATGGAATAAAAAAAATAGTAATTTAGGAACAAAACCAGCAACACTTGTGGCGTGGAAGGGTCAGAAATAAACAAAAAAACTAGAGCTATATATATAAACTTTTGCCAAAAAATAAAAATCTCTCATTGTTACATTATTAGTTTTTAACATTTGGTGGAAGTATTTTCCCTTACTTTATGTTAGCTTAAATAACATTAAAATCTTGCACTGAACAACACTGTACTGAACAAATACAACCCCTGAATACATTTGTACACTCTTCTGTTTCTTGACAGACACTTGGCAGCGTTTCTGCTCACACAGCTGAGACACATTTGTCCAAGATGCTGTTTGAGCGTCGGTAACATTTAATGGTTGCATCGGACGCGTTTCGACGCTCGTGACTTAAAGTCAAGTGCTTTTACTGTAATTTAGACAAGCGCACTCATAATAGAAGCGACGCGGTTGAGTGCGCGGCTCATGTTTGCATAGCAACGACAGACGCCACTGGAGCGAAAGCGCTTTGGAAAGAAGGAGAATGCGGCGCGGCCGCTTATGTGACGCGATGTGAATGTCCCTTAGAACGGCGACTTTTTCTTTGCATATCAGACAGGTAGCAACTAGAGAATAATAATAATAATAATTTAGCGGGCCGGATTATGTTTTATTTTTGAGATCAGTTGCGGGCCGGATGGAGGGGGAGGGCAGGCCGTAAATGGCCCGCGGGCCGGCAGCTTGAGACCACTGGTCTAGTCAGTATGTAACTCCTTTACTGCACCACAGAGGCACATTTAAAATTGTATGTTTTATCTATTTCTTTTCTGCTCACAGATCTAAAACTGCATCATATGTAACAATCATTAACACATTAGCATTATTAATGCAGCTGTCTTGTCAGTAGAGTCCTGTCAGAAACCCATTGATCTTCTGTCTGTATATCATCCCATCTGTCAGTTTTGTCAAGCTTAGTCAGTTTTCTCTTCCTGAATTTTCTTTGCTTGTTTTCCTCCCATGTCTCCCACGCTATTATTTTTCTTCTACATACTTCTCATTCACCTGTTTATCCACAAGAAGCCTGAGATGGTGGAGTAAATGGTGTGTAGCTCAAACGGGAACTATTGAACTGCAGACATCAAGGTTATGTTGTTTTGATGGAGCGATCCGCGCTGCATCACATTTCAGTCGCTTCGCGCCTTTGAAGATTGACATATGTCGGAGAAAAAGCCATGTCTATCAGTTTGTCATTTTTGCTAGTGTGTGCGTTTGCACCCTTGAATATGTGGGTGAGCACCTATCTCCGTTAAAAAAAAAAATGTTACTATATGTCATCATATGTCTCATATACATTGTTGCATTGCCCATCTAATCTTTTAATCCGCAAAATAAATGTCTGGATAAATGTCATTTTATCTGCTTTCTCCCTCCCTCCCCTGAGATGATGCTGGGTGGCCTTGCTGCTTTGTTCAGTATATCAGCCAGCTTGCACCTGTGTTGCTATGGACTGTATAATTTGCCGTCTCTGAGGACTTCCTGCACGGAAATTGAACTGGAAAAATCCAGAGACAGACTGAAGCTGCTAGGTTATCTGATGTAGATAGGTGCATTTGGATAATACTTTGTCTGGTGCCAAATAAAAACGTCCCCCTACTGAGCGCAGGGAGTAACATCTCTTTCAGGAAGCCCAGGGAAAACAGACTTTGGAGTCAAATCGTGCAGCTGTCAAATACAGCCTGCTGCACCGCGCGCCAAGGGCTCGAATTATCAAACGAAGCTAGCCGTTTAGCATTGATTTATGACACAAAACATTAGGCACAGCAAACTGTGTTTATATCTGAAAATTTACTGTAGTTTTTGCAGTGCAATCATATCGATCAATGGGAGATCAGATATTCTTCTATAAAACTTACTATGGTAAGCACAAATTTTAAAAACAATGGCTCTGTTTCAAAACCTAGTGAGCTGCCTTGTTTTCTAATATTAATGCAGCATCCTACCTGTCATTAAACCTCATAAGTGACAGATTTTCAGCACCCTACATTGGCTGCAACTGTAGAAATAATGCTCTTCACACATAAAACAAACAGGAGACTCGATTCTCATTTGATTTCAGTGTAGTTTAGCGTTAGCATGTTGCTATGCTAACACGAATATACACAAATAAACATACTCACAGTACACACAATTATTGATAAAAAATAATACATATTTAGTTTGATTTAAAAATTTTCACAACTTTTTGGCATTGGCCGATGAAGTAAAATGGTTTGTAATCGTTTTATCTGCCATTTTGGACAGATTTTGTCTTATGAATCCACTACTTTTCCACCAGAATACCATAGTTCAAGTTATTTTTACTACAGTACTTTTTGTAAGGGACTCATGACCTTAGATTTAACAACAGACTTTGTTGACATTGTCCTTTATTAAGAGCTTGTTTATTGTTGCTTTGCTAGCTTAGTACTTTACCTTGTCTTTTTTGAGTGAACTTCATTAACTGGCTTAAGTTTTGCCAGGGTAAATAACTGCAGTATATGTCCCGGCTCTTTTGTTTACAACGTATAAGTCGTCAGTGTTGCCCTCATTTGAGTGTAAATAATTTAGCCCTCTCTGCTCTTCAAGCCTCAGTGATTTGACTAAGCACCTCAGTTTTTAGCACAAGCGTAGAAACAGAAAAATGCAAAAGGAAAGCATTAGAGACAGCCTATATGTTTTCACACTCTTGGGTATGAAAGCTAACTCGGGTGCTACGTTCTAAGGAATACATGGAAAGATACAGTACTGTATGTGGGAGTATTTAGTATAATGAACATTGCGTCTCTAGTGTACAGTATCACTGTCATGTATGATTTCTTTCTGAGCATAATCCTGTGTTGTTTTTCGACAAGACGCCTTTGTGTTTTAAAACCACGTACTTAAGTCAACCATATGCTAATGAAGTTAATTGCTAAATCAACCTGCAGGCTTTGAAGCTCTTCTCACTGCATTTCATGTGCTTGGTTTGTTTGTTTCACCTTGTTTTTTCCTCAATCAGGGGAAATGTTTCCTGAAGCTGTCTTTTTTTCCCCTACTCCCTTGTTCTCTCCCAACCAGACAATGTTGCTGTAAATAGACTTACCTTTCCTAGTAGCAAAGTCCTTCGTTTTGCCTTTGTATTTCCAATCCTGGCTTTCATCCCCAACCACAGGCCTAATGACTTTAGACCCTTCCCACTGCGATTCACACCCCTGGACGGCCGCAGTGGTGGGCTAAAACTAGACGCCCCCAGGGCCGTGCTCAGGGTTAAGGGATGATCAAAGCTAAATCCTGAGAGATTAAATCTCACATCGGCTCCTGCTGTCCTAATTAGGCACAGGTTAAAGAATCTCATTAACGGCTGTAGCTAGGTGTTAATGGAAATAAGGATGTAGCAGCACTAAATTTGAAAATGTAAGAAAACACCTCAAGAGATTTTGATTGATCGCTTGAGCAAATGTACACCACGAAGAAGAGAAAAGTAACTTTGAAAACTTTATTTCCCTGTTTTTTGGAATAATACATCTCCCCAACATCCCGTAATGGCAACAAACCACACATGACTCACGCAGCGCGGCTCACTTCGACAAATGTTGTGAGGGACTCCATGTCGCTAGTCGTGAGATTTAATGCATATTTGATAACGTTTCCGTCAGGCTTCATGAATAATTGTCATGTCGTTATGTTGACAGTGTGTCTTCAGAAAAACCATTGGATGAACATCTATGCTAGACGAAGAGGGAAGTGAGTGGGAACTAGAGAGGCATCCCTCTCCAAGGCTTAGTGGAACTCGCTCACAAGCCGCAAAGGAACCACGTGGCGTGACATCCTCCTCAAAGTGCTGCGAATGTAGGTCTCGCTGTGACTGAGTTCCCATTTAGGTTTTTCCACAAGCTTTGAAATGGTAGTTAAAGCATTCGTCATGTATCTATACTAATGGATTGGAGGAAAAGTACATTTGTTGGCTGATCCAAGTATTTTTAATACGGATAAATACTTATCTAAAGTTTACTGGCATTTTAATTGCTTCATGCTTATTTATGTTGTCTTTTTATTTATTTTCAAAATAAGATTTAATACAGACAGTATCTCAATATAATGTGCCCTCAGGTGGTCCTAATCAGATTAGGCCGATTTGCAGGATTTTTGGTTGATGGTTGGTAGTGACTTTATTCATCGCAATCACAAATTACATAATTGGGCTTTTTAGATCTGGTTAAAGACGTTTCTAACCACACAAAAAATGTCTCCATCCATAAGACCACTAAATGTAGAACAGTCTCTTAATGTGTCGTTTTTACAGAATGTTCTTGCCATGTCCTCTTCTGACATCCCCTCTTTCACATCTGGATTCTGTGAAGCTATTGATACCTTCATGCCTGGTGTGTGTGGTCTCCATACCTGTTACCTGCGGTTACTTCGGCCCCTCTCCAGCAATGCTGTGAAAAGCTCTTCTTAAACCTATAAAGCCTTCTGTTGATTTTGATACACAAATTTTTAAGGCCTCTAAATTATGACCTTGATCAACACTTTGCTGAAAATCTACAGAGTTTTGATCATAAAGCATATAAATATCAACAACTCCACCAAACTGTATATGTGCATTTGCACAGTTGGGTCCTCTGAATAAAACTGAGTATTTTCCCCCTCGTGTATGAGCTCCATATTCTCCTACTATATGAACCTGAAGTATCAAATACGATTCTTTATTTATTTTTTATTTTTTTTAGATTTTATCTAAAGGTTCAATAAACTCTTCCATTTCAAAAATCATTTTAAATGTCAAGCTTTAAAGGGTTAACCAGAGCACATAGTCCCTCGCTTTCCTCATCTGGTTGCTTCCTGCACCAACTGGCAAACACACTTGAGAGGGAGAGAGAGAGAGAGAGAGCGCAATTCTCTTTGACGGCAGCACTGGCTTGTGATCTTGAAGCAAATACAAGCTGCCAGAAATCACACAAGTATAATGCATTCTAATAAATGAGAATGGAGGATGAGAGACTGGCATGGACAAACATGGGTCATCTGAATTATTCCATTAGAAAATGGTCAATGTTCTTTTTGACTTTAATTAGAGGCTTCTACACATAGATCTGCCAGGCCTGGGCTGATAGTAAAATTAAAAATTCTTCTCCACCACTCCCATCCTCAAACCCAACTCATGAATAAACCAAAAGAGCAGCCTGAAGGCTCACACTCTGAAACAAGAATCACAATTACAACACACTGGAGGCGCGGCTTTCTGCCGTAGACTCTGCGATAGTGGAATTGGGCACTTTATCACAGCGGCCATGCGTATGGACATGTTCCCTGATTTCTGAATACATTCGGAGAAAAAGGCTCTCTCGCGAGAATGTTTTCATGGTGAGTGGAACTAAATGATGCTTTGTTGGATGTGTGAGAAAGTTCAGATGGCTAGTTGCCTGCTGGATATGGGTAGAGTGGATTGTTACCAAAAAGCTACTAGGGATAAATCATGATTGTTAAGTCATCAAAGTTCAAAAGAGCAATTGATTAGTGAGGTGAAGCAGTTCATCTTGTTTCTTTTCTTTTTATTTTAGCTAATGTTGCTTTAATTAGCTTAATAAAAGAATAACAAAACAAGCAAAAAGCATGCAAACAAAAAAGTATTGTTATGACTTACTGTGGCACATCAATGGTCTTAGATGGTAATACTGTGATACTTACCAAAGTACTTTCAATAGTATTAAAGTACAGGCCCAAAATACTGTTCTAGTACCATGGAACATTTTTACACACACACACACACACAGTTAATCAGTTTCAGCTGCTTTCGTGTTAATGAAATTAACAACAGGTGCACTGGATGGGCAACAATTAGACGACCCCCAAAACAGGAATGGTTTTACAGGTGGAGGCCACTGACATTTTTTCCCTACTCATCTTTTCTGACTGTTTTTCACTAGTTTTGCATTTGGCTAGGGTCAGTGTCACTACTACCTGGACCCTACAGAGGTTGTACAGGCAGTCCATCTCCTCCAGGATGGCACATCAATATGTGCCATTGCCAGAAGGTTTGCTGTGTCTCCCAGCACAGTCTCAAGAGCATGGGGGACATGCCAGGAGACAGGCTGTTACTCTAGGAGAGCTGAACAGGGCCGGAGAAGGTCCTTAACCCATCAGCAGGACCGGTATCTGCTCCTTTGTGCAAGGAGGAACAGGATGAGCACTGCCAGAGCCCTACAAAATGGCCTCCAGCAGGCCACTGGTGTGAATGTCTCTGACCAAAAAAATCAGAAACAGACTTCAGGAGGGTGGCCTGAGGGCCCGACATCCTCTAGTGGGCCCTGTGCTCACTGCCCTGTGGCACCGAGGAGCTCGACTGGCATTTGCCATTGAACACCAGAATTGGCAGGTCTGCCACTGGCGCCCTGTTCTTTTCACGGATGAGAGCAGGTTCACCCTGAGCACGTGACAGACGTGAAAGGGTCTGAAGAAGCCGTGGAGAACGTTATGCTGCCTGTAACATCATTCAGCATGACCGGTTTGGTGGTGGGTCAATGATGGTCTGGGGAGGTATATCCATGATGGGAAGCACAGGCTAGACAATGGCACCCTGACTGCTATTAGGTATCGAGATGAAATCCTTGGACCCATTGTCAGACCCTACGCTGGTGCAGTGGGTCCTGGGTTCCTCCTGGTGCACAACAACGCCCGGTCTCATGTGGTGAGAGTATGCAGGCAGTTCCTGGAGGATGAAGGAATTGATACCATTGAATGGCCCCACACTCACCTGACCTAAATCCAATAGAACACCTCTGGGACATTATGGTTCATAATACCACCAGGTTGCTCCTCAGACTGTCCAGGAGGTCAGTGATGCCCTGGTCCAGATCTGGGAGGAAATACCCCAGGACACCATCCGTCGTCTCATTAGGAGCATGCCCCGACGTTGTCAGGCATGCATACAAGCACGTGGGGGCCATACAAACTACTGAGTACCATTTTGAGCTGCAATGAAATTTCAGCAAAATGGACTAGCCTGCTGCATTATTTTTTCACTTTGATTTTCGGGGTGTCTTTGAATTCAGTCCTCTGTAGGTCGATAATTTTAATTTCCATCAAACGATGATATCCATAGATATCCAGCGTGATATTTTTCCCTATTGAGAGGTGTTTTCAAAGTGTTCCTTTAATTTTTTTTGAGCAGTGTACATATACTATATATATATATATATACACACACATTTTATGTAAACAATCCTTTAGAAACCTTCTCATTTGGCGAAACCAGATTAACCATACAGCGTTTACTGAAGACTGATTAGTCAACTAGTCATTCCGGAAAGCCTAGTCACTTTTTGAACATGATTTTGCACATTCCAATGTCTGCAGATATGGGAAATGTGTTTGTATGGTTTTCAGAGCAGATCAAATGAAAGATAACTGAATTTTAAGACTCTGAGAAAGTCCCGTGAGGACTCTGGAGTGTGCATGCGTTTATGTTTGCATGAGAATGAGCCGTGCACGTAGAATTGGCTGAGAGCGTAATTCTCTGTGGTTGCTGTACGTGACATCAGGGAGAAGGAAGTACGCCTGTAGTAATGACTTAATTCAAGTCCCATCACACGATTCCAGATGACAGCGGTACAGGTGCAGCATGTGCCTTTTGCCTTAGGGCATTGTTGCAAGAAATGTGTGCACACAAACACATGTATATATGAATTTATTTTATTTTATTTTTATTTTTTTCATAGCCGCTATTGCTTCATACCTCAATGTTATGTTATGTGGTTTTCACTCTTAGTGTGTTTATTGGAGTCAAAATCAGGGGTCAGAAGCTTTAGCATTTTTTATTATTATTATTATTATTATTGGCAAACAGGGTAAAGATTTTGTTTTTTTAAAGATTTTGGTAAGTAGGTAAAGGGCTATTTATGCTTTTAAAAGGTAATATGTAAAATCTGGAAAATTTTTACTTTAAATTTTATATTAATTTGGCACTGTATTTTTTTTCTGTCCATCTTTAAAGTGAATGTTTAGATGTATAAACCTAAAGAGAAACTTGAATCTAATATGACTGTTAATTCAGTTTTTAGAAAGTAGAATGAAACCATAATAATGTCAAATTCTGTAAATTGTATTTTATTTTATTATTTATTTATTTTTCTATGCATTTTGCCTTGGACCCATTAGCACTCTCTTCTGGCCCCGTGAGGGAGGGGGGATGGAGGCAGACCCTAGATTGAAAACCCCTGAGACAAGTCTAATTGAGGTACAAGATCCTCTGTCAAATCTTAATTGACAACATTTTTTACAAATTTATAAGACTACATTGCAGCGTTTGGGTCACACACAAACCACAACATCATGGGAGCATTTCCATATGGAAAACAGTGACTTGATCTAAAACCTTTGAGTGACACAGTTCATCTCTCCATCTCAGGAAAAAAGTAAAGGAGTCTCTTCAATTTTAAAGTACAGTCATCACTCTTGTTTATAACTGAAACGTAGCCATATTGAGCACTTTAAAACATGACTGACAACCATATTCTAGGTAGTTTTGTGTATGTAGCTATCGTTCCTAAAGATGTGAGGCATACATAGAAAGAATTAGATAGAACTTATAAGAAAACTGAAATCAGAGTCAGAACATTAGGTTAAGGGGTCACAATGACTCGTTCGTCTTGTGCTAGTGCTTAATTTTACATGACTTCCTCTACTATCGCTCCATTAAATCCTCATCCAAAACCTTCTCTACAAACCCCTTAGGACTTAGTGCACATACAGTTCTTTCTTATTTGTACCACTTTTGGGGCCTGAGGGAGACAATACATACTTCTTTCGTCAGACTTCAGAGTTAGACACTAATATTGTTTGATACTATTTAAAGGGCAGGTTACATGTAAATTGCCTCAAACCTATCAATTATGCGCAAAGAAGATATCTTCTTAGTCTAATGCAGACAACTGCATTGCATGCCCTTATGCTATTTAACTTTCAGGCATAATTTGTAGTGAGGGGTTTAGGCAATGTGGGGCAATGATGCCAGACAGTAACTTCCAGACAGATTCATTTCTCCTTCCATTTGGCCACATTTTTGTAAATGTGGAGGAGACCGGAACATTTGGATGATTAAAAGGATTTGATGAGCACAGTGTCATGTTTTCCTAATCTCCCAGATACGGATTAGGGCTTCTGCAGTGTCACTCTGCCTATAATCCGGTCGCATGACGTCTCGACATGGTGCGTCTGCCACCCGTGTTCTCTTTGTTCTCTGTTTTGTTGTGCCAACCTACTGACACTGATTCTCATATGAGCCAAGAATAGAATAGTGGACAGATGTGTAGTGCACTTCTTTTCAGGACCCGGGACAGTTACCTGTTGTGTTCGGTTCAGTACAACTCAATTACTGAACTGCAGTGGTTTCAGGACCATGGACAGCAACAGATTCTGCACTCTGGTTCTGCCAAGACGTTTAATGTTTGGATGGTTACTATAGCCCAGTTAACCCCTGTTGTTAGCCTCCCTGTAACTCAAACATTAGAGCATGGTGTCAGCAATGCCAAGATCATGGGTTCGATTCCCAGGGATTGCATGAACTGATAAAATCTCCTGCACACCTCAGGGGTGTCCAGTCCTGCTCCTGGCCACTTTCCACTGCAGTTTAACTCTAGCCCAAATTAAACAAACCTGAAATAGCCACAAGGTCTTTAGGATAACTAGAAATGTCCAGGCAGGTGTGTTGGAGCTGAACTCTGCAGGAAAGTGGCCCTCCAGGATCAGTATTGGACACCCTTGGTTGCTTTGGATAAAAATGTTTGCCAAATGCATAAATTTAAATGGTAGATGCTAAATGGTAACTACACCACCACAGCGACTGTAGGAGTTATTCAAAAAGTTCTGTGGTCCAATGAGTGAAGATAAAAGATTTTAAATTGCATACCTCCATGGGGTCCTGCACCAGTTGAACAACTACAATTCAGATCAATGTGAATTCTAACAAAGAGCTTTTACCAGATACTATTGACCTCGTCGGTTTCAGCAGCATGCAGTAATCAAGTCAGTTTCAGTTGGCTTTGCCTCAGAAAAGCAGCAGTATGCAAACGTCGAACCTTGATGTGTCCCTTTGGGGAAAGCATGCACATTTGTGTTAACTGGCAAATTTGCTAATGACCAGACATTTTGTGATAAGCCGGAAACGTCAGGGGATTGTGCCTAGCTCTTTTTATTGCAGTTAATTTGGAAGGTGTCTATGTCTATTTCCCCAGATAGAGGAGAGTTTATTTTGCGAAGCATGTGAAATTGTGTCGGATGGGGGCGGGGTGGGTAGTTTCCTACCAACTCCCATGTGGCCACCATCGCAAGCTGAGTGTGAGAAATGGTGATGTGGTTGATGAAGAGATTGGTACAGAGCGAGACAGGATCCCTCTGTCTTCAGACATTCCAGACCCTCACAGGGATTCATCATCCGCATTTTCAGGTATCTTGCAAATATCACAGACAGCTGTGAGATGTCAGGGAGGTAATTAAGATGAACGTTCACCTTATTCCCCAAAACACGCCGTGATCTACAACCTCTTTATCTGCCAGTCCCAAAACAGCATCTCACGAGAGTCCATTTGAGTGCCTGCATCGCTTCCCTTTCCACCCTGCTGTTTCGAGGCAAGCTACGGCATTCAAAAAGCTGAACCTTGTGTTGTGATGTACAACAGATAGTGCAGGGGGAGTGGGGCCTGTGTTTCCTGGCCTGACAATGCCCCTGTCATCTCCCTCCAAAGAGCAGGCGGCCAGCTCCTCTGTGTGACACCTCCATAGAGAATGTCAAGGGAGAACAAATTCCCCCATCCAATTTGTGAGGAGGCTGAACTTTACACCCACTCACGATGACAAGGGGGGATTGAAAATCACCACTAGTGGTGATTTTCTTTCTACCCCCCTTCTCGGTCTATCTATCGATGTCTCTCTGTATCTCTCTGGCTTCTTGACATGATATATTTATTCACTGGCTTTTCAGCTTGTGCACCAAGCCTCTGAAACGCCATTGCAGTCTATTCAAATGTCAATGAGAATTTCCGTGTCTCTTTTATTTCTTTCCTGCCTCCACCTCATCTTCAATTTCCCCCTCTCAATCCTAGCTTCTTGCTTTTTCTGATTGCTGCCTCACCTATACGGAAGGATCCCATTACCGAAGCTATAGCCAAAGCTCTCGAAGACGCCGGGAATAAAAAGTGCACAATTTCTTACCTTGCTGAGTAAACAACCAGCGCACCTCTCTTATATTCAACGCTCTCATAGAGGCCAACACTTACCAAGCACACAAGGCATAGGGCATTGAGACAGTGCCACAACTGAGATTAAAACCACTGTGGCATGAGTATCATCTCTGAGCCTGTTTGAAAAGCTTTAAATCCAGCACACAGCAAAAGCAAAGCTCTCAGCAGATGGCCTTAAACAAACTGCAGAGCATTGCCATCTCAACTTAGACTTTGTTTACAGTTTAAAGGGAGTGTGCTTTGGGTACACACATTTGTATAATCATAAAACTTCAAAGTGGGTTGATGCCTAAGTCCACATTACCCCACCCAGCTCTATGGTGCGATAGCAGAAATGTAATGTTTTCGATGCTAAAATGCTTTCTCCTACCCAAGTTTAATGTGCAGAGACAAATATAAGTAAGGAAACTGTGGCTCTGTAGGGCTTTCAGCTTTACTGTGCTTGTTTGAGTGACCCGACTCGTAACATTGGCTCAACCATTGGCCTAAATTCAGGGCACGACTACCTGTTTGGCTGAACATTGGAAGAGTATTTGGGAAACCTTTTTTTGAAAACTTAAGGCGCATTATTTTTCTTCTTCTAGAGAAAATGTTTGGCACATAACTTTTCCCACATATGATACCTCAAATCGTGCAGCTTATTGTGCTATTACATTTCTAGGCAGTCCACATTACAGTTTTTGCTTGGTGAATGAAAAATCGGATGAAGAAATCCTATAGTCTTACACTGAAATTAAAGATTATATCTCAGGAACAGAATGCTGTAGAGAATTGAGGGTCGGACAGCCATTGAGTAACATCCTAGTAACCACCTAGCTAATAGCTAGAACACCCTAGCAAACTTTTAGCAACATGCTTCAGCCAAGAGTATTATAGAGTGGTGGACACATGATCTACAAATGAGTGGTTTCTCAGCAGGTGAAAAGAACTTATGACACGTCTCTGCAGGGGTGTCTTCGCACATGCAAATTAAGATATGAAGGATGCAGTGCACATGTGAGCCATCAATGTTTTACTTTACTTATATGATATGAAGTCATTAGCGCTCTGCAGAAGGATGGAAGAGGATGGCTGAAACCAGCTGTGGCAATTATTCCTGCATGGATAAAACATAAGAGAAGATCTTAAAGGGATTGTGAATCTCTCCAGTCTTTTGCATTTATTAATGCCATGGTGTGGGTGTGTGTGTGTGTGTGTGTGTGTGTGCGTGCGCGTGTGTGTACGTACGTATTTGTGATTTATGAGGACACAAATTTGTATAATGACATGGGTATTACACTGGTATTATGACGTAAACATGAAATATGAGGACATTTCATGAGTCCTCATATTTAAAATAGCTTTAGAAACATACTAAACAATGTTTTATTAAAAATGTAAAAATACAGAATGTTTTCTGTGATGGGTAGGTTTAAGGGTAGGGGTAGTGTAGGGGGATAGAATGTACAGTTTGTACAGTATAAAAACCATTACGCTTATGGAATGTCCTCACTTTGATAGCAAAACAAACCTGTGTGTGTGTGTGTGTGTGTGTGTGGGCATGTTTTTGTGAAATATCAGGACACAAATGTGTATAATGACATGGGTATGACATAGGTATTACAAGGAGAGGGTGATTTATGAGGACATTCCCCATGTCCCCACTTTTCAAAAGGCTTATAAATCATACAGAATGAGTTTTTGTGAGAAAGTAAAAGTGTGCACAGTTTCCTGTGATGGTTAGGTTTAGGGGTAGGGGTAGTGTAGGGGGATAGAAAATACGGTTTGTACAGTATAAAAACCATTACGCCTATGGAATGTCCCCACATTTCACAAAAACAAACATGTGTGTGTGTGTGTGTGTTTGAATGGGAGGTGAGAAAAAAAGAGACTGACTATGAAGTGATCATTACAGTAGTCTATTTAACACCGCATTGAAAGCAGTTTTGGTAGGCTATTTATTTTGTATGTTATCTTGAATTGCATTATGGACAACTGCCATGCTAGAAATGCATTTCATTTTTCTATATTTTATTCCCTCATGTAAGAGTTCAGATATTCATACTTTTCTCCAAAATACCTTTAGAAAGCCATTTAAGAAGTCTATTATGCTATTTTCAAATATTGCTTACCAAACATGACCCACCAGTCCTCGGCCCAAAAGCACACTGCTGTCATTCAAGAGCACCACAGAGAGACCTAGCAGCCCTTACTGTCTGTTTTTGCCATTTCCATGAAATATGCATGATCTCCAGTGCCGTGGGGCACATGGCTAAGTCTTCATGGCTCTCCCCTGTCTCATATGCTGAACATTATTCTCTAGAGATTACATCCCCGAGGGGACTAAACTACCAGCATGCACATTCTTGCATCACAGTGGTTGCTTGCTGGGCCACAGTCTTTGCCCCATGCTAGTGTTTTCAACGCAACTTTTGGACTTGAGTTGCAGAAAATAGTGTTACTGCCAAGTTGACAAGTTCTAAGGACATAGACCGTTCTCTCTCATATAATGACAATTCCCATCTGTAACTACATTACCACAACTGCGTTGGCTGCAGGAAGCGGATTACAATGCATTTAAAAAAGGAGTCCAGAGCTCATTGTATAAACACAAGGACTGATCCCCCAATGGCGGTGGCAGAATAACTGTGCACATACTGTATGATAATCTCTTTCTCACACTGGGATGCTGTTCGATTGAAGGAGTCTGTACTCACAGGGCCACCCAAAAAAAATTTATTTGCCATTATAAAAAAGGCTCCATTTAATAGCAGTTAAAACAGTTAAAAATAATGGTAATGATAAGAATGTTCATCATTGTTGTTGTTTTCAATCCGATTGATTGATTGATTGACTGATTGAGCCTCACATGGCCACCCCTGTTAAAAAAGAGGCAGTGCAAACACTGCATTCTTGTTACAAATGAGGTTGCAAGGCCCAGCTAATGAACAGAATGTAGAGGTCTTGAAGCGCATTTTAAAAAGTTCAACTATTTTTAACTTGACATTGCATCTTAAAAATGCAACGCTCATGCTGCAAGTTAACGACTAAAGTTGTCCGTCTGAATCCTGGAGAACTTTTGCAGTTAGGTACTCGAGAAGTCCAAAAGACCAAACTGCACATCCCTTGTATGCATTTATGTCGATGCAGTATTTATATAAGTCAACATGGGTGGTGTTAGACTTCTCTCACTTCCATACAGTTCTGCACCAGTAGATTCTCAAGGCAAGGTCACTTGTGCTGAAAAAATAATCTGCATAATAATGTTTGCTGCCCACACACCGATGCTGTTGTTTGGATGTTTGCATGGTTACTGGCAGGAAAAAACAAGCTTTTTGCTAGAGGCATTGCTTTCAGCTGTTCCAGATGTGATTTTGCATGCACAGACACTCATTTTAATTGCTATTAATTATTGAGTGTCGATGCAATCCCTCAAGCCTCTCATAGTGGTTTAGTGTCATTGTTCATATGCAGTGTTGGTCTTGTATAGGGAGGCTGGGAGGTTGCATGTGGCGCCTAATACGGGGCCAGAAGGTCATGGTTCTTGCCTCCATTATTCATCGCCTGTGAGTCATATATGATTTTGCTGTCGCCCATTCTTGCGCGGTAATGTCATAATCGAGGGACAGCTGGCATCCTCGTTTCCTGTCGGCACATATTTTCTGCCACATCAGTAACGAGTGCCTACATGCTGCTACACAGGCCACGGCTCAATGCTCTTCTGCATCCAACCCCCCCCCCCCCCCCCCCCCCCCCCCCCCCCCCACCCNNNNGGTCTTGCTATAGCTCTTCATCTCTGCTAGCCTTCCCCTCTGTTTTCTTGGGCAAAAAATCTCTTCTTCTGTTTTAGCAGATGCAGCAGCCCCTATTTTCCCTCCCCTGTGCACTGTCTCACTGTTTCTGTCTCATTCATTCAGGTTTCTTCCAAGAAATCTGTTTCCTTTTGTTTCTTAAAGGGGTAGTTCATACAACATTCTCATGATGATCCAAACCTATTTTTTCTTTTTTGAAACACAAAATGTTAAGTTTTGAAGAATGTTCACGCTGCTCTTTTTTATGGAATAAAAGTAAATGGTAACCAGGAACTGTCAAACTCCCAAAAAAAACACCATAAACCATCATAAATATTTATTCCACATGACCTGTACATTTTATTAAAAGTCTACTAAACTCATACAATAGCTTTGTATGACAAACAGATTAAAATTTAAATCATTATTCACACAATTCAAATCATCCTTGACAGTTGTGGTTACCATTCACTTTCATTGTACAGAAAACATGCAAATTGGACTTGTCTCCTTTGATGTTCCAGGTTTTTAAAGAAGTAAGAGCGAGTAAAATTTCAGTTTTAAAGATCTATTTTCCTTCAAAAGGTTTGCTTTTACCACTTTGTTTTGATGTGGCTAACCTACATAAGAGACATGCTGACATTATACACCCTTCTACAGACACTTTGCATTTTCTGATGCTGTCGTATTCTCTATGGACTGTTCTTAAAAGGTGAGCTTGCATCAATGTGACAAAGAAAAGAAAAGGGCCGAGAGAAATTAGAGGGGTTCTGCCAGTCCCTTTGAGAGATACTTAGTCATTATGGGCACAAGCACACATCACTATGGAAACAGTAGAACAGGAAGGATGGAGGTGATGGAAAGGGGCAGGAGAGGTGGCACCTGAGAATGATGGATGGTATGATGGTGAAACAAAGAGATGCAGAGAGATATTTCAAAGGATTCTACCCTGACCCAATCAATCAGCAGTGCGACTGCCGTCAGAGTAAGGAAATGACACTAGTTCTGGTCTTCCACTGTCTGTCGAGACAGATCCAGAGGGTAACAGTCAATCAATGCCAAAGGCCATTAAATAATATGTAAACTTCTCAGGAAAGTATATATATATATATATATATATATATGAAGAAGAAAAAAATAGATAGGCAAATCTTGCTACCTGATAAAAAGACAGTCTAAAATCAGTTTTCTTAGTGGAAAAAAAAAATGTATTTGAAATTATTTCGAATTTTTTGAGTGCATTTTGACATTATTTTTATGAGCAATAACAGCTAATCCCTAGACAGTCTCATTACAAAAATGCAGAAACAAACTTACAAACTGGTTTCATTTGTTAACATTAGTTAACTAGTTATCATGAACTAAAAATAAACAATATTTCTACAGCATTTATTAATCATAGCTACAGTGGATATAAAAAGTCTACACACCCGTTAAAACTAATGTTAACAGATAGGCCTACAACATTTGATCTTAAAAATGTATTAATAAATGTTGAGATTAACATTATCTATGATCAATAAATGCAGTAGAAATGTCGTTCATTGTTATTTCACGTTAAAGGGATAGTTCACCCAAAAATGAAAATTATCCCATGATTTACTCACCCTCAAGCCAGGTGTATATGACACTTCTTTCAGACGAAAACAATCGGATAACCCTTTAACTAATGTAAGTAACAAATGAAACTTTAACCTTTAATGAAACTTTAACTTTGTTTTAACCTTAATGATATTCAAACTCAACTCAAATAATTTTAATTTTGTACAAAACCCACAAGTGTCAGCTACTACTGTATGTAATAGAAATAGAATTAAAAAATAAATCTCCTGTCGCTCTTCGCATATCACTGTCTGATTAATATAGAAAAGATCCTATCATTGCGTGTCATCCCATTGCATCTGGTTAGGACACAGTGTAAGGCATAACATCACAAAATAAACT
This sequence comes from Anabarilius grahami, assembly GCA_003731715.1. Taxonomy (NCBI): domain Eukaryota; kingdom Metazoa; phylum Chordata; class Actinopteri; order Cypriniformes; family Xenocyprididae; genus Anabarilius; species Anabarilius grahami. Next base: position 1,078,741 of record RJVU01063207.1, on the reverse strand, counting down.
GTAGTGGACCTTTAAAATTGCATACTAACTCTTATCACTCTTTTTTTTTAGACCTGTAACTTTTCTAATGAAAACCCAAAGTTGTGGGTTCATTTTATTAGGCGAGTACTCCAGATATAAATTTAAATCTCTGCAGCATAATTTAATTTCCCTTTTTGACTTTAGAAACCAACTCTCTTATATTAAACACCATTCAGCCACACTGGCTCTGGTGTTCAAATCTCACAGGGCACAGATTCTTCTGATTAGGCCAGAACCCTGAATTACACTGCAAAATTAAAATGATCAGAGCCAGAGCCTTGAGAAATGTCCGGAAAAGACACTCAATTATACACCAATCAGCCGGAGGCACCTCACTTTTAACTGCTGATTTATACCCTTCACCAGGCCTCTGACTGGGCAGGAGTGGCGAGAAGAACACTCGCCCCCTCTCCGCACACAGCCGGAGCTTCTCTGTCACCCATAATGCCATGCTTCAATCCTCAGTCTGGTGACGTTGCCTGATTTCCATCCATTGACATTTTTGGGAAGGGTGATCATTGGGATTCTGAACAAGTGCCAGACCTTTTCAGCTGCTGTTTGTGGGCGTAATGGAGAGAGAAATTGGGGGAACTAAGAAAGAATGAGAAATGGATGCAGGGGAAGGGGAAAAGGATGAAATAGCACATAAATATAGGGTTGACATTCATGAAAAACCTGGAAATATCATGGAAATTTTAAAATTCTAATTTCCAGGTCAGGTTCTTTTTTTACACCATTCTAAAATATTTAATGGACATTTAACCATTTCACATGTAATTTAAAAATATTCTAATTGATCCCCTGTGGGAGTTTAATGAATACACAAATGTGTGTAAGTAAATGTATTTAGTGTTTTAAAAAAAAATGATTATGATCATGTGAGATGATCACTAACGATGCTGTCGTTCTGTATGTTAACATATACTACTCAGTTCTTTTTTTATATATATAAATTATTGCTTTTATTTAGCAAGGTTTCATTAAACTAGGCAAAAGGGATAGTAAATATTTTTTGCAACATTGTAAAAATATATTTCAAATAGATTCTGCTCTTTTGAAATTTGTATTCATCAAAGAATCCTGAAAAAAAAAAAAAGCATCACAATTTCAACAAAAATATTAAAGGGGTCATGAGGTGGATTTTTTATATATTTTTTATTTATTTATAATGTTTCCTGAGGTGCACTTATACTGTTAGTATGATTTTTACATCATAAAATGTCATAATTTAGAAATAAAAGGCATTTTTCTATCCTGATTTAAGCCCTCTGGCTTGAACGCTCTGTTTGAAGGGGTGTCTGCTGTGAGACTTCAGTGTAAACGCCCACTGCTGTGATTGGCTGAAATCTTTGCATTTGAAATACATATTACATGTGAAAACCTCTCGGATACTTTTACTACATTTTTACGATTATAGCTGTTGAGATTAAAAAATCCTGAAAAGCATTGATTATATGTTTTCCCAGCATATGAAAGGTTGCAGTGATGAGCATTGACCAGATGATCACGTGAATGCAGTGATCTCATCATTGTAACTCGATTCCTGTACTCTCACGAAATGCTTTCACCACAACTAACAATGATGTAACTAGAGCAACGTTAGCCTAAGAGCTTCGTTGTGAGGTGTAACAGCGTCATTCATTATAACGGCAGTTTTGACAAGTGGTAGATAAACTCGTGCTGTGTGATTGACAGCTTCAGCCAATGTAAAGGGAGCATACTTTGATCGCTTTCTGTATATCATTTAATCACAATTTAAAAAATCTGATTTTTTCATGCTACTAAGAGAAACAATGAAGTTTATTATTTAGTCACTGGCTTGATTTACTGATGCATAAAAAGTATTAAACGATTTTGGGACAAAGAAAATCTGACTGAACTTGAATAAGTACACATCATATCACTGATCACAGATCAGGCATTAGAAAGAACACTGTTACTTACATGTTTGTGGCATTGCTGTAGAATCCATATTGTAAAACTCTGTTTGCAAAGCCTGTCTATATTGAGACTGAATTACCTAATAATCCACAGTGAAATGTAAAAATAAACTGAATCCCTTTTTTCTCTGACATTGGGATCCGATCGGCAGCTTATGCAAAGATGGTGTTTTTCCACAGCCAGGAATAGCACAACGTCTAATGTTTTTATATTATAGTTTTTTTTACTGTATTTTTGATCAAATAAATGCTGCCTTGGTGAGCATAAGAGACATCTTTCAAAATCATTAAAAAGTCCTACTGACTGTAAACTTGCACATGCTAACAAAAAAAGACAAATTAGTCAAAAAGTATGAGAATCATGAAATGCATCTTTACGTTTTGGCTGTAGCATTTCCTCAACTCGCTGCAACTGTGCCATTAGCCATAACACAATCTGATGTTTAGCTCTGGGTAAATCTCACAACCTAAACCTGCCATCTGTATTGCAATGGTATATCTGGCCAGTTTAATTCGAGCCTAGGCCCAATATTTACCCATCTCTCTCCAAGCACATCCACCAAGATCACGAAGAGATTTGATGTGACAGGAGGGCTAGCCAGGGCATGCTGTTCTGAAATCAGAACACCTCAAAGAGCAACTCTGAGGCTGAGAAAGAAGCGGTGGGAGTATCGTTCAGCGTTCTGCTCTGAAACTGTAGAGCACACCATCAAAGTCAGCACCACATTCTCCCAAAATTTCAAGTGAGGAACTATTTCTCACAGCCAGATGAAGAGCTGTCTTGGAACAAAAGAGTTTTTCTAGGGGAAAATTTTTCTTTAGACTGGGATAAAGCCTCATTTTGTGGTCAATGGTTTTGCTGGAAGAAAGTCATCAGAGGACAACCCAGCTGGACGTCTTTGGAGCAGTCAAGCAAGCGGTTATCAATGATGGTTATTAAAGTTTGATTAGAGCCTGCTGATGTTCGGTGTTTTGCAGGCGTGCATAAGACTGTTCACGCTCTTTATGAAGGGTCACAAAGAGGTTAAAGGGAAAAAGACCACTTAGTGTTTAGAGTAATTGCAGCTCTAGGGGTTACTCAACCTTCCGTTCATCTCCCAACGGAGCTGCACCCCTGCTGTGCTTGCACGTCACTTTTCAGATAACCACGGAGGAACGGAACATCAGCAGCGGGAACCGCTGAAAGAGAGTCATTTTCTCCCAAGATGTGGTCTAAGTCGAAGGCATTGTACGGGTATTACTTTCCTTGCTTAACAAAGAGTTTGACTTTTGTTCTTGGGAGAGCGAAAAGAGGGTGCATACACTGAAATTAACTTTCCATGCCTGCCAATGTGCAAAAACTGAGAAAAATATAGAATTATTTAGCTTGCATTTTTGTGGTCACTGTATCGCGTTATAGAATATGCACTGTAAAAAAAATATTTTCATGATTTGTTATCACCACATTTTTTCTTTTGTCAAATCAACTTAAATATGTGGTTCAGATAACGTAATATTTTGAGTTTCAGTTGATTAAACCAATTGCCTTCATTGTATTAACTCAAATTTTTAATTTCAATGAACTCGAAATTTTAAGACAATCAGGTAACTTACGTTTTTAAGTTAAACCAACTATTCTTTTTTACAGTGTAGGTAACATTTTACAATAAGGTCTCATTTGTTAACAATGACAATGAGCAATATATATTTTACAGCATTTAGTAATCTTTAATGTTAGTTCATAAAATTGCAGTTGTTCGTTGTGTGTGTTAGTTGCATTAACTAACGTCAACCAATCAAAATAACTTTTGATTTTTAAAATTATATTTATTAGTAAATGTTATAATTAACTACAATTAATAAATTCTATAGAAGTATTTATCATTTTTTTAGTTCAACATTAACTAATGTTTCCAATTTGTACAGTGATATATATTTTTTTACCATACGTCACTTAAATTTATTTTAATAAATTTAAAATTTGTATTTGTCTCTTAATTCCATGCCAACATCTTCCATTGAAGTCGAATTTCATCTGACATTCTTAGCAGAATGTAAATCACCAGTTGTACAATAGAAAAACACAATCTGAGGGTCCCTGAGGTGAGAAACAAGTTTTACATTTAGATTTGACAAGATTTTCTACTTTGTAGCACTTTGCTGACTCAGAGATTTTATTTGTTGACTATCTGCAGAACTGCGGTCGCGAATAGACATCCATAAGCCAGCGCTTTTGTGAACATCTCACTACACTTGTTTCAATGACCTTTTAAAAAAAGTGCAGAGGGACAAGTGTCATTGGAGTAAATACAGTGGGCGAGATAAACACACCCTCTCGTGGTTGCACCGGTGAAACTCAGATCGATTTGAAGCGTAAACATACATAATACATTCTTAAAGCATTTCTACATACTTAATACTCACACATGCATTCTTAATGCACCTCTCTAGATTTGTTGTTGCAGTTCTGGAAGTGTCACATCTTTCCCACTGGAGCTTTAATAATGCAGTTATATGTCTGTCCAAAGCTATTTATCTCAGAAAGCTTCCAATCCATAATGTATTGTTTTATGCAGCCAATGCACAGACAGTATTTAGACAGTAAGGAAGGAATTTAGACTATTTTAATCAGAATGGATACAATTAAGACCATTTGATTGATCATTTTTATATTTTAGAAGTTGTATGTTCAATCATTGGTCTGAAGGTGAGATAAAGTTGAGCTGTTTGTTTCATGTTTGTTTCAAAAGAATTAAAGGCACAATATGTAAGATTTTTGGATTAAAATATCCAAAAACCACTAGAACAGTGTTATATATTTTGTTGACTTGTGTACTTACATTATCCCAAATGTTTCCAAGAATGTTTAAATCCAGAGAAATAAGCAATTTTAATGTGTCGCCTATCAATGACATCATACTCGCGTTACCCTCGGTTTCTGGTTTTATTTTCTAGAAACCATGGAAACACCGAAGACGCTTTAATATATTATGTGCTTTATTAGACAGGTGAGCAACTGTTTGGATGGATACATTCACTGACAAAACTAATCATGTTATACAGCTCAACACAGTAAGTCTTATTGTTTAAACCCTGTTTTCTTGATTTACAGTGAGTACCATTTTTTTACCATGCCCAATATCGATCTAGCTTACTGCAGTGTGCATTAAGCCGCCGCCAAACGAATGCATAGTAGCACTATAACAACTTTCAACACACAAATGTATCTAATATGATAAAACAGCGCTGCTTTAATCCACATACGCTTGACTGGAAAAAGCGGAAGCGACGACTGTGGCATAATAAAACTTTACGCCTTTGTTTTCAATAAGCGACCTCTAGCGGCGAAAATGTACATAGTGTGCTTTTAAGTAAAAATAAATAATATAATGTACATGTATATGATTATTTTAATGACCTTGCAATTTAATCATCACAAAGTATGTAAATACATTGATGTGCCACTATGCAGATGCTATGTTAGACCACCCTCCATCTCACTATCTAATTTATTCGTAAACACTTAAATAACATCACTTCTAATCGGCCTATCAGCAGTCAGGCCTCCAAAGGAAGCAGTTCTCAAGCAAAAAAGGAAGAAAACTTAAGTTCAGTGTTAAAAGGCAATCCACTCAAAATCCACTTCCTCGACCTGATCTTGAGAAAATAGATGTGACATTTCCTTGGTAACTGCCTAACAGCTTGAAGTATCACTAGCAGTATTTTAAGAGGTGATGAGCCAGAAATCAAAAAATGACAATTAGATGATTTCAAGCAAAAATTAAAGTTCACTTTCACTTTTTCAGCTGTCACTTAATAAACACTGTAATCCTAACAGTGTATGTTTGTGAAATGTTTCCGGTTGCTGTCTGCTCACCATAGGCCTGAGGTCAAGATCTGGTGCTTGGATGTCCTGTCTTATCTCTTCCTCGCTGAACATCAGATCAAAGCAAGCAGACTCGGCTTTGATAAGAAGTTCAGTGAGAGAGGCAGTATGGGTTGGTGTGTCTGTATTAGCAGTATTGATCCAAACATTCAACACAAACTGTACGACCAGACATCTGAATCCATATACAGTGATGTGGTTTATCCACACAAATGTGAGTTAGAAATGGCAGTGCTTGTTTACTCTTCCATGTATATGTATCAGAAGTGTGTATATTGATATTTTATGAATTTGAATGTGGTTCATCCGATCAGAATTTCTGAGAACTACCCATTTTTATTTATTTATTTATTTGCTATCAAAAAAGTCAAAATAAAAGTGATTATTATGTTGAAAATAGCGATATTGTGATTTACTCCATTACTGTCATATAAAATGCTCATACCATCATCTTCACTACAAGTGTACCAATATGACATTTCACTGCTTCCATGCACAGGCCTGTAAGGTGTTTTTCCCCTCATTCCTGCCTTGTGTTAATTATATCTGCAGATGAAAACATACGCCCCTTCATTAATTTTAGACTGTACAATCTATCTTAATTACTGCCAAATAAGTTGTTGTTATCGTTTTAATTTAGATTAGTAGCCTAGACCAACCATGAATGAGGAACACACACATGCTGAAGTTAACAAACCCAACAGCACAGCAGGCAGAGCAGAACAGCACTGCAGCTCTCTGCTAATGTAATCACACACCAGGCAAGGGGAGTGGGAGAGATATTACACCAGAATATAATTACATATCTTCTACACCTCCCTAACCTTTTTGCAGCTATGTAATCTGTAAATGAAAGTGGGCTGATTTAGAAAATTGAAGGTGTGTATGTGTGTCTGTGGTGCAAATGATATTGTTTATATGGTATTATATGGAAGTTCACTTTTTGGACGTACGTCGAATGCGTATGGCTGTCCCACCAGAAGCTCATTATTTTACTTTATACAATTTTAAATAAGGATATAAACGCATCAATTCGCTTCAGAGGGCCTTTATTAACCCGTATGGATTCATTTTTTTTATGGATGGATGCATTTTTTTGTCTTCAAAATTTGGGCTGCCAATCACAGCCATTATAAACCTTGAAGGACTAAGGATATTTTTAAATATATCTCTGATTGTGTTCATCTGAAAGAAGATAGTCATATAGACCTATGGCTTGAGGGTGAGTAATTCATGGGATAATTTTTATTTTTGGGTCAACTAACCCTTTAACCCTATCGGTTAGGTGTACTGTACAGGGTTTTGTGTAGGTGGTGCATTATTTTCAAATGCAATAGAGCATTAACCTTTTAGATATTTAATTTCCAAACTGCCGCAATACGTACAACTACCAATGTAATAATATGTTGCCAGATTTAAGGTCATCTTTTTCAGATCAAACAACATGCTTTTTGGACCACTTACTGGACATTTTACTTTGAAAGTGTCACAAAACATGCAAGTAGCATTGTAATATCATTTTGCAGAAATTTCGCCACAGGCATGTTTTTCTAATGAGCCTGGGTTGAATTTTTTTTTTTTTTAATTAATTAATTAATTGAAAATTTAAAAATTAATTAAAAACTACCTGTGCAGTTTCTTTCACCATAAATGGCACCAAACTAAATACAAAAACACAGAGGCTATACAATAAGTTGCGAACTTGAGAAAACTATATAAAACACATGACCTCGTTGGGCTTCTGAATGTTTGGAAACACTTGTGCCAGTTGGTGCAAGAAATTACACACTTTACCTTTAAGATGCGTAGCAACAGCCAATCAGATCCCAATTTGTGGTTTCACGCCATTTTTGTGTGCAATTTGCATCAGACAGTCAGTGAACGGGTTGTGGGCGTACCGTCTGAGGCTAACACTATAGTAGAGGTGGAGAGAAGCATACTAAATAGACACAAATAAAACTAATGTGTTTTCCAAGAAGATTCGCCAGCAGAACATAACCTGTTGTCTACAGCTCCATTTATAAGAATTAGGGATTTGTCCATTTACCAAAGAACAGTAAATTCTTTGTAGTTCTTTCTCAAGAGCACCTTAAAGTAGAAAGCCAGGACTTAGATGCACAGGAGGGAGAGACAATCCGCATCGATCCTTTTCAAACAGAAGCATCTTCAGTAAAGGCTTATCCTGAGTGCTCTTTTCCAGATAGAATGCCTCATTTCAGATAATCTGCCTCTCTGAAATGAAATCAGACGGGAGAGAGAAAGTAGTAGGGAAAGAAACAAAGGCAGAGACGGAGCGAGGTCTTCACACAGGCCTGGCTTTTTTCCAGTTCACAGAGGCATGTCTGATTAGCCCCAGCTTAAAAAGGCCCGTTCACACACTCCTTTTCAATATCCCTGATTAAAAGTTGACAGGGGCGGCTGCCACAGAGCCAAAAACCCTCTTTACTTTTTGGAAATGTTCATCAGCTAGACAGAGTGAAAATGAAAGTAGATTTGGACGGATGGACACAGCAGTTTTGGGCATGCAGACGAAGCTTACCTCTTCAAAGGAATAATGGAAGATGGAGCATTGCCACAAAAGGAACGGAGATATGCATGGTGGCGTGAAGTTATAGATGAGTCAAATCATGTATTTTTATTGCGGTTATCAACACAAACTAGATTAATCAAGTTTTTGTCCAATCAACTGAGACTTGAAATGGAGAGAAAAAAAAAGGAAGAAAAAAAAAGTATTTTTTCTTGTTTTCCAGTAAAAAAACAAAGGTTCTTTATTGGCATCTGTGGTGAACCTTTCCATCCCACAAGGTTCTTTATGATGGAAAAAGATTCTTCAGATTATTAAAACATTCTTAACACTAAGGAAAAAAAAAGAAGTTATTTTTAGTTTTATTGTAACAGCTCAAACATTCTTCAAAATATCTGTTGTGTTCCACAGAATAAAGAAAATGATATCATTTTAATGTTGGTGTGATAAAAAAAATACTGATTAAAATGATTTTTTTTTTGCAAGCAACTGAAATGGAGGAATGACATGAGGGTGAGCAATTATGGCGATTTTCATTTTTGGCTGAACTATTCCTTTAGGAATGTCACCATACACCAATTAAAGCAACATTCCCCAAAGATCAGTGCACAGACCTTTATTGGATAAATGCAGATAATAGGGGTGTTACGATATGCTCAGGTCACGATACGGTACGTATCTCGATACTGAGTTCACGATACGATACGTATCACGATTTTGAACAAAATGAAACTGAAATTCAAATAAGATTTATTTAAAAAACATTAACAAATTTCAATAATTTTCCTTGTTGTACATACAAGATCACATTTCAAAGTTTAATAAAAATCTTCTGTATTCAAATTAAGAGCTGAATAGGTCTGTCTCTCACTGAATTTTTTTTTTAAATTTAACATGAACTTAGAATTAAGAATCCTAAAGGGACTGTTCACATATCGCGTCTAAAAACGCGTGGAAGGCGCGGCCGCACCGCTTCTCCTTCTTTCCAAAGCGCTTGCACTTGTTGGTCGTTGCTATGCAAACATGAACTGCGCTCTCCAAGAGGAGTAGGAAGTTTCAGCAAAGGATAAATTGATTTCTAGCCCTTGCATTACCTTTACTACTAGATATATTTATGGAGATAAGATATAAAAACAACCCTGTACAGCTATGATCAGCTGTTCGGTTGAGATTTTGATGTTTTGTTACGGAAAGGCCAAAGCTGATCAGTTGGTTCTTGTCACATGGCCTGTGGTGCGCTTGCGGCATTCTGAAAAGTTGAGAATTTTTCATCTCGATGCGCCTGGAAAACGCACCGCATGCGCGTCGCGACCGCGTTGCTTCCATTATGAGCGCGCCTGCTCAGTGGCTACATTTGAAATAACTGACTTGCACACGGAAAAGACGCAATATGTGAACGGCCCCTAAGACAGAACTTCTTAAAGCAAAGCATCGCAAGCATCTTTTGCAAGAGACTGAAGCGAGAAACGCTTAAACCTGCTTGCAAGATTCGATGTGTGTGCGAAACACTCACTGAACTACAGAGCTGATTGAGACACACCCTTAATATGCAGTGACAACCCGGCTTCTCTTACTGCCACCTAGATGTCGCAGAGTAGGTCACTATGGCAGCTCAACCAATAAGATTAGACTGCCATCATATCGTAAAAGTAACGCCATCACTCTACGATACATATCGTAACATTCTTGCATCGTGAAATATCGTACTGCGATATATCGTTACCCCCCTAGCAGATAAGCCTTTCAGCTTTCTGACAGATAATGTATGAGTTCATCTGTTATATAAATGGAAAGCAAATACTTGTCACGGTTATCGCAGACTCAAATTCCCTTTTCTATCTTAAACATGTTCTTCCCCTCCCTCTTGTTTAAATTTCATGCTGCTCAGGCGAACTTGCCCTCAGACATGTGTTTTACTTCATTGAAAGTGTGTCTGGTGTCTTTAGTGTCACACAGGCTCCCTGTGCAACATCTGTGTCATCTTTCTCAACACACACAGCACAGCCACATTAAATTTTCACGCACCCTGATGCAACACACACACACACATACATATGCATGCAAACACTTTTAAGCCCTATCAGGGTCGATTTAAACTCTCTCGACAGTGATAAAAATACTTCTGTCAAACCATTGTGAAGATAATTTGTTACTGAGCATTCTGCCCTGGTGCATGTTTTCTGCTTTGGTAAACAAACTAAAAGGGATAGTTCACCCAAAAATGACAATTCTCTTATTATTCTCTCTCACACATTGTTTTTCATGGAACATTTCTAAGGAATCATTACGCAACTCTTGCCTTACAGTAGTTCATTGTGACTAAGGGCTGCCAACTTCCAAAAAATGAAAAAGAAACACCTGTTGCACCATAAAAGTAGTCCATATGACTTAAGACATAAATATACTTTTTCCTGCTTGCAAAGTTTGCAAGTTTTGAAGCCCAAAATAAATGCATCCATCCATCATAAAAAAATAATCCATACGGCTCCAGGGGGGTAATAAAGGCCTTCTGAAACTAAGCGATTGTTATTTGTAAGAAAAATATCCATATTTTAAAATAACTCATTTCCGGCAGACGGCTGCACGCATTGATTTGTGGCGGAAGAGTTAACTCTGACCCAAAGCATGATGCAATGACGATAACGGAAACGCAGAGGATAGAGCACGGTCGGCTGGCGGAAGCTAGTTATTTTAGATTATAAAGTTTTAAATATGGATTTTTCTTTTTTTTTTTGCAAAAACCCATCGCTCTTGCTTCAGAAGGCCTTTATTATCCCCCTGGAGTTGTATGGATTACTTTTATGATGGATGGATGCATTATTTTTGGCTTCAAAACAGGCCCCCCATTCACTACCATTATAAATCTTTGGAGAGCAAGGATATTTTTAAATATATCTCCAATTGTGTCAGTCTGAACGAAGAAAGTTATATACAGGCTTGAGGGTGAGTAAATCATGGGATAATTTTTGGCTGAACTATCGCTTTAATGTATTGGTTTAGACACTATTACAAGAGAGGTGTTTAAACAGAAAATCGCAACATATGTTGGACGTGATCCTTACGTTATAAAGAGGAGCGATTTTTCTGCTGAATTGTAATATTTGCCTGTCATCGAGATGAAACTTCTCCAGTGCCTGGTTGTTTAAAGCACTTCAAGTTTTTCCCTTAACCCTTTAGAACCTAAAGCTAAAATAGCCCGTTTTCACATATTATGTTTTTTTTATTATAAAATTTTCTAACAATGTGCTATCTTCAAGTGCAAGATGTCATTTTTTTCAGAAAACAACTGGCTTTAAATTAATTACAGTTATTGACCATTAATGTATATGGTGAGTTTGTAAATAGAATTTAAATAGACGAAAATAAAAAAAATAATAATAAATTTTCTGATTTTTATTTAGAAAAAAAGAAAAGAAAATGATGATCGAAAGAATCTAACACTTCAAACTTGAAAATTGAACTTTATTACATATATACAAGTCATTTTGTGACACTTGGTTGCACAGTTTTCATTCAGGAGAAATTTTTTTCATACACGCATACATATACTACATATGCACGCATCGGCACGCATACATTTACCGCACGGACACATTTTACAGATGCACACACCAAATGCGAAATGCGAGTCTCACTTAGCCTCCTCCCAAGTCTTATAAAAAATCATCCCAATCACCTCTGTACTCCTTCGCCATGTTTTTGTTTGTTTCTTCTATTATTTATGCAATCCAAAACTCCCTAAACTGCCGCGCTCCATATCTCTCCGTTCAAATCCTCCTTCCACCCGCTCTCCCCGAAAGCGGCTGCCATTTGCTGACGGAATGCACGAAATTACCGTAATAACCCTTATATTGCCGAAAAGCCCAAGTTGTCTACTGTCTGTACAGTTTGAATTATTACGATGGCGCAAACGGTTCAAGAGTTACAGTAACATGAATATAGCTCGGTTGGATGTGTCGCCGACGACACATCCGGTTTTAAAGAGTTAAGTATGAGACTTACTGTGTGATTTACCCCTTTCCTATGGGAATGTCTATAAATATGGGAATGTCTATTATATGTCTATATAATATATAAAGTCTTTGATATAATCCCTTAAACAGTTCTCTAAGGGAAACCGCTATGTGTTTCACAACAGCGACACAGGTTTTGCCATTGTAAAAATTATATTGTAGCCTTGGACATGTTATTTGTTAATACAGACAAAGTGGTCACTGCACACACAAGCATTATCCAACTCGGCTCCTCCCGACTGTATACGCAGGATTACAAGCCTCTTTTTCCTGTGTTTTTCAGTCAATTTCTTAAATTTTTCCCCCTGAAGAACAACAACTTTTGCTACACGATAAAGGCTCCTTGTGGTTTCTCAGTTTGATCGAATAGAGCATCCATAAACATCGCAAAAGATGGGCATTTCATAGTGCTTCCCTATGTAGAAAATCTTTCACCAAGGGTCAGGTTTGCTGTGTTTTGATAGAGTTAGTATGTGTTGAAAAAGGTTTTTAGCATTTTGAAATGTAGAGTTTGTGTTTATTTAACAAAATATGGTTTTGGGCAGAAAATAAACTATTTGGCTAATTGTGTGATGTAGGTGTGTTGCTGTGTTAAGAGTTTAGAAAAATAACTTTAAGTATTGGTAAACGCTTGTTAGCAATTGAAAAAACTGTAATAACACTTAAAATACTTGTGTATTTATTTATTTATTTTAGTACTTTTGTCATTATATGGTGAGATCTGTGTAATGGTTGTTAAAAAAATCTTTCGAGTTCCACAGAAAAAATAGTAAACAATGACAATATTCATTTTGGAGTGAATCAGCCTCAGAATTGCAACTTCATATCTCACAATCTCTCTGACGGTATTTCTTATAAACTACCTCACAATTGCTTGTTTTATCCTCACAATTATACTGTTTTATACCACTTATCATTAAAATACTTGCCTATTTATGTATGTATTTAGTCAATGTATTCATTTATTTAGTCCATGTATTTATTTGTTTATTTATTTATTCCTTTTATTTTAGTCCTTTTATCATTGTATATCCACGGAAAAAATGACAGCATACAGAAGAGTAAACAATGACAGAATATTAATTTTGGTGTGAATCCGCCCTTTAAAATGTATACTAATTGCAACACAATCGCATTTGCACAATGAGTCCATTTACCGCTGAAACATTCCTCTCGCATGTAGTTGTGCATTTTCCCATTCCATGCAGATCGTGCTTCTAAACCTGAGTGATTTAATATTGCTTATTGTACTTGTCACCTTATTAACTAAAGATCTAGCAGGCTCCATACTGTGCATGCTTAGTTGTAGCAGGATGACTCATGCATGCAGATGGTGAATGTCTTTCGCCTTGTTTAGCCTCTTAGACATGGTAAATACATTGTTGCACTGAATTTCCTCTTGCACGAATGCACTGCAAATGCACAGCAGTAATGTTTCTTGTAATAAAAAGGTTTTGGCCTGAATGTTGAGAAGGAATACTATAGATTCCTTATGGTGCTCGGCAGGCAATCTATTAGCCTTCGCTGTCAGCTAGTTGGCACGCTTCTAAGACCAGCAGCGGCAACAAATCAAAGTGTTAGCTTGACTGTACGGCTTTAATATGCTACGCGAGCCTGCTTATTTGCATAACTAGTGGCCAGGGCACAAGAATTCCCTGTTAAGCTCTGAATAAACAGGACAGGCAAAGACACCATGTCCCTCACATACTGATGAGTCCCTGCTGTCATAGTCACCCGTAATGGACAAACAGCCCAGCGATTTGACTAGAGTTGGCCACGGTGTTGTCATCTGGGTAATGGGGCAGGAGACAGTGAGAAAAAAACCCCCATCACAGTATGTACCACTCCAAATGAAACACAACAGGAGATTTGTTACAGACACTGAATATAAAGCATTTAAACCTCACCGGTTGTGAGATGAATGGCATTATGGGATAGTATTCAGCAGGGCTAGACTGGGGCTAAAATTCGGCCCTGGACAAACCCAGCCCATGCGGCCCACGAGTTCCCCTGTGAATGTTTTTGCTGGGGTTAGGGCCTTATATTGGAGTAAATAAATAATAAATAAAACAAGTACAGCGACAAATAATGATGGATATTATTGAATTTACTACAAATGCAGTTAACAAATGTAATATTGCACTTTTGTCACACAGAAATGCACTTTGGCAGTAAAGCACTGATTTTCATGCCGTTAAGTAAATTTTATGCTATTAAATTCTGTCATCATTTACACACGCTCATGTCATTCCAAACCTGTATGACTTTCTCTCTTCTGTAAAACACAAAAGAAGATATTCTGAAGAATGTTGGCAACCTGTAACGAAGCTGGACTCAGGCAGGGATCCATTTGCAAAGCTTTATTAAAGTGAGCGTGGTCGTACAGGCAGGGTCTAAGCAGGAACAAACAGGAACAGCAAGGGACAGGCAGAATCGTAGGGATACAAGCAAGAGGTCGAGGAAGGTGGCAGACAGGGATAAACAGGGTAACAGTCCAAACGGTAACAGGCAGAACAGACAGGAAAACGCTCGGAAATGTACACTAGGTGAAACAAGACTTCGCAATGTTGTGTGGTGAATGAGAGTCTTTTATAGTCCGGTTAATGTGCTGCAGCTGGGTGTGGTGATTAGTGATTAGTGTGGAGTGTGTGCAGGTGACTGGCAGGGAGGATTATGGGAAGTGACATGAATCATGACACAACCAAACCATTTTGGTTAGCTATAATGTTATGCTTTATGTTACACAGAAAGAAAGTAATTCATGTTTGTAATGACATTAGGGTGAGTAAATTATGATATTTTGGGTTGAACTACCCCTTTAAAACAATAACATTTTTAAAGAGTTAACACCTAATTTATGTAAGACACTGATATCTATCTTTCATGGCGCTCTCATTGAAATAACATTTTACTTCAATTAAAATTCATAAGAACTATTAAAAATATCATAAAACATATTTAAGAAAAAAAAAAAAAAAGCTTTGTCCTTATTTCATGGGATCCAGGCTTTAAAGCTGTTTTATTAAATGATCCTTTAATTGCCCTAATGAAATTTACCATGGTTTAACTGTAAGATCATGGTAGAAAGAGCACAGGTAAAGCCATGCTCCTCATTACCATGGGTATATGGTTTCTAAAATAAATAATAAACTATAGATTGTGTAATAAAAATAATGTAAACGTAGAAAATACGAAAACAGCCTTTATGAAAGAAAGTGATTTATATTCCGCAATATTTAATATTAGTAGGCCTAATAATAGCAGCATTTTTAATAAATACATTTCTGCCAAAACACCATACTTCTTCACTGTTAGTAGCTGCAAGGTAAATTACTATAAAGGTGGTGGTGTTGGATTGACAAGCTTGTAGTTGTGTGTATTGGCATTTTCCAAATTTACCTCGTCATGTCTTTACATGATCGCGGCTGTTTTCAGCTAGATTCACCACCGAACCTGTTATGTTCCCATATCCACACGACTGTTTTAAACAAAATTCTGAGACAAATCTGAATTGATCAAGGCATCAAGCGATTTACGCTGTTTATCACTTCATGGGGCGACGGCCCACCGGGAAAATGCCTGGTATGCCTGATTACCAGTCCAGCCCTGGTATTCAGGCATACATGACCAACAATAAAAGTTTGACTTGTATACTATAAATAAGCCAGAAAAGAGTGAAATCTAATTAAGGATCAATGACAAATGAGGATGTCCAAAAATNTTTTTTTAAATTGGATTTTAAATAATATAAGTAAAAAATAAAAAAAAAAAAATAAAAAAAAAAATGAATACTTTTATTCAGCAAAGACAGTTTAAATTGATCAAAACATTTATAATAATACAATAATAAATGTTTCTTGAGCGTCAAATCAACATATTAGGATGATTTCTGAAGGATCATGTGACACTGAAGACTGAAGTAATTATGCTGAAAATTCAGCTTTGGCGTCAGATGAATAAATTACATTTTAAAATATATTCAAAATATATGTTTGTTTGTTTTTTTTGTTTTTGTTTTTTTAAATTGTAATAGCATTTTAATTTATATGGTTTTACTCTTTGTGAGAATAAGAGACTTCAACAAATCTTACCGACTTAAAAACTTTTGCACAGTAATGAACTTCATTCATTCATTCATGAATTATTAATTTTATAAATAATATTAGGTTTTTGAGGAATCACAGAATATGACATTTTACACCCTAAACTAACCTTGCCTTGTTATAAAAAAAATTCTGATATTTTCAGAGACTTATTAACCCTGAGGGTCTGCAGGTGTCCTTTCTGTGAGCTGGACGATGACTTCACTGTTTTTTACAGAGCTGCTTTATAGATGAATTAAACTCATTTCATATTTGATGATCTTTACACAGTTATTGAACAGAACTAAATCAACACTGAACTGACCTCAGCTGACACTATTTTCTTTTTAGAGCTGCTTTACAGCAGAATTTAACTGTTTGCATCATTGAATCATTATTTTTTCTGCATGTTTTGGTTACATCACATGATTTGGTGGACAAATGCTTTTCAATTTTTAATTTGCAGTGAAACGTTTTTTTCCACTTATAAAGAATCCATAATAAACCATTATGCCAAACAGCTTTTTTCCGAGTTTTTCAAGAATTTATTCTTTTAATTAAGCTTTTTATTATTATTATTATTATTATTATTATATCATGACAATTGTGTAACCCTGATTTTTATTTTTTTACTTAGTCCTAGAAAAACATAAAATTTAAATGTAAAGCAGTAATCAAAACATGATCATCATATAATAGGTGAATTTAACTTGTATGTATGAATGTATACTTTTTTTTTCAATTAATTAATAAAAAAAGACTGTAAGTCTGTTCATGGCATCCGCACTGGGTGAACTGTTTCTGTAAGACAGTGAAACCCAGTGAACAGACCGTACGTCTGTCTCTCACGGCCATTTTTCATTCGTGTTAAATTAAATATAGTGTCTACCCTGACTAAGGTCCATGTCTGTCACTTTGCGGTGCTGAAAGGTGTAGTTATGACTTGTCACACACCCTTTCTCTCCCTCACACACACATTAAGTCTAGATTTATGTACCAGCACTGTTCAGAATTCACTGAAACAGTTAGTAGTTAATATTATAATTAATCAGTGCAACTTCACTGCAGATCTGTTGGGAGTGGCTGAAGGAAGGAATGGCTATGAAAGGGAGATGTGTGTGTGTGGAGGGGTACCATATTACAATGTAATAAGTAAACGTAGCTTAATGGGGTTGATTTAAGCTGGAAAGAGTGAAGGGGTAATGCTATGGTGTCACTGAGTGCTCATTAGAATGCTTTGACTCACCGCAAACGTTATGCCTGCCTCATTGTACAGGATTCACCCTGTTTATCATATATATGTCTTTTCATTTGGATAGTCCATTGCATTCATGGTAGCGTAAACATCCTGGAATAAATAGTTCCCTTTTTAGATGACCGCTCTTTACCTCTGACAATCATTGTAACTCAGTACAATGTGACAATTCACTTAATCAGAGAAGACACTTTCAGTCAATAGCAAATCAAAATAGACATTTACTTTGTTAATGAATATTAATTCATTTGTTTATGTTATTCCAAATATTCCAAAGTTTTTCTAAATCAAAAACGTGCTTCAACTTTGCTTGTCACTTGGAAAATATCAAGCAGGTTTTAACCACTCCACTCCACTCCAACTAGGGTTGGGTATCGTTTGAATTTGAACGATTCCGATTCCAATTCCGATTCCTTGTTTCGATTCCGGTTCCTAACGATTCTCGATTCCGATTCTTTTANCTATGCACGAAACAATCTTGCCGCAAATGTTGCATTTTGGCGAGATTTCGTTCTGTTTAAAAAAAGTGAAGCCACACTTTGAAACGCCGACGCACGCTATCCATGTTCGACTCGCTCGGTTATGCCAACACTTCCGATGGACGCTTCTTCGTTGGTGTTCAGCGGTTTCTTCTTCCAGTCGGCGGACTGTGAATCGAAACTAGGAATCGAAACTAGGAATCGAAATTTAAACTTTTGAACGATTCCGGGAAAATCGAAAAGCTAGTCCCGGTTCCAATCGATACTCGATACTCGATACCCAAGCCTAACTCCAACCACATGAAGGAGGAGGAATGTTGAGGAAAATCACAGTATTATTGCATTATACATCAAACATTATACATCTTCTTGGCAACAATGTCTGTTTGGTTAAAATGGCAAGTCATTTACTACAAATACATATTTGCCCTCATCGGAGTGTCTATTTACACTAAGTTCAAATAGCGTCCCTTGTTGGCAAACGCTATTTACACTAGCTCCGCCCACAATATCTGGTGGGGCCACTTGAGTTTTAAAAAAACACACATAATTGAACATCTTCAGTGGCGCAGCAGTAGCACATAAGGCACGCAAACATGGCTTTTAACACGATCAACGTGGGTTTGAATCCGCCAAGCTCGCATTTTCAATAAAAATTAACATTTTGCCAAGCTCGCTTTTATTTTCAATAAAAATAAAAATAATGTTCTAAAAGTGGAAATAAACTGCAAACTAGTGTTTTATAATATTAAAAGTGTTTATTGGGTAGGGTTAGGGGAAGGTGTAGGGAGGGTTTTTATTCTCTCAATAAGGCAGCATCAATTTAATAATTTTAAAAAATATAATCAATTGCACTCTATGATATTATTGCATCTTGTTAATGTACAAAACTACTAAGGTGCAAATAGAATCTGCTAATATAAAGTATAGATGGCATCTAATTACTATTTACTCTTATTGCAAAGAACTGATACTTTTACATGGTGTAAATATTGCTATTTTCACTTAGTGTAAGCATCTATGGCTATTTGCACTTAATGCAAATAACCTCTGCCTTATCTCATTATATATTGAATATCATGAAGAATAGCCATCAGAAAATCTATGTCAGATTGTAGAAGGAAAAAATATTTGCCAAAGGGTTTTTCATTTTGACAACAATGATCCAACCTCTTTCTCATTTATTTTCTATTTTTCAAGCCACCTGGGGCAGTGGTTTGGATTTTGGCAAGCGCTCCTCTCTTTTTACCCAGGTACCTTTTGATGTTCCTGAGGGTCCTCATAGACTAAAGGTCCAACCCACTTGTCTCCCAAATACACAGATGAGTCATAAAATGTAATAAGACCATTATTGAATAGATCAGCTCACAGACTCTTCCTGTGCTTTTGTAAGATTGCTGCTTCTTTGTGATTGATGTTGCCAACAGGACCGGTATACTGTATTAGACAGGCCAATTAATTAGCAGATATTTGCCATCACCATCAGCTGATAACCAGTAATAATTATACAGTTTTGCTTATTAATAACCAGTCGATAGAATCAATTATATCCAATAGAATAAATGAAGTGCTTGAAGTTATGTTAAAGCAGCAATAAACTGCTCAAATTATTGGCACAGTCTTCACTGCATGATTATTAGATATAATGCATTAATACTGAATGCTGTTGGAGTTTAAATGAGAAGCAGGCATGTAATTAAAATGAGTCAATTAATTATATTGTTTTCTTTAAGCCTGATTTTGTGTTTATATTTGATTGTAGAGACTTATTAAAGCTTCTAGTTATCCAGTCAACATCAGTGAGCATTTTTTTTTTTTCTTGACAATATTGTCGTTTGATTAGTATTAATAACATAACACACAGTAGCAGTTCTATTAAGCTGCATTTACACTGCAAGACCTAATGCACAGATCCAATTTTTAATCCGATTTTTTTCAATTACATGGCCGCATTAAATGGTATCTTGATGAGCATGTGCACTTCACATACCCATTAGCACAAATACGCATGTATTTGTACAAAATCGCTTTTCGTATTTTAATATTGGCTTTAGTACTTTTGAGATCCCTTGCACTGGCCCTATATGACTATCCATTTCAAATCCCATGACACTTTAAGTAAAGCATTTTTTTTAACTAGCTGTGCATTCTGCTGGTGCCTATGCAAAAGCCATTCGCTCTGCTCAAGGGAATATGGGGAAGTGGATTAATTGTGGCATACAAAGAGCTTTAAACCCGAGCCGCTGACACAACACATCTCATTATCACTTGAGAGTCGGCCCTGCATTTGACGTTGTTTATTTATTTTGCTTCCTGTCAGGAGTCTCTTTGTAAAATCTCTTCGTCTGTCACACCGGCAGAGCTCTCTTGTCACTAATGTTCACTTAGTGCTCGGTGACGGTAATCGTACTTGGTTGCTCTTTACTATCTCTAAGCGTTCACTAATTCACCCCTTTAAAAGCAATGAACTCTGGTCGTTCAGTGGAAATACATGGTGACTCGTTTCAGCATGATTTGTCATTGTGTGTGAGGGATGAGAACACTACAAAAATAGTTTTTTTTAA
Source organism: Anabarilius grahami (assembly GCA_003731715.1). Classification (NCBI taxonomy): domain Eukaryota; kingdom Metazoa; phylum Chordata; class Actinopteri; order Cypriniformes; family Xenocyprididae; genus Anabarilius; species Anabarilius grahami. The sequence continues at coordinate 1,057,998 of RJVU01063207.1, read as the reverse complement.
TCACTATGTTTGTCATCTTTTCTAATATAATGTCTGAAAATCCTTTAAACAAGATCAGTTTACTTGAGAAGCAAAAGTGTATTGGATAGTATGATTTCATAGAATATATCGGGGAGATATTATGCCCTTTTTGAAAGTCTTGATTTTGTTTTTGGAGTCTTCTAGAATAGGCTTTCATTGAATGATCAAAAAACATTATTTTTCACATATTTTACATTGTTGCAGCACCTCTCTTCCCAGTCTGTCAGTAACGCCAAAGTCCCTTTCAAGTCTGTTCACTAGGCGGCCATATTTGCAACGCCTCTGGGCAGCTATTTCGGGCATCCGAGACCAAGTCCTATCTATTTGAATGGAGGAATCCTGAAATCTCAAAAACTGCTTGGCAAATCAGCAACAAAATCTGACATGACGTTTATTATGCTAAAAAAAAAAGCGTTAAAAAAAAAATATATATCTTTTTCAGGCTATACGAGACAATCCACATGTGCAGTCCTAAACATGACTCTCAGGTTTTCTGTGGGAACCGGAGCTTCTAACGGCTGCTGCAGAGACGCAATGACTTTATCAATCAGCGATTGGCTCTTTTACTTTGAAGGCGGGACCTATTCCGCCATATTGCACATTGCAGTTTCTCCCATTCATAACTAATAAGAGAGAACCATCTTTCTATATCTATAGTCTTTTGTAACACTCTGTTTAGGTCCTGTCTCTAGGAAGCCCCTCTTCTGAAAAGTGCACTGTGCTTTGATTGGTCGGCTGGACCATTGTGTTGTGATTGGTCAACTGCTTAGAGCGTGTTTCTGAAATGTCACGCCCCTTACCACAAACCGTGACTACTAATGCAACTTAATTGGGAATATTGTGACGTGTTCGATCCCGGAAGAAAACACAAGACTGCTATCAAGCGTTTCAGGGAGTTCAAAAACATTTCTTACTGATAAAGAGAATAACTCCCTTTGGAGTGACTTTGTACTCTGTAACTTTACATTTTTCATGCTCAAACAGCAACATTACACACTAAAGACAACAGAAAATGTAAAAATCTAAAAATGTAAAAAACCACATTGGGTCCTCTTAAAATCTTTAATAAGTTTTAAAATTGGTTTTTAGAAAATATACTGTATATATTATCAAAATTCTGTTGTTCCAAATCTGTATGGCTTTCTTCTTTCTCTGGATATAAATATGAGATATTTTAAAGATTCTTTTCCATATGAAGATAGTTTATAGTGATCATAGCTGTTAAGCTCCAAAATTATAAATGTAGAATTTATGACTCATACCCATCAGTTCATGTCTTCTGAAGTCATATGATAGTTTTGTGTGAGAAACAGAACCAAATCAAGTTGTCAGTGGGTTGAGCTCGCTATGATCAAATCAGTTTTATTCTTTAACCAATTGTTCAATTTGTGAAATGGATAAATTGGTTCATTGAAAATATCCAGCTCAAAAGAATGATTCATTCACCGATTCATGTGAATCAAAAAGAATGATTCATGATTCCTTAAGCATAAACTACACTTAATTTTGTTCAAAACAAGAAAATAATTTGTCAATGAGTTTAGGAAAAATTAACTCACTGGTTTTAAGGAGATATACCAGTCAGTATTTTATCAGTATATGTTGTCAAGTTTTCCGGTAAAATTTCATTATTTTTTGCAGTACACATGAGGCATGTTTCTCCACAGCAACTCTCCTAGAGTCACGGCATGAAAAGGAAAGGCATATTTGCTTGTGTCACTTATCATAGGAATAGCTGCAGAAGCCTATGCGGGTGTGTGTGTGTGTGTGTGTGTGTGTGTTTTGCCACTTGTGTATACACAGAGTGAGTCACCAGCGAGCACAGCACACACAGTGGGAAGCAAGACAGATGCTGGGTTTGCACTTGGTGTAAAAAGCTATTACCCCTACCAGCGCGGTGCCTCTTTGAAAACGAGGCGCCACGAGGCAGCTTCTAAATGCAGACGGAAGCAGGGCTTAAAGAGGAAGTCGCGAGTGGGCTAAGAACGATGAGGGAATGAGGGATGTTGGAATGTGTGCATGTCTCTTGGTGGTAGAATCATTATCGGAGATATTTTATGACTATTTAATGACTCTTGTGGTGAGGGGGTGGTTTAATTACTCTAATTAAAGGGAGTGTTCACCCAAAAATGAAAAATTTCATTATTTGCTCACCTTCATGTCATTTTAAACCTGTATGTCTTTCATTTGTCTTTGGAACACACAATAGGTTCAATAGATAGACATCAATAGATATTGATGAATATCCTGATTGCTTTTTTTCCATAAAAGAAACTGAATGAAGCAGGGACTATCAAGCTACAGAATGACAAGAAGCACCATAAAAGTAGTCCATACTATATGACTAATGTGCAATATTCAGAGTCATACAATAGCTTTTTGTGATCAAAAAAGACCAAAATGTAAGTTGTATGAAAAATCAAATATTCTGTTTAATTCTGTGAACATTCTTCATGAGAGAAGTAGCAATGTTTGATTCATGAACAAATCATTCTTCTGATTTGGATCTTTTTAATGAAACTTTAATTTAGTTCCAGTTTGAATGATTGTTCACACTTTACAGTAGGGTCCCATTAGTTAACATTAGTAAAATCCTTAACTAACATTAAATAACAATGAGCAATACACTTGTTACAGTATTTATTCATGTTTGTTAACATTAGTTAATAAAAATAAAACTGTTCATTGTTTATGTTAAGTCAGGTTCATTAAATAATGTTTACAGATACAAATCTTAAATGTTGAAATGAATTAAGATTAAGAAATGCTTTTGCAATATTTTTCATCATTAGTTCATGTTAACTAATGTGGTTAACTACTGTTAACAAATGGAACCTTATTGTAAAGAGTTTATTTTATTTATTCACTAAAAAATTCTTAATGACAGAAGTAGCAATGACTGATTTGTGAATAAATAATTTTTTAATCAGATATTTTCAGTGAATTAATTCAGTTTGAGTCTGAATGATTCATTCACAAATCTGACTGATTCTGTTTTTGAGTTCAACTTTGACTCCGGTTAATTTTATCAGTGTATAACAACTTAAATTTTCTTGTCACAAAAAGCTTCAAAAGACTTGGAATATAGGGCATGTGTCAAATGGACCACTTTTTGATATTTTATGGTGCTTTTGCATGATTTTTTTGAAGCTTGAATTCTCTAGTCCCCATTCATTATATTTGCATGAAAAAGAATAACCAGTAAAATCTTCAGATTTTCTTATTATGTGTCCTACTGAGGAAAGTAAGTCATAGAGGTCTAAAATGACTTGAGGATGAGTAAATAATGAGAAAAATGTTCATTTTTGAATGAACTATCCCTTTAATGATGATTTAATGACTGTTGATGGCTTAATTATTCTAATTAAGAATCTTCAACTTGTCTCATTCTTGTCTCTCTCTACTTTACCCCCAACAGGTCCCTCACCAGATGAGCACTCTGACCTTCTACAGGTATGAGCAGCCCATAGTGGACTACTGCCAGGCGCATCAACCCCTGCGGCTCAACATGAGCTACGACGGTCCCCCGCAAAGCCTGGAGGGGCTGGACGAGCTTCCCCCCCGCGAGAGGAGCACCATCCAGACTGTGGCCCTTCCGGCAGTGCCCACCATCAACACAGGCACCGCGGGACCCTGCTCCCCACCGAGCCAGAGAGCGTCCATGGAGGGGCCCAGCATCCCTTACCCCACCACAGAACGCTCCATTAACTATCCAACAACAGAACGTTCCACCAGCACCCTCACTTTTAGACGCTAACAGCCCCGCTCGTATAGCAAGGCATGTTGGATAATTTCAAAAGAGGCTGTGCCTGGGTGGTGATCCACATTCTGCCGGCATTAACGCAGCTGCGCGTCTGAAAACTGTGCATACTGCTGTGCACTAACTGTTTCTCGCGAATATAGAGAAGTGAAAATCATTCCCATGACGTCGCTGGAGGACACGAGGATCTGGCATACGGTACACTTCTATTTTGGAGTGTAGCGTATCCTGGAAAATAGGATTCCATTTGTTTTTTTTCCATTATTTCTTTGTTCCGAATCAAAGGCCAGTACATGTTTTGTTGTCCCCGTTCTGCTCAATGGCAAATTGAAATCCAATGCAACATGCATGAGACGTTAAACGTGGCTTTGGTTTCATTCAGCCCTCGCTCTGTGCCGACGCTACATGACGCCTTCTCTGAGGAGTAGATAATGGTGATTCTCCCATGCTGAGTGAAGAATGAATAGGAATGTGCAATAAACAAGGCTTTTTTTGACCAGGGAGAGAGTGTGAGAATGAGAGAATGAAAAGAAACAAATTAATGTTCACCAGAGCTCAAAGGCCTCTCGCTGTTATTTTCATTTAGTTGCCAGGGAGTGCTCATAAATGCTGTCATTATTTGATTAAAAAGGCAGATCCGTCCAGACATGAGCATGTCAGATAGAAGATCTCTTGAGTATATAAAAAAGCATTCATTAAAATTGAAATGAAGTCTCACACGGCAAGGTCTTTCAGTGTGCACATGTACCAAAGATCAAGCTTCTTTAAATGTACATAAAGCTTGTGTTTCTTTTCAAAATGTAATCAAATTAATCAGTATGTGTCTAAAGCATACAGTAATGTGTGGGCCAGCGGTGTTTACGACTGACAACATGTTGCCTGATTTTTATTTTTGCAGAATTCAGTACTGAAATGCAGAGTAAAAAACGTCAAGCTTTGTGTTTGAAGGCTACCTGTTAACTAGATAGTGTATGTGAGTGTGTTTGCTTGTGAGTGTGTATGTGTATTTTAAGTTCAAAAGCTGAAGTGTGTAATTTCTGCAACCATAGTGTCAAAAATAATAACTGTTTTCAGAAAGGTTTCCCAAACACTCTTTATCTGCCATTGGTGAGGCAAACAGAAAACCACGCCCCCAAATGTACACTATTGGTTGAGCCGGTGTTGCTACAGTATGTTGGCTGTTCAAACAAACAATCTATGTTTTGATGTTTCTGCTAAATCAACCGCTTGTTCATACTTTCTACTAAATACTAGCTGTCTCTGCATTTAACTAGAAAATTACACACTTCAGCTTCAAGAGGGAAGAATCCTAAGAGGGCGGAGCAAACGTCCCTCACTCGGATAGCATGCTGGAGTTACCATACAGTGGCAGAAACACCTTCTTCGCAAGTATGCAACACATCGCAAGCGCACTGTCCTGTTGTACGCGCTGTTGTAACAAACCTCCAGATGGCGGCATTACGCTGGATGTGTGATTATTGAGGTAGCTAGCTATGTGTCATCGAAGAGTGTTCTCTTCAAACTGTTGATACGCTATGACAGTAATAGACCTAAATGGAAAAACTGATGGTGGAAATGCTGACAATTCACCACATACTTGTATTTATTTTTTGGCACGCAACAGTGTGTGAAATGGAGCTTAGCTAGAAGAGTTTACATTCACATACTTGTGTAAAACATGTTTCTGACCAAAATGATCTTTCTGAACCATTTTCAAATGGCTTTTTAATTATCTAAGAAAATTATCTAACAATAACAAAGCTAGAACCTCTAATAAGAGCCTCCAGTTGTATCGAAGAGCTGAATAAACCAGGATTTCCCAAATTTTCTTTAGCTGAGTTCAGAAAGAGGTGGTCAGTCACCTCAGGTCATGGAGTGTTAACGAAGAGATTTTCTGACCCCTAGATGTCACTCAACAAAGCAGCTACACAGATGAAATTGCTATAATTGAATGAAACAGCAAGACATATGGGAGACCGGGGACAACTGTAATTGAAATTTTCCTTTATAACTCGGATTACTGCTACAAATCTACATGACATGTTTTGATGTAAGAAATGTATATATGTGCCAAAAGTAATAATATCATTAAACTGAATTTAATACAAGTTGTCAGAGTGTTATGGGTTTGATTGTGACAGTTACTTGGGGCAATCATAACACATAACACAAAAAATTTATTAACCCACTGTATGTCTGATAAGAGCACACATCAAAATAATAGTATTATTGATCTAATATATGTAGTAAGCATTTTCACCTTTAGATGGTACATCTTTTAGATGTCAGGAATAATGTTTAAAACAAAGTGGGAAAAAATGCCTTTTTACAAAAATGTATTATTCGTTTAATTTATTTAGTATGGAAAAAATATAAACACAATTATAAAGATTTTTTTTTTATTTTTTTTTTATAAGTTTTATTCAAAGGTATAATTTTAGACAACAGAAGAAAAATACAGGACATCCAAAAAAAAATCAAAAATCAAATGTTGTTTCTCACAAAGTGAAATGATCACACTTTTCCTCAGGCTGAAAGTGATCTCTACTAAACGTGCTGAATACGTGTTGCGATAGCCTCCGGTCTCCCATAGTCATCAAGGGCCTGTTCATTTTTAGTTTGAGCTCAGATTAAGGCGACCAGATGCTCCTGGTGTGGCTTTTATTTGAACTTTAGACTATTAACAGTCTAATAGACTACTATAGTCATCCATTAGTCACATTACATTGATTCTGTATCACTCAGTTTGCAGTTTCACACACTGTAGTTCAGCAGAGCATTTTGATCAAGGAACTCTCTGGCATTACAAGCCATTGTCCAGTTTGTTTTTTCTTTCTTTTAACCCTCAAAGGACTCTTGAATAACATGAGAATATGGAATTATTGCCTGTAAACACTGATTTTTTTTTCACCCTGTGTGCCTGTGCGTTTGGACTTCACACAATGAATGTGGACATGGTACCTCACCAACGGTTAGTGTGGATATTGCAAATTTCAACCTGTTCAAAGCCTCCGGAACAACGGCTGGTGGTGACATCATCACCGTCTTCTCAGGAGCCACGGTAACCACTTTGGCCCCTTCAGAACTCTACTTTGGCATGTTTGTAATTGACACGGATCGATAAAACGCAATGCTTCACCAAGACGTCACAGGAAATGTGGTGGAGAGCTGGCGAGGTAAGAAATTTCACACTGTCATGTCTCAATCTCTTCGAGAGAACTGACGCTGTCAAGACGATCAAAGACATTTTGAAACGTGTCCTGATGGTCTCCGGCACCAGTTATCTTCACATGTTTATCTTGTAAATAGAGAGTATAAAGAAACATATTGTTTTGCTTCTTTTGACACAAGTTTTGTGAAAAGGACAGAAGCCTCAGCTGTTTAAACGCGCATCCTGATCAAAGAATACGCTTCTAGAAAGACTCGATATGATTCCTCATTTGGAAGATTGATATTTTTCTATCTGCTGTCTCAGTCAGTTCCTCATCTCATTAGCATCATAGATTTTCATTTTCTTTGTATCACTTTACTGCTGACATCTGTTTGGGAATTGAAAGATTGATATCAGTGCTCATTTTAACATCATATATACTTTGATTCTGCTATGTGCCCTAAGCTTTGTGATCCACCACCAGCCCTCTCTCTTTCTCCTTGGTTTGTATTTGAGAAGCCCAGGCAAATTAAAATAATGTCTACTTGTTCAGTGAGAGTGGCTTATACTTTGCTCCGAGGCTTCATGCATGATGTATCAAGTAAAGGCTTGATGTTGTTAGGTAAATGCTAATAGGGTTACCTGCCCACCGCATTTCAATTCTGAGTAAGTCGCAAGAACTTTACAACCTCATAAAATGCTCCTTACAGCAAGACATTAGCTCAGTGGCAGTGTTGCAGAAAATCCATAGTACTTTGTGTGTCCTGAATTTGAAAAGGCAATGTCAGGCTGTTGTTTAGGGGAAAGTAGAATATTTCATTCTAATTGTTTTAATTTATACATAAAATAAAGATATAATAAATATATATATATATATATATATATATATA